>JANAVB010026799.1:8730061-9032369 GCA_029216955.1 Iris pallida
TCGTAAGCTCGAGAGGAAGAAGGAAAGCACGGTGATGGGAAATTCCACAGGGCTTCGCCGTAGGGAAGGTGATAAAGATGAAAGGGGACTGGGGTTCTATTTATAGGCGGGGACGAGGGGGCAGCGGTTGGCCGGCACTTGACCGGCGGTTGGGCGGGCAGCGGCGGTTACGATCCAACGGTGGAGATGAAAGGGGCGGTTAGGCGAGAACGGCAGTGTAATGAAGAAGGAAGAAGCCTCTGGAACCTCGATTCCCCCTCTGAGGTGCGGCTGCAGCTTGCTTCGTCGTCGACATCCCAATTGCAGTGACAGAAGAGTGGAGGAAAGAAATTTATGAATGAACGAAGAAGGAACGGCTATATAATTTAAATAGGATATTGGATCCGGGTTAATAGGTCTGGGTTTAGTTCTTTGCATCCGCGCCCACATGAAGGATGGGTCGGGCTGGCCCCGGCCCAAAGAGACTGTTGGGCTAAAAATGATTAAGGAAAAACTAATAAGTTTTAAGGAAATCTAAGAAAATTAATTATTAAATGGAAAAATTAATCAATAATAATAATTAGTGATTAGAGAATCAAATAAATTCTTAAATTAATTCTAATAAAATCATAGAAAAATATACTCAAATTATTTATTTAGAAAGTGGAGTTACAATGTATAAGGTTGTGTGTTCACAGGTTTGTGTTGACAGTGTAATGTAGGTGTTCTCAGATTTTGTGTGTGTATAGCAGTGTAATATGGGTGTGGGTGTTGTAATAGGGTGACATTACATAGGAATAGGTAAAACCCCATGCCATCCCTATTCAGTTAAGCATAGACATTCGAAAACATCCCAAATAGCAAAATGATACATACACATACAACCTAAATGTGAATCATCGTTAACCAGTCCTGCACCAACTAATATTATCATTGAAAATCAAATTTCGAGTCTAAGAACTCAATTTTCAGTTATTACCAAAATCCAGTTCAGTCAATACAATATGAGTGTCAAAACACACTCGAACACATCCAAAATCCAAGCAAATCTTCCCCACATGAAACCCCAACATACCAACACATATCCCAACCATATAACACATAATTTAGCATATGAAATTGCATTTGAAACACATTTAAACCATTCAAATTAAAAAATGATTACTGATACTGTGCATATCAGACAAGGGGAAAAATGTAATTCGATTTCGAAATGAAACATGAACTATCAAATTAGAGTTGGTAATTGGTCGTGCACATGTGTAAGTGTCATACATGTCAAATAGTGTCCACCAATATAGGACACAATGTGTCCACACCATTCGAACTCGTACAGACGTACTTACAGACACACATTCTCGTACACGTGTGTGTGTGAGTCTAGGACACAACACACGACACGACACTACTCGTGCACGTGTCCACGTGTTCGCCTAGGGTAGGGCTACGTGTCCAAAGGCATGACACGTGACCACGACTCGTCGTGTCGTGTCACGAGAGCCATGTCAAAGCCCGACACTCGCCTGTGCATGTACAGTGCAATCCCCATACGAGTTTGATTCCTCACGAATCACTCAAGGGATTTGCCTCATACTTCGTGCACAAGGTGTCAGTCACTGCCCAATCGTGTCACAAAAGTATCGAGCCGTATCGTGTCGTGTTCTGTGCACACGACATAGCAATTAGCAGGACATACGCACGACTCGCATGCGAACGTGTCCATGCCCTATTACGACTCGAACACGACACGAGGACAACACAAAACAATAAGAAATCACATAACACATATAGATCTAAGGATTCAATCAAAAAGTTTTGGAAAAATGAAGAAATTCTCTTTGTGACATTTCATCAAACACCTTCATTCAACCCATGATACGTATCCAATACGGACACGAAATTGACACAAAATCAAACAAGATCAACTCCACAGCTAGGGGACTCCTAGATCTATGCAACCATGCACGGAAATCAAGAGATAGAGGTGGTTTGTGGGGTTTACCTATTGAGTGTCCAACTCAATGAAAAAACTCAATATAGGAGAATCCCTCTAGCAACTCAAAGGCCCCAATTACACAGTAGCTGTGATTTCTCACCATAAACAGTAAATAGGCAATGACTAGATCCTAATGCAAAGGACTAGAGTCAAAAAGGAAAAGAAATAAAGAAATTAGGAAAGATTGAAAGGGGACAAACCTTGTTCTTGCCAAAAGTGAAAGTGGTGTAAAAAGAGGCAAGAATAAAATAGAAGAGATTAAATAGGAAGGGGGAATCCCTAGGGGGCCGCCACATGTAGGAAAATTAGGGTTAGGGTTGATGGCTAGTGGGCTATGGGCCAAGTGCAATGTCAAATTGGTTCAATCCCTTAGCTATTAGTTCTAACACCTATAACACCTAATCTCTTCATGCAACTAAGTCCAACAAGTCAACTTGGGTCGACTTAAGTTAGACTAGGATCCCACCATGCTAACCAAGTCATTATAGTCAAAGTCAACATCTAGGCTAATCTCCAAAGTCTCAACTAGCAAAGGTCAAAAATAACAACCATCACTCAAACAAATCAAATTAAATTCAAAATTTCCAAAATGACCAAAATACCCTCAAGCTAAAATGTGGCAGTGACACAGATACCTTATATTGGATTCATGTCTTGGAAAGATGCTTCAGTGGGTTAGTGTGCGATCTCATATCCTTGTTTGGTTGGAGGGATGGTACACTAATTCAATAAGAAGTATTGGACCTTGATATGATCCGATTTGACTTATTACTATAAGCAGTTTATATTCAGTTTATGTGGCATATTCTTTTTGTATCTTGTTACATCCCTCTGAGGACCTGGTGATCTCTCCAGATATAGATGTAGGACTTTTCGCAGGAGTATGGCTCTTGTCTAGACTTATCCTCTATATTCGAGCGAGTCGTACCTTCGATCATAGCTGCCCATATTGGGTCGAGGACCCTATTTAGTCTTCTTTTCTTATTCTGTTTATCTTAGAGGTTGTACTCTATTTTCTTTAGTTTATTTTAGTGTCGGTAGTGGATTTGTCTCCGCCATGCCACAACTATATTTGACATTTACTATGATTCATGAGATACCACTTTCTTTTTCTCGTCTTCGTGCAGCTGGCATGCTACGTTTCCAGTTCTATGTATTTTGGGACTACGGCGTTACAAATGTAATTTTTATTTTATTAAGTCTAGGAATACATTGTACACCAAGTCGTACTGGCAAATAGGCTATCCAAAACCGTTTTCAAAAATTGACCTATGTTTTGAAAAACATCTCTTATTTACAAAGCTTTGAAGGATTTCAAAAAGCCCCCAAAATATTTTCTTAAAATATTCCTGACCAACCCTGACAGAACTCGGCCAGAGTTCGGCCAAGGTGAACGTTATGTGAACGTTGGTTTTTGAACTTGGTCTCCCTTCAGTTGTGGTTTGTTACATAGAATTCTGTCCAAATTCTGCCAGAGTTCTGCCTTTGGAAAACTATAAATAGAGAGGAATTCTGATCTTTTAAAATCACTCATTCACTTTCATCTCTTCTCTTCTAAAGCTTACATTTCTTCCAAAGAGTTATAAAAAGCTTTTATTTTCAAATCCCAAGCCAGTTACAATTCTCTAGTCAATTTGCCGGTACGGTGCGGTCCAGAAGATTTCAGAAAAATTGTAATCAGAGGTTTGATTAAAGAAAGACTCTTCAAAACTGAAGTTGGTCGAGTTCTTCGTATCAAAGCTCGTGTCTGTAGAAGTTGCAAGGACTTCGTATGAAAACTTGCAGGATTTTCCAATAGTGGATTCGACTGGAAGCTAGAGTTCTTCCGACTAGACTGGTCCTCACAAGAGGGAAACCAGTATAAATCTCTGTATTTGCGTTTGCCTTCTGATCTCTCTTCTTTACAGTTATTACTTTATGATTATTAATATTATTTCTGTGATCTAACTGCTAACAAGTTTTTACATAGCAATATTCCGTTGCCTACTCTATTCACCCCCCCACTAGAGTATTCTGCTTTACGACTTCGTTCCTACAAATAATAACAATAATATAAGTAAATAATAATAGTAGATTTATCACTATTATATACGTTTAGAAGCAAGGGGGTCTCTACTGTCCCATTTCTTTTCCCTAAGTTCACTGATAGAGAGAGAAAGACGATGAGAGGAGGAGCATACCGAAGGTGGCTCATCGACGGGGCTCCGAGGGAGGCTCACCAGTACTAGAGGTGGCACCGAATCAGAGTGGCACTACAGCAACGACAGGCGATTGACGAGGCTAGTAGTGCGAGACTGCCGTCGAAAAGGTCGTGGAGCACGATGCTATCGCTGGCTTGAGTAAGATCTGTCGTCGGAGGTGGTGGTGGCTCGGATCTGGGGGCGGCGAGTTGAGGGAGGTGATCGGATGGCTGGATGGCAGTCGGGATTGAGGGTTGGAGGCTGTCATCGGAGTTGGGTCAAGGCTGCAGGGTCAGTGGCCGAGAAGGGAGTGGTCATGGCAGGTGGCTCACTGGTTAGGTGAGTGATGTTTTACTCTACTCTTTTTCTTTTGTGGTGGTGGTTGTGAGTAGTTTCTATGGTTGTAATGTTGGTGGTGGCATCGGGTGTGGTAGAGGAGAGGGAGTGCTGGCGACGGCCATGAGGGGAGGTCATTGATCGTGTCTGTGGTGGCCACCGGAGGTGGAGACAGTGGTCGGATAGTGATAGGAACGGGGATGTGGACGATGGTGGTGGTGGTTGTGCTGGGTCTGGCCAGAAGGTTGGTCGGGAACAGGGGAGAGACAGGTGGCAGATTGTGCTGTTGGGTGGTGGTAGTGGTAAGGCAGCCACTGGCCGGAGCCAAGGCAGGGTGAGATATAGAGGCGGTGGATAGACGGAAAGATATAGCGTTGGCCGGGGCCGGGGCCGGAGTTGATCGTGCCAGCTGTTTGACGTAACAAAGGGTTCAACGAACTTTTTGCTTTATTGAACGTATAAGGTATCTGTATACAAAGAAGGAAGTCCTAAACAGGATATTCTAAGTACTGGAAGAAGAGGTTTTTGGAAAAGTGTGACGATGGAGATCGAGCACTGCAGTAGCTCCTTTACTCCGTTGATGATCTGATGACGAATCAACTTTGCTATGGCTCTCTGGCGCCTTTGATGGGACTTTGGGGTCACCGATCAAGAGGCTGTTTAGATGAGAAGATCCCTTGAAGATGGTTGGTTGGTAGGTTCTTTTGTTGATAGGTAGATGAGGGTGGTCGACTCTTCCTGGATGGAGATCGCTGCTCCTTTAAAGATTGTCGATTGTCAATGTTCCCACTTTCTTTTTTCCTCCCTGGTGGAAGAAGAACTCCTTCTATTTATAGAGAACCGAGAACATATGTGATATGCATTAGGGTTCCTGAGATATGAAAGAATCTGCCGTCATTGTACGATATAGGCTTCTGTGGTACTGATACGTGGCGGATGTCGAGATTCCCCTCAAACGAGATCTCTGGTGGTTATAAATATAACCGAAGGAGGTGACACGTGGCGCATCCCAGTTTGCTTGCTCGGATACAACCGAGTAAATCTTGGGATTTCATCATAGATTTGGAGTCTAATTGATCCTCATCTAAGATTTAAATCAATATGATATGATATCAATCATGATTTAATCCTAATCTTCTATGCAAGAGGCGATTTAAACAAACCAATTGGGGTGGACCCATTCTTCCTACGCCTCTGGTGAATGACTAAGTGCTACTGTGCTTCTGTGGCGACGAGTTGACCGTGCTTCTGGAGACGATGGAACCTTTGTGCTTTCAGGCGATGAATGGACTTGGCTTTGGAATGACGACGAGACTTCTGTGTATGTAGAGCAACTTATGAAGCTGTGTTTTGGGCTACCAGAGTCATTGTGATGTAGGCGACAAGTAGGCTTGTGCTTCAGGTTGGCGAGGTTAATGTGCTTTTGGAGCGACATGTTGACTTGCATTGGTTGCGATGGGAGTTCCCAACTCTCTTGTAGAGAATTGACTTAAGCTTTTGATCCAGAGCAGATGACTACGCCATGGGAATAGAGACAATGTGAGTATATTACCATCCTGTGCCTCACACAGTCGCAGGTAAGTAGCTGCGCCTCTGAACAGTGAAGGCGTTGGCTGCGAAGGGAAGGTTATGACACCCTTGCGCGTCTGGAGATTGGCGCTGGCAAATAGCTACGCCTCTAGAGTGAAGACACTGGCTTCTGGAGTAAAAGAAGGGGAGGAGGGCCATACCACCATCTTGTTTCGGAGGTTGGCGTAGGCAGGTGGCTATGCCTCTGGTCGAAGGCTCTGGCTTCATCAAAATGCCAAGTTACTGATATACTTCTGAGAGGCTGCGCCTATGGCTCGAAGGCACTGGCTTCTTCTAGGCTTCTGTCGAATCTATACTAGATCCTTTGTAGAAGAACAAAATTAGTTCCTTATGTATGGTCTTGATATGTCTGTACTAGACTTTGGTAGACATAACAATGAAGGGACTTCTCTTCATATCTTCTATTTTGTCTTTTTAGCATTGGGCCTGAGTCTTTTACATCTTCTGTGCTGTGGCAACGAGATGTCTTCAACTGAGATTTTTCATGCTTCTACAAGATCCCCTTCAAAGTGTCCCGAACTTGACTCAAGCTTGGGATACTTTAAAGAGAAGCATGAATACGCGTTAGGACTGTACGAGCTGGGTGATGGCTGGTGTCATGCCTAGCTCTTAGTATTATTTGCCCTGAGTCATCATTTCAGAGCATAGGCTCGTGATGGCTTCCTGATATTAGAGCCTCTTGCGTCTTTGCAGGGATCATAAATCTCATTAGCAGAGGAGGTTCAGAGTCACGTTCCTTTGGTCACTCGTAGTACTGCCATCTGTCATGGAGTGGAGCTTTAACATAACTTGTAAGCTTCCTTCTGACCGATGTCTAGCTAGTGGTTGGACCACACGAACAACCTAAATAAAGGACTGTCCTTTTTCAATAAAAGGCTCGGCTGTTTCAACAATGACCTTGCTTGCCCGAGTTCGGCTCCTGACGACCCTGGAGTTTGCTTGAGACGGCCGTCAGTGGCAAATTATTTTATCCAAAGAAGCTGTAGTAGAACTACCATTGGATCTCGAGACGTCCCGTGTTTTGGATGTCGTGGGCATCAATGGCGTCTCGGACCTCTGCTTCCTGGGTCAGGATTGCCTGTCATTCTGACCGAGGAATAGCAAGGCCTGCTGTTGTGGTTGCTCTCGCCGGCCAGCTGGGAAGATAGGGGAGTCCTGTGCCGGTCTTCATCCTCTGCTCGGGCCAGTAGCAGCTTCGGGCGGTGGCTTCCTTTTGACCAGGAAGTGATTGGCTCTGTCACCGCCTCGCCTGTGCTATTGAGAGCTTGTACCGTAATTTCAGCCTTTTTTTTGCTTCTGTATATGTAACTACGAAGAGTCTGTAATAGGTCTTTGTAGCCACTTGTTTTATGTGTAGAAGCTTTTTTGTTCCCTTTTCTTTTGTCTCCAGAATAAAGAGGGAACCTTTATAATGGATTTGCCTGACCAGAGGTAATATGGATGTGGTAGACTTGATCTTTGTCGGGGTATAGAACAACAATCCAGAGGTAATATGGACGTGAACTGTTTTCTAGACTGCCGGGATAATCATAGAACTGATGCGAGAAGAACGACTGCTCAGATGTAATGTGGACATGGTAGTCGCATCTTCTAGGCGTAGAGGAGCAATCCAGAGGTAATATGGACGTGAAGTGCTTCACCTACTTGGAAGAATATATAGGAGGGAGAGCGAAAGATCCCCTTACCAGAACTCATAGGCACCCTTTTCAGGGGATGTGGGTGCCTATGCTGGTTCTATCTTCAGACGTAATACTTCCTTAGGAACTTGCCCTTGATGGAAATCATTAGCAAGTCCCCATTAGGCTTGGCTAGCCGATAAGCACTATTAGAGTACACTGTTTCTATGATGAACAGTCATTCCAACTTGGGCTCGAAGTTCCCAGCCATCTTGTGGGTTGTCACGACCCGCACCCGATTTTCGGATACGAGACGTGTCCAAGCCTAGCCTACGCCGTGGTACGGCGGTAGTACGCTGTCTAGCCCACAATAAACAAAGTGCTCATAAATACTAACTGCTCATTCACAACAACTAAATCAACTTTACAAAATATAGAAGTTTTACATTTAAAGAAGAATGTAAGCTTATAAAAAACTACCACACATCTAACTAGTCTTCTATGGTTTGGCCTTTGAGTCTCTATCTCCCCCTCATATGGTCCATAGCACAAAAGTAGACACGTCATCCTCACCTATAACAACGATCCAGTCAGAAAAGGAGCAGAGTACAACCATATTGCAATTAATATTGTTAGTCCAAAATAAGTTAGAACAATCGAGAAACCATGAAGGTAAAGAATATATAAAGAACTAGCAAGACAAGAACTATCAGGATATGAACTAGCACTAGCAAGATATGAACTAGCGAGATATAAAGTGGCAAAAAGTAAACTAGCAAGATGTGATCTAACAAAATATGAAATGGCAAGATGTGAACTTAACAAGATAATAGACTAGATAAAGGAAATGATAGGAACCACTATGTGTGTATGAAATACCTTCTAATACATGAACGGCTGGGCTAATAAGGCACATCATAGATGGCTATCATTCAGTAATTGGTACGACTAACTCAAACACGGGTGTGTATGACTTAGCTATCATTCGGTAACGGTAATTGGGTTTGTTCATGTATTTACCGAGTATTTTCCCTCCCGACTCTCTAACAATCAATAACGGTCAATGATACACTAAGAAGGATACAATAACTATGGTGTCATAGTCGTGTCTCGATGAACATCAAGCAATGACTCAACAAGATATCAAACAAGAAAACGATATAGTAAACATTATAATGAACTAAACATAATGCAATACTGTACTTGCCTGAATCCTTGCACAAACCGTAGCCACAATTAGAGGATGAGAGGATTGCCAATCTAGAAGCTGTCAACCTATAACACATATCGCACCACGAACCGTGCACGAAAACCATAAATCAATTCTAATATTCTAGTTCTAAATTCATGGAATAGTGGCTAGTTGGGTTACTAATCTAATATTAGTTAATTCTGGAAGAAATTCCTAAAAACATTATTTAACCTAATAATAATCTAAATATAATCTAAATATGCAAGTTTGGCCAACAAAAGTCATATTTCCAATTTTGGAAACCATAACACGTGAATCGAGGCGTGCCATTGACTATCTGGTCAAATATCATGAAATCTAGATTTTGAAAGTGCAACTCGGTAGATTTCAGCGCCACGAGTGCGCTGGAATCAATCGTGCCGCAAAATCACGTTTTGGTCAAAAGATATCGCCGTTATGGCTAATCGTGATCAAAACGGTGATCAACCGATCAATTCTGAGTCAATAGAAAAATTAAAATACTACATTAACGAAATAATTTTTGGGGAAAATATATATCGTAGAGCTCTGTGTTAGCTTTCCGAAACTTCAAACGGTTTGTGATGTCGATCTCCGGTCCTCCCGGAATCTCGAAAATACCAAAACGTGTCAAGTTTCGGACAACTAGCACTCTACGAATTTTCCAGAAATTACGAAAATAAATTACATATTTAGAAACTATACCTCAATAAGCTTCCAGCAAAAAAAACGGCATGCAAAAAGCACGTCGGGGTTGGCGGAAATCGCTTCAGCGAAGTCGAAAACCCTAGATGAGTTCTCCCATCAAAGGCTGCTAGAATTTAATTAGGGTGGGCGAAGAGGCGGTCACTGTAGCAGTTGGCGCCGACAGGTAGCCCCCCCCGGGTGGATTTCTGGGTAATTAATTATTTAATTCAGAAAATTATTTAAAAATCCTTTTAGGTCCAAATAAATCAAAATAAATTACAGAAAAATTCTAGAAAATTCTAGAAAATATTTCTAAGTGTTTAGAATATAAATAAAATATTTTAATATAAAATATCATCGTGTGACCTTGTAGTAAATTTCAAAAACCTATAAAATATAAATTCTATATGTTTTAGTTATATAAAAATTCCCAAAAATTCTAAAAAAATCCAGAAAAATTCTAACATATTCTAGAAAATAATTTTAGTCATTTAGAGGCCAAATAAAAATATTTGGTCCAGAAATACCCCCGTATGACCTTACAGTAAATCCTGAAAGTCCTTAAAAAATAATAAAACCTTAAATATTAAATACCTAAAAATATCTAAAAATTGTAGAAAAATATAAAATAGCTAAATAATACATATATATAGGCTATCTAGAGGTCATATGACCTTAATATGGTCATAGCCCACCTACAAGCTTTGGCATGACTCATAATGATCATAAAATTAATCATAAACAAATAAAATTAAAAAGAAATTAAAAAATTGGGAAGTGGGCTTACATGTGTCATCACCATCGGTCTCCGTACTGCCAAGACGAGGTCGCCCACTTGGTAGGATCTTTCGCGGACCATTTTGTTGAAGGCCCCAGAGATGTGAGCTTGGTAAAGCTCAATCCTTTGCTGTACGAGCAAGCACTTTTCATCCAACGCTTCTAGCTCTTATAACCGCCTGCGCTGATTGTCATCGACAGTTAACTGATTGGTGATCATGTTAGCAGACAACATCTTCTTAAGGGCTTGACCCATGCTGGTATCGGAGTCCCAAGTTAAGGAGTCAGAAGAGTGTAAGTGCCTCATGACTTCTTCTGAATCTTCTGAGGTGGTCATAGGTGTAACATACCCCTGCCATCGACGAGTACATTGGTAGTAGTTTTCAGCTTTTCCCTTTGGAGTATGAATCAGTATGAGAAGACGCTGGCCTTTGCCATAATTGAGCCCCTTGTTGCTATTCAGGTTGTAGCCCATCTTCTGGATAAGGTTTTTGGCCTGCACCGTGTAGCGGTAGAACTACATTTTGTCGCTGTCGAGGTCTGGGTATTCAGGAGTTATTCGATACAGATGCTCCAATCGACCGAATATGATGGGTTCTTCTTCTTTTTTCCTGGCTGGAACTATGAAATAGGAGCCTCGGGCAGGGACAACCCAGCTCACATGGTTGACAGTTGTCACTTGCATCTGTAATTTATACAGAGAATTGTCCAGAAAATATTTGGTGTTCCAGCACGCGCTAGAGTAGTTTGATGACAACTTTCTGTGGATGAAGTGGGATATCTTGTCCCTAGGAATTACGTCATCGAAAGAGTGGGCCTCTGTATCGATATAGACATAACCTCCTAGCTCTTAGTCAGTGAGGGCTAGAGCTGCCGCCGGAGGAGAAGGAGGATGCCTTCCTTTCAGCTTGACCATTAAGGGAATGGTGGTCGGATGCTCCTGCGCCTTCATGTGTATAGGCTCCTGACCATCTTCCATCGTTACTGGAGGAGAAGGTGGGGCTTTTGCCCTGAATCTTAACAACAAGAGGCGTTGACACCTTGGGGGCCCTCCCTTTCAGTCGAACCTTTAAAGGTTCCTCGGCCACTGATGCGCTTTCTGAAGCTGTCTCTGCCTCGCCGTTAGCATCATTGATGTCATCATCCCAGTAGACTGACTTGTACAGATCAACATCCGTTCAGTAGGCTTCAAGTCCTCGGAACGGATCGATATCAGCGAACTCTGTTTTGATAGTTTCGTCACTGGCCACATATTTTATGCACTGATGTAGGATGGAAGGGACGATCATGTACTCATGGATGTATGGTCACCACAGCAGCATGTTATAATTTATGTCTGCATCAATGACATAGCAAGTTACTTAAGTGTGAAGGTCGCAGATATGACATTTTAGGCAAATTTTGCCCAAGGGCTCGCTCTTTTCGGCGTTGAAGCCACTGATTGTTGTGTTTGAGGATCTCAACCGATGTATCGAAACCCCTAGAGTTTGAAGCAGACTTCCTGGTGTTCATTGTTGACTTTGATTTTGTATTAGGATGAGTTTTATGCACAAAGTTAAGGTATATACTGATGAAATATTTGGTAATGACAGTGTGAAAGGTAATGTCTGTTTAGTTATGGATTATCGCAGCCATACTAGCTGGTGTGGCGAAGACATAGAGCCTAATTTTGGATATAGTTATCTAATATTTAGAATTTAGAGTTTCTCGTAGCCATATCAGTTGGCATAGTGAGAATCTAAATAACATGATTAAAGAAGTATATATCTCAGTTATGGACTCTATCGTTTATCGTAGCTGTACTTGTTGGCATGGCAGGGATTCTTGGTAACCTGATTACCGATGGATATATATGATTATTATCGTGTCTATCATTTCATTTCTATTGTAATAGAATTTATTTCCTTTACCTTAGTAGCTCAGGATATAGACATCCATAGTTCCTTTAGTCCAATTCCTTATAGATTTTCATTCTATTATTTCTGAGGTTACTAGGATGGTGTAGTAGCTTGGTAGCTTGTAGATAGGTTTGTGTCCTTGAGTATCAATGTTGGTTGTTAGGAGTATATCTTGTAGGTTGTGAGTGGTTCCTGGTTGGGCATGTGAGCTATAGGCATTAATCTAGAGATGACCCATATTGCAATACCTTTGTAGAAATAGTTCTCTGGTAAGTGTCAGTATAGTTAGTATAGGTACCAATGGTAGATGGGGGAGTATAGTATCAGTGATGATTCCAAAAATTGGTATCTGTGTCGTCATGCATGTTTATATATGGATAACAATGTAGAAATAGGTATCAGGTGAGTGTGGAGTATTTTAGAAAATATGGATTAGGTAGGAGGTCAAAGGGGGTCTAAGCATTAGTGGTAGCAGTAGAGTGTCAGTAAGGTGGGCTAGTTCCTAGTTGGTATTCTGGGATATTTAGTGCATGTGTCAGGTATTGTTGTGAGTTGGTATCTGCCACCATGAGCCTAGAGAGTGCGAGTAATCAAGTATATCAATATTGAGATGAATAGCATATGCTAGGTATAACATGTCATATAGTGAGTGTTGTTATGGATAATAATATCAGTTATGGGTGTCAGTGTATAGTTGGGGTAAGGTATGTAAGAGTGTCCGAGAGAATGGGAGTACCAATGTTCAGGACAATAAGAGAAGAGAGGTAATTTATATGGGAATAAGTTCAGTGAGTGGGGAGACTTTTACCAGTGTATCAGAGTGCGGGGAGGATTATGAACCAGAGAATTGCATGATTTATAGAATGGTACTTGTGCGATAGCAGTGTCAAGTGTATATTGTCTTAGAGGGTATGATTATTATATAGAATTATATTGCCAGGGTTCGGGTAAGTATCCTAGAGTGATTGTTAAGTTCCAGCATATTGGTTAGTATTAGGATACCAGGATAGGAGGAGTAAACCTCTAGTTTCAGAAGCATTCAAGATATGAGTAACCTAGTGGTTGGTGTAATAAATATAGGTCAGATCCTTGAAGTACCTTAGTAAGAGGGTATCATGTGAGTGACAAGTATAGAAATTAGTGCCATGTGATAGATAGTGTCAAAAATTCAGGTAGGTATCCTACAGGTAGTAACATAGAAGCGTTGGTATAGCATCCTTAGTATACAAGGAATACTCTTGGTATTCAGCATTTCAGTTAGATTGATGATAGAGAATAAGTAGAGTCACTACACCATAAGAAGCGATTCCTCACGGTTATTACCATGACAAATATTTTTTGTCACGGTAATAACAGTTACGGATTGGGCATGGTAAATTTTTTGTAACGGTAATAACCGTGAGAAAAATATAATTATTTACGGTAATTACTATTCAAATTTTATCATTCGTCACGGTTATTAATGTTACTAAATATTTTTTGGTCACAGTTATTACTATGACTACATTGCATTTTTATGTAACTATAGTCTATACATTGTAACAGTTATAACCGTTGCAAATACAATTTTTTTAAAAAATATTTCAAACCATGAACCTCCGTTAAACTAGTATCTAAACCATATATTAGTTTCACAACATTTCAACCATTCCATATAATATTTTAATAACAACTAAACCACATGTACAGTATTATCAATAGCTTACAATAGCTATCAATAAGAACAGAAGCACAAACCTAAAGAAAACTTATTCATAGCTGAATTGTAAGAGTTTCGAACAACTAATTTTCTTACAGTATAAGGGAAAAATAATAATGAACATTACATCAACTTTATCAGAACTAGTAAACAAAAGAACTAGTAGGAAAATAACAATCCCCCGTATAACAAATTTCCCTAACTAACACAGAATATAATGCCGCAAAAGTAAGAACCAAAATGTTACTAGACATCCCTTCCTCCAGGTTTCCACACTACCATCCTTCTAGTCCCTTCTCAGAAATTAACATTGCTTCTTTTAAACTATTTATGTCACGACTTTCTCTAAATCTCATAGGAATGAAATCTTAGAATTGTAGACTGCAATCCAAGAATCAAGCAGTCTCTTGCCTATTTTGCCTCGACGGTACCAAAGTAGTAGAAATAAACAATCACACTAGCGATGTAGAGAATGGCATGGTCCACTATATCAAAGTCCAAGACATTGGATATGGCAAGGACGAGCAAGGAAGATATTATGACAAGTAGCCCGAGACATAAAGCGTATATAATAATGTCAACAATTAAGTAACTAACAGTAGTGCCAAGCCAAAGAAAAATGCAGATAAGTCTATTTTTTAAGAAAATTAGTGGAAAACATCATCTTCTCAACAAGAAAGAAGAAATAGCACTCTCAAATCGGGTTGTTGTGTGGTAGTAATATAATGAAAATGAGACCTAATGATGCTTCTATTAATAAGCGTACCAATAATTTAATGTCAAAGTATTACGATATATTAAGAAACTTGCAGTCATGGTAGACTCTATTGCATGCCATACCCTCAGGAAATGGTAAGCCTTAGTAAACTCTGAACAAGTGTCAAAATTTTGAACATGCCCCATAGTAAACTCTAAAGAAAAACATATAAAACAACGTAATTAGAAACTGATTTTATGGCGTATTTCATAATAAATATTTGGAACTATATATTTGATATCATCAACTAACGGGATAGAGACAATACTTTTGCATTAATGCGTATCTCCCAAGCTTTTGAAGAAAAAGTAGCATATCCAAAGACATTACTTGATTGATATGAGAAATGCTCTTCATCACAGATAAGAATAAGCTATTCAAGATACAGAGTTAACGACACATATATGGCATTGATTTTAGTATGGCCAATATTTTAGAGATCAACGTCATATCCAATACTATAAGGCACCAATTTTGGAGTATCAATCCCTACTTCATAGAAATTAATTAACCTAAGATCCTGGATTTCTGATTGCAAGAGCCAATTTTATTTTATTTTACCAACGAACATATTTCCTAACTATGACGGTAACAATGAAACGGGCATAGAATGCAGTCACAATGGCACAATTGTTCGATGTTGGTCAAGAGGATTGTTCAGCCATCTTTCTATGGACATACTTGGTTGCTGCATTTGCACTAACATTCTGGTCAATAGTCTTCATGTACACCCTATCCTGGATTGTGCTCACATACGATATCAAAGAGCATGATACCTAAAATTGGTAAATTTTCTCTTATATGTCACGTAGAGATTGTATAGAACTGCCACATATATATAGAGAATACAGTATAGAATAATCCTTCGCAAAGGACAAATTTTGTTGAATGTCATACCATGCCACTTAATATTTCTTGGTTGATTTATAATTCTTTTGTAATATATAGACAAATAGGTCAATATATCATATCATTTATTAAGTTCAAAAGGAGGAAAATAAATGAAATGTAAAAACTTACAGGATTAGTTTCCAACCTACTTTTCCATTTTCCAAATAATATATGTAGCCCAAGTTCCATATACAAGGAAGAGACATCTACAACAATGAACAACATATTCTAAATATCAATAAATATTCAGTAAAACAAATAACAAAATTGATTGTGTTTAACTACAATAGCTAGACTTCATGAATCCAACTATATTGTTAAAAAGAGTTTAACTCGTAAGCATAAAAGGAGCAACTAGTGGCAATACATATGGTAGAAGATAATTAAAAAAAACTTTTGATGTTCATTTTTTCCATATTTCTAAAATATCTCATTTAGAAAAATTATCAAATGTCTTATAATTAATCAAACTAAATCAAAATAATCATTTCTAAAATTTTGAAAATACCAGGAAAATATTAAATTTAATAATTTCAGGAAAGCGGGGTTACAAATCTACCCCCTTAGGAAAATTTCGTCCTCGAAATTTCAAAGAGCACGACACTATGCTGAAATGACACGAAATTCAGAATCGGTTAGGCACCAGTGTGAATACGCTCAACAACTAGATATGAAATCATAAGGATTTGAAATGACTTAGCATGGCAAAATAAACGGGTAAAATAGCATGATCGATAATGATCAAAAAATGGTCAAGCACGAAGTGAAACAAAGTTTAATTAGGACCAAGTACGATAATTTTATACAGAGAGTGTGAAATAACACGATTTAACAGTGATCTAGAATTTAATAGGCACGAAGTGAAATAAAATTAGTTACGACTTAGAAGAGTAAAATCATCAAGGCACAAACTTCTATGCATGATCAAATCGAAAGTTTTAGCACGATTGAAATAGAACAAAACAGGGAAGTCATGGTTCGATAGACATGATTAAGATCGAAGCTTAGACAAAACATGATATAAGTACGAGATCTATTGAAAAGGAATCAAAATCTAGTAGTTTGTATTTATTGGGAAATCAAATGATCTAACGATAAAAATGCAAGAAGAAAGAAACTACAAAGATTGATTGAAAAGACGCATGGAACCTACCGAAGAGATATTAGTATCAAATCAAGGTAAGTGTGCAAGGATTTGTGATACAAGGAAAGTCAATAATCATATGAAATAGAATATAGTTTCTATGGTATCCGAGAACATATAGATATTTGAAGTTACTTTACTTAGAATCCTTGCCCTGCCAGTGTATATCTAGCTGCAGTAAACTTTCGGTTCTGTGACTCAAATAACGATATGTTATCGAATATTTTATCAACTTTATCCATTTTCCAACAAATATCAACGAAGCAACCTAAGACGTCAAAATATGAAGAATTTAGGACAAAGTCTGTAACGCCCCAGTCCTAAAATACGTAGGACCAAGTACGTGAACATGCCAGCTGCACATATACGAAGAATACTCCGATATATGGAATCCTCATATATGCACATAAGCTATAAATAAAATAATCACAGGCCAGAATAAAATAATCTAATCTCATCATAGCTCAGCACAGAAGATAATAAAGTTTAAATAAATAAATAAGAGTATCAAAAGATAGCCGGGTAAAAATGCTTACTCCAAACAACTATGAAAAATAGTCTCACAAGATCGGAGTCCAACCTCCGCAAAATAGAAAGAAAAGAGATGTAAAAATAATGTCCACTAATGTCTCAAATAAAGAATAGACTAGAAATCAGTAGGAACTGCCTCGTCATCGATGTAGGATAGCTCCAACGCTGCTCCGTACTCCTGTGGAAAATCGTCTAACCCTGGAGAGATAACCAGGTCCTCAGAGGGACGTAGCAAGATACAAGAAAACACCATGCCATATAAACTATGATAATATAATAAGAGAAAAAAGGTATGCATGCAATCGGGTTCCTGACCATTCTACTGTGAATATGCAGTTGAGATACAATCCTTCGACGCATGAGCCCTGGCTGTAAATGGGATCGACATAGTTCCCGTAAAGGACACCAGGGGCCTACGTCTATAACGCTCTGGAAGCGTCAGAGTGCACCATGTGCAAGGGGCTACGTCCATAACGCTCTGGGAAACGTCAGAGGGCACCTGGAGCCTGCGTCTCCGGAGGAGCGCACAGGTAATCAGGGAAGTACAAAGAAGTCCATACGTCAGGTATTGTTCTCCCCACCCAATGCCTAGTATCATCATCTCCATGACTGTTCTGAACCTCTAGTAACCGCCAAGTCTTCTAACATGCAATTCTATTGACAGTTACTCCTATCCGTCGCACGCTCCGTACGTATCGGTGGTCAGCCGACTACGCGGGTATGTGTCCTACATGTGACTCACAACACGTGGTAAAGCAAGTGTCAAGGCCGTATGAGATATAACAATACCTCATCATCAATGGGAGGTCACTAGACTAAGTCAATGCAAGAGAAATAAATAAAAGCATGAAAAAAATGACCGATAGACTCGCTTGCACCCAAGTGTGACTTGGACGCACATTTTAAATATCAAGAAATAAGAAATGCTGAAAATAACAACTGAAAATAAGAATATAAAAATCACAGAGTAGGGTGGCAAGGTATCTTACCTGATGGTACAAAGTGGCAAGTCCAGGTAATCAAAATGTCAGCCAAGAAATGTCACAATCTCCAAACAACCCCGGATGCTGAAACAAACATCAAAAAAGTACTCGATGTAAAAGATATACCTAGGAAACGCCTATCCAAAAGTCTAATTCTAGAACAGGAGTAAAATCGTAATTTCGAGTCAAAACGATATCCGTCGTTGGACCCGCTTTGCACCGAAACGCGTGCCAAAGTCTACGATCTCTAAAGTCGTCAAACTACATGTCTACGGATTCATTTTGAGGAGAGGAACTCAACGGTATGTCCAGTTTTGGATTCCGATGAGCCGTGTACAAAATCGCACGTTTGAGTGGGTCACGGGCCCGCCAAAAGGGGTTCTGATTCGACCTTCTCAGAATCGAACCAAACTTGGCACGCAGGACCAGAATTTTGATTCGGACCTATTGGCGCAAGTTTCGTTTTGAATTGACGACAATACACGAAGTTAGGGCGAAGTTTGTAAATTGGCGATACGGGGGTATCTCGACGGATACGGACTGATTTCGTCGTGCACACACGACGAAACTGAGTTCCGTCAGTTCCCACACGTCGACAACGTCCATACGCGCCTTTCGATGCGTATAGCGCGTGACCATATCGCCCGGTTTGTCGGAGCGTACGCCGTATCGGACAAAATTATAAAATTTTAATATTTTTAAAACAGTTTTTCTTCCAAGTTTATCGATCCGTAACTTCCTGTACATTACATAAAAATTGAATCTAACAGATGGGTTTTCATCTCGTATATGTTAACTAGGACCGTCTAAATTTTTTACTACAAATTCTTAATATCTGGGCTGAAATCGCCCTTCCAAAGTCAAGGGGGTGTTTTCTCGGGTTCGTTTTCGAGGAATTTTTCTCTACTTTTCCGAAATTTTTACGGGCTTCCTGTGCATTAGAAATTTTTCTAATTGCTAGGGTTTAGAGATGGGTATGTTGTCTACGCACAGAAGTCGATAGATCGACTTTTCGTCGAACACAAGCAAAGATATTGAATTCGAAAGTTGGTACCTATTTTCTGAACAAAAACAGGGTGTCCCCTGTTTCCTCTCGGCTTGGCGTGGTTGTCCGGCGATCCCGACGTCGGCGACGACGAGCAGGCGACTGACGGTGAGTGCGGGGTGTGGGGGAGGTCCTGGAGTCGGGGTTTGGGCGGAGGTTGATGTTCGATCGAGGAAATCCCCAAGAACCCTATTTCCGAACTTTAATTGGGAGTTTAAAATTCCGAATCTAAATCGGATTTGAATCCGTAGGGGCTAGGAATTGATTGGGTTTGGTCTACTAGATAGAGGAGAATCTGATATAAGATTTTGTAAAATAAATTTGAATTAATATAATGCAGAAACGAAGAAGTTTGCATCTGAACTTCTTTCGAATTTTCGCTCGGTTTGTTGCTCAGGCGCGGGGGGATGGCGAGTACTGTTCATGTGAACAGTACCCCCCCTTTTCCTTTTTTTTTCTTTTTTTTCCAAACGTATATCAATTTTACTTATATATATATATATATATATATATATATATATATATATATATATATATATATATATATATATATTAAACCAACATAAATATCTTAAAAATTTACAAATAAATTCCTAAAAATCCTAGATTTTATTATATTCCTTATTTAATATAAATACTAACATGCACACATATAATAATATTTATATACACACATACATTAATTATACTAATAAACTAGTAGCAATAAATCCATAACTAATAAAATGCATAACAAAAATTAATTAATTTATAAAAATTGAATATAAATTTATGGGAGTTTACATCCTGCCCAACTTAAAGAAAATTCCATCCTCGAAATTAAACTAAGGTCGGGGATCAAATACAATACAAGGAAATTAGTAGTAGTTTAAGAGCTTAAAATGCAAGACATACCTTCGCCTTCGAACAAATGCGGTTAGCGATTTTGGATGTCATCCTCGCGCTCCCATGTAGACTCCCCTGGCGAGTGATACTTTCATGCCACGCGAACCAATGGAATAGATTGATTCCGCAACACCTTCACTCGGCGATCGAGGATGCCTACTGGTTGCGCTTCGTACGACAAGCTCGGTCCAACGGTGATCTCGGAGTGATCAAGCACATGATTGCTGTCCGCCACGTACCTCCTCAGCTGAGATACATAGAATACGTCATGCACTCCTTCTAGCGACGGTGGCAAGGCCAATCTATAGGCAACCTCTCCAACACGTTCCAAGATATCGAAAGGCCCGATGTACCTTGGACTCAACTTGCCACGTCCTCCGAATCGAATCGTGCCTCTAGTAGGGGATATCTTCAAGAACACATGGTCGCCCACTTTGAACTCCAAGGGTCGACGACGATTATCTGCCCACTGCTTCTGACGATCCTGCGCTGCTCGCAGATGGCCCTAAATTTTCTTCACTGTCTCTACTGTGCACAAGACTAACTCGGGACCCAATAGCTGTCGCTCTCCTATGTCGCTCCAACAAACAGGAGACCGACACTTCCTACCATACAACGCTTCAAACGGAGCCATCTGAATGCTCGCTTGATAGCTGTAGGAAAACTCAACAAGATGAAGATGGTCCTCCCATGAACCGCCAAAGTCAAGCATGCACGCTCTCAACATATCCTCTAGTATCTGAATGGTACGCTCCGACTGGCCGTCTGTCTACGGATGGTACGCCGTGCTAAACTTCAATCGGGTGCCCAAACTCTCTTGTATGCTCCTCCAAAAGTGCAAGGTAAATCTCGAGTCGCGGTCCAACACAATACTAACAGGCACACCGTGTAGTCTCACAATCTGCTCCATATACATCTCTGCCAATACCTCTGTCGACTGGCCTACTTAGGGCTGCAAGCGAGCCAAGCCGAGCCAAGCTTTGGTAAGCTTGAGCTTGGCTTGACTAGAATTAATCGAGCTCAAGCTCGAGCTCGAGCTTGATAAATCTTTTTATTTTAGAGCTTGAGCTTGGCTCAAGCTTGTTTGTATTAAGCTTGAGCTTGGCTTGGTTTGAGCTCGAGCTTGGCTTGATAAGAAAGCTTGATTCAAGCTTGATTCAAGCTTGATAAACAAGCTCGATAAGCTCAAAATCAAGCTTGTTAAGCCCTTTCAAAAAAAAAGCTTGTTAAGCTTGATTTATAGCTCGTTCAACTTTATTTCAAACT
The DNA here is from genome assembly GCA_029216955.1 of Iris pallida. NCBI lineage: Eukaryota > Viridiplantae > Streptophyta > Magnoliopsida > Asparagales > Iridaceae > Iris > Iris pallida. Next base: position 8,751,532 of record JANAVB010026799.1, read on the forward strand.
CATTAAACTTGATTTCAAGCTTAACGAGCTCGATTTCAATTTAGTTAGGTTTGAATTCAAGTACTTGTAATATTAATAATTTAATTATAAATTTTTAATTAAAAAAGTTTCTTAATATCAATAATTAAGAACATATAAATATATAATGCACAAATATATATAAAATTAGAATTCAATAAAGAACAAATGAGCTTCTAAACAAGCTCCTAAACGAGCTTGTAAACAAGCCAGCTCATAAACGAGCCAGCTCGCGAGTTCAAACGAGCCGAGTACTTCTAAGCTTGAGCTTGGCTTGTTTATTAAACGAGCTCGAAAATGAAGCTTGAGCTCAGCTTATTTAGTAAACGAACCGAGCTCAAACGAGCTTTTATCGAGCCGAGCTTCGAGCAGCTCGCGAACGGCTTGGCTCATTTGCAGCCCTAGGCCTACTCTAAAAGGTAAGAAATGGGCAGACTTAGTAAGTCTATCAACAATTACCCACACTGCGTCACGTTCCCCTAGAACTCCGAGGAAAACCCGTGACGAAATCCATAGTAATGTGCTCCCACTTCCACTCGGGAATGGGTAGCGGCTGCAATAATTCGGCCGTCCTCTGGTGCTCCGCCTTCACTTGTTGACATACCAAGCACTTGGCAACGAAACGAGCTATCTCTCTCTTCATTCCGTGCCACCAATAATACTGTCGTAAGTCGTGATACATCTTGGTTCCTCCGGAATGAATAGAGTAAGTCGAACTGTGAGCCTCTGTCATAAGCTCCTGCCGTAGCTCTCCATTGGGAACATAAATGCGATTACCACATCGCAATGTCCCATCGGGGTGGATCCTCAATCCCGTCTGCTCTTCCGCTTCAGTCCTCTCCCTGAGCCATCTAAATCTAGCATCATTGGGCAATGCTACCTTGATGCCCTCTACCAATGATGATTGCACTTGGAGGTTGGCTAATACGCCGTCTGCTCCAGGCAATACTACCTCAATATTGAGCTGCTCCAAGTCTCTAATCAATTCCTTCTGTGTAGTCAAAAAGTGTGCCATGGACTTACGGCTTAATGCGTCTGCCACGACATTAGCCTTGCCCGGATGATAATGAAGCTCGATCTCGTAATCTTTCATCAACTCCAACCAACGTCGCTGTCGCATATTCAACTCTTTTTGTGTGAACACGTACTTGAGCTTCTTATGATCAGTGTAGATATCGACCTTCTTGCCGTACAAGTAGTGTCTCCATAGCTTCAAAGCAAAGATAACCGCTACGAGCTCTAGATCGTAGGTCGGGTAATTCTTCTCGTGCACTCTCAACTGTCGAGATGCATATGCTACTACCCGACTGTGCTGCATCAATACACATCCTAATCCCTTTCCGGATGCATCGCTGTAGATCACAAATCCTCCTGGGCCCGATGGTAGTGTCAAGATCGGTGCTGTGGTCAATCGCTTCTTCAACTCATCAAATGCGGCTTGGCACTCGTCTGTCCATACAAACTCCTGATCCTTGCAAGTTAATCGAGTCATAGGCCCCGCTATTTGAGAGAAATCTTCTACGAACCGTCTGTAGTAACCCGCAAGTCCGAGGAAACTTCTCACCTCAGAAGCTGATGTGGGAGCGGGCCATAATTTGACTGCTGTGATCTTCTCAGGGTCCACTGATATACCATCACCCGTAACAATATGTCCAAGAATTGATACCTCATTGAGAAAGAAATCACACTTGCTAAGCTTCGCGAAAACTCGCTCATTCCTCAACGTTCCTAAAACTATCCGTAGGTGCTGCTCATGCTCCTCTTAACACTTGGAGTAAATCAAGATATCGTCTATAAAGACTACTATAAATTTGTCCAAGTACTGGTGAAAGATCTTGTTCATTAAATTCATGAAAACTGCGGGAGTATTGGTCAAACCGAAAGGCATGACCAAGAACTCGTAGTGTCCATACCTTAATCAAAAGCTGTCTTTGTAATGTCTTCCTTCCGAACCTTCAATTGGTGATAGCCTGATCGTAAGTCAATCTTGGAGAATACTTTTGCTCCACTCAGTTAATCGAATAGATCGTCTATACGCGGCAAGGGATACTTGTTGTTCACCGTCACTACATTCAATGCTCTGTAGTCGATGCACATGCGTACTGTCCCGTCTTTCTTAGGCATAAAAAGAACGGGTGCTCCCCACGGTGACACACTAGCACGAATAAAGCCCTTCTCCAATAAGTCATCAATCTGCGTCTTCATCTCTACCAACTCCTTGGGTGCCAGACGATATACTCGAGATGAAATAGGATCGGCTCCGGGAATGAGCTCAATAGAAAACTCAATATCTCGGTCAGGTCGCAGTCCTGGCAATTCCTCGGGGAATACATCCTCGAACTCGGTGATAATAGGGTGTTGAGGGGTGTCATGCATCATCATATGAGTCCTCGATGCGGGTGCATCACAACTCTCTCTGTCTTCTTTGGTGAACTCAAACTCTGCCGCATTCGGTGGTCTAAAGATAATACTGCTCCTATGGCAGTCTATGAGAGCGAAATGTTGGCTCAACCAGTCCATTCCAAGAACCAGATCAAATATCGGCATAAGGAATACAAGAAGTCGTGCCATCATCTCTCTGCCACTTATTACTACAGGACAAAGTCTACAAACACCACTAACTGGTACAACTCCTCCTCCAGTGAAGATTTTAACATTCTTAGATAAGGGTGTGATGGGAATACTGTGTCTCGTGGCAAAACTAGTGGCTATAAATGAATGCGTGGCTCCAGTATCAAATAATCTAATAGCAGAAAAAGATGCAACTAAAACCATACATGTTATAACCTCTACCTCTGTCTCTATATCCTCTACAGCAAGTGAGAATACCTGCCCATAATTCTGTCCTGGGCCCTGAGCTCTGGCCTTGCTGTACTGTACGCCTTGGGGAGGCAATGGTGGACGAGGTGCTCCTGCTACAGACCGTGGTGCTGGAAGAACTGGGGCTGTAGGCCTCGGGTTCTGCCGAGCATGTACTATAGCCAGTTGCTCCGGACAGTCCTTGAGCATATGCTGATTGGATCCACATTTCAAGCACAATCCAAGGCGAGTCCTGCAGTCGTTCTGGAGATGTCCTTGCTATCCGCTGTAATGGCAAACAGGCTTCTGGTAAGGTGAGGGCCTCTGTTGGAACTGTCTTGTGGCCCTCCTAATAGGTCCGCTCTGAGTAGCTCGAGCTAGTGTAACTGCTGGTGTATGACATCTCGAGGTCTGCTGCTGCTCCTTACGAAGAATCTCTTAAGCACGAGCTTCTTCCAGGATAGCTGAATGGGAGACTCGAGACTGGGTAGTCGTATAAGACTTGAGCTCTGGTGCAAGCCCCTGGTGAAATCTCCTTGCCTTCTCTAACTCTGTCGGAATCAATACCGCACCAAATCGACTCAGGCGATTGAAATCTGAGTCATACTCATCAACTGTCATATTCTCTTGCTTCAGATGAAGGAACTCGTCATAGAGACCATCTCGAACATGAATAGGAAAGAATCTCTCATAAAATGCATCATAGAACTGCTTCCAAGTGATCCCAGTGCCTAATCGTCTCTCTTCCGCCTTCCACCAGTGGTGAGCATTGTCTTCTAACAGTTGGTCCACTGCTGTCATCCAATCTCGAGCTGGAAACTGGGATGCCTTCAGTAGCTTCTCTGTACTAATAAGCCATTGTGACACCTCTAGTGGCTTCTCCGTTCCTCTAAAGGCCTTGGGGTTCATATCTGTGAAATTCTTGATAGAGCCTTCATAAGGATGCAAAGCCGGTGCTGGTGCTGGTACTGGTGGTGGTGGTGGAGGTCTAGCTAATGATTCCATCATCGTCTGTCTCATCAGCTCTGTCTGCTGTCACTGAGCTTGCATCATGGCGTACATAAACTGAGAAGTAGGGCTCCCATCAGTCGGTGGTGGAGGCATCTGAGGTCCTGACTGTGGAGGAAACTGCTGAGGGAATGGTAGTGGTGGTGGCAGTGGTACATTCCCTTCTGGTGGCGTGGTAGTGGTTTGGCCAGCCTGGCTGCCTGAGGGTGCTGCGATCTCTGGATACTCTGTCGTCGGTGTCGTAGTAGGCTGCGACTGTCCTGGCTGGTATGGTGTCGCTGGAGTCATGGGAGGATTCTGTCCCTCCGGAGTAGCCTCTTCACCAGATGTGAGAGTCAAGGCAGAAGTGCGTCCGCTTCTTAAATGCATACTGTTGGCACGAGGAAGATAAGTTGATATTAGGAAAGATTAGATATGAGGTAAATTAAATAATCAAGGAAGTTTCGAAAAGATTTGAAGTCAAGAGGTAGTAGTAGTTTTGGATGAGATATTCCTATTCCTATATGCAGGCTTGTTGGGCACAGTCATGTAACCCAACAATATTAACGTAGACCTGCATGGGCCACCACAAAAATATGTAACACCCCAGTCCCAAAATACGTAGGACCAAGTACATGAACATGTCAGCTGCACATATACGAAGAATACTCCAATATATAGAATCCTCATATATGCACATAAGCTGTAAATAAAATAATCAAAGGCCAAAATAACATAATATAATCTCATCACAGCTCAACACAGAAGATAATAGAGTCCAAATAAATAAATAAGAGTATCAAAAGATAGCCGGGTGAACATGCTCACTCCAAATATCTATGAAAAATAGTCTCACAAGATCAGAGTCCAACCTCCGCAAAATAGAAAGAAAAGAGATGTAAAAATAATGTCCACTAATGTCTCAAATAAAGAATAGACTAGAAATCAGTAGGAACTGCCTCGTCATCGATGTAGGATAGATCCAACGCCGCTCCGTACTCCTGTGGAAAATCGTCTAACTTTGGAGAGATAACCAGGTCCTCAGAGGGACGTAGCAAGATACAAGAAAATACCATGTCATATAAACTGTGATAATATAATAAGGAAAAAAAAAGGTATGCATGCAATCGGGTTCCTGACCATTCCACTATGAATATGTAGTTGAGATACAATCCTTCGACGCATGAGCCCTGGCTGTAAATAGGATCGACATAGTTCCTGTAAAAGGCACCAGGGGCCTACGTCCATAATGCTATGGAAGTGTCATAGGGCACCATGTGCAAGGGGCTACGTCCATAATGCTCTAGGAAACGTCAGAGGACGCCCGGAGCCTGCGTCTCCGGAGGAGCGCACAGGTAATCAGGGAAGTGCAAAGAAGCCCATACGTCAGGTATTGTTCTCCCCACCCAATGTCTAGTATCATCATCTCCATGACTGATATGAACCTCTAGTAACCGCCAAGTCTTCTAACATACGATTCTATTGGCAGTTACTCCTATCCGTCGCACGCTCCATACGTATCGGTGGCCAGCCGACTACACAGGTACGGGTCCTACATGTGACTCACAACACGTAGTAAAGCAAGTGTCAAGGCCGTATGAGATATACCAATATCTCATCATCAATGGGAGGTCACTAGACTAAGTCAATGCAAGAGAAATAAATAAAAGCATGAAAAAACGACCGATAGAGTTGCTTGCACCCAAGTGTGACTTGGACGCACAGTTTAAATATCAAGAAATAAGAAATGCTGAAAATAACAGCTAAAAATAAGAATATAATAATCACAGAGTAGGGTGGCAAGGTATCTTGCCTGATGGTGCAAAGTGGCAAGTCCAGGTAATCAAAATGTCAGCCAAGAAACGTCACAATCTCCAAACAACCACGGATGCTGAAACAAACATCAAAAACGTACTCGGTGTAAAAGATATACCTAGAAAACGCCTGTCCAAAATTCTAATTCTGGAACAGGGACAATCGTAATTTCGGGTCAAAACGATATCCGTCGTTGGACCCGCTTTGCATCGAAACACGTGCCAAAGTCTATGGTCTCTAAAGTTGTCAAACTACATGTATACGAATTCATTTTGAGGAGAGGAACTCAACGGTATGTTCAGTTTTGGATTCCGATGAGCCGTGTACAAAATCGTCCGTTTGAGTGGGTCGCGGGCCCGCCAAAAAGGAGTTTTGATTCGACCTTCTCAAAATCGAACCAAACTTGGCACACAGGACCAGAATTTCGATTCGGACCTATTGACGCAAGTTTTGTTTTGAATCGACGACTGTACACGAAGTTAGGGCGAAGTTTGCAAATTGGTGATACAGGGGTATCTCGACGGATACGGACTGATTTCGTCGCGCACACACGACGAAATTGAGTTCCGTCAGTTCCTACACGTCGGCAACGTCCATACGCGCCTTTCAATACATATAGCGTGCGACCACGTCGCCCGATTTGTCGGGACGTACGCCGTATCGGACAGAATTCTAAAATTTTAATGTTTTTAAAACAGTTTTTCTTCCAAGTTCAACGATCCGTAACTTCCTGTATATTACATAAAAATTGAATCTAACAGATGGGTTTTCATCTCGTATATGTTAACTAGGACCATCTAAATTGATTCCTACGAATTCTTATTATCTGGGCTGAAATCGCCCTTCCAAAGTCAGGGGTTGGGGTGTTTTCTCGGGTTCATTTTCGAGAAATTTTCCTCTACTTTCCCGAAACTTTTACGGGACTTCCTGTGCATTAGAAAATTTTCTAATTGCTAGGGTTTTGAGATGGGTATGTTGTCTACGCACAGAAGTCGATAGATCAACTTTTCGTCGAACACAAGCAAAGATATTGAATTCAAAAATTGGTACCTGTTTTCTGAATAAAAATAGGGTGTCCCCTGTTTCCTCTCGGCTGGGCGTGGTTGTTCGGCGATCCCGACGTCGGCGACGGCGAGCAGGCGGCCGACGGTGAGCGCGGGGGTGTAGGGGAGGTCCTGGAGTCGGGGTTTGGGCGGAGGTTGATGTTCGATCGAAGAAATCCCCAAGAACCCTATTTCCGAACTTTTATTGGGAGTTTAAAATTCCAAATTTAAATCAGATTTGAATCTGTAGGGATTGATCGGGTTTGGTCTACTAGATAGGGGAGAATCTGATTTAAGATTTTGTAAAAAAAATTTGAATTAATATAATGCAGAAATGAAGAAGTTTGCATCTGAACTTCTTTCGAATTTCCGCTCGGTTTGTTGCTCAGGCGCGGGGGGGATGGCGAGTACTGTTCATGTGAACAGTACCCCCCCTTTCTCTTTTTTTTTACAAACATATATGCAATTATACTTATATATATATATATATATATATATATATATATATATATATATATATATATATATATATATATATATATATATATATAACCAGCATAAATATCTCAAAAGTTTACAAATAAATTCCTAAAAATCTTAGATTTTATTATATTTCTTATTTAATAGAAATACTAACATGCACACATATAATAATATATATACACACATACATTAATTATACTAATAAACTAGTAGCAATAAATCCATAACGAATGAAATGCATAACAAAAATTAATTAATTTATAAAAATCGAATATAAATTTATGGGAGTTTACAAAGTCTCAATAATACCCGAAAACCTATGAATGTCTGAAATCACTTCAACTTAGAGTTAATGCCTTGCCAGTGCGCTGCTGGCTGTAGTGAACTTTTAGTCTCCATAATCCAGATAATGGCTGCAGCGCGCAACTGCCACGCCATAGTAGGTCATCGAATAGTCTCTCAACCTTATCAATAGGAATTACAAAAAGGGTTTCAAAGAATTTAAAATGAGTTCCAATAGTCCAAGTTACGATAAAAGGTGTTGTTATCTGCCTTAGAAAACAAGGTGTTTTTCTAGGTACTAAGAAACAACAAGAAGGTTTTTAGAAATAGATCTTGAATACGAAACGAAGTTTCGAATAGTGACCGGGATCTCAAATAGAAGATAGAATCTCGAATGGCAACCAAAATTTCGTACAGGGAACATAATCCCGAATAGGTAACAAAGCCTTGAATGGTGAATAGAAAGCAAAGCATCGGATAGAAAATAGAGTCTCAAAATAAGAAACAAAATCTCGTACAGGGAACATAATCTTGAAATTTTGGGCAAAAATCTCGAATGGGAAACAAAATTTCAATAGGAACAAAATCTCAACTAGAAAAGCGAAATTCAACAAAGTCGCGAATAGGAAACAATTCAAGAATAGAAAATCTCAAACATGAAGCATGGTCACGAATAGTGAATAGAAAACAGTGTATCAATTAGTGGATAGGAAATAAGTATCGAATCGTGAATATGAAATAAGAGAAATCTTAAATAGGAACAAGGTCGAAACAAAGTCGTGAACAGAGACAAATTCTCGAATAGAAAACAAATCACGAATAAAAAACAAAATCTCATATAGGAAGCGAGTCAAAATCTCAAATAGAAAACAAAATCTTAAAGCAATGTCTCGAATAAGGACAAAATCTCAAAAGAAGTCTCGAATAGAAACGAAAGCTCAAACAAAGTTTTCAATAAGAAACAAAATTTCAAAATGAAATCACGAGTAGGAAATAAAATCTCGAATAGCATCAAAGTTTGATTAGGGAATGATTTTTCAAATAGAGGCCAAAGTAGAAGACAAAGTCATGCATAGTGAATATGAAAACAAGGTGTCTAATAGTGAATATGAAACAAGTCTCAAACGGAAAAGCAAAAATTTGAATAGAAACCGGAGTTTCGAATATGAAGCAAGATCTTTAGAATAGAACATTATCTCGAAATAAATCTCGAACAAGATCCAATGTTTAAAAAGAGAAATGAAGTCTTTAAACGAAATCTCGAATAGAAGCGAGACTCAAACAAGGTTTGAATGGGAACAAGTATGAGTAGGAATGAAATTCCGAAATAAAATCTTGAATAGCAGCAGGGTCTGAATAGGGAGCAACATTTCGAATAGAACAAATCTTGAATTAGGAAACAACATCATGAGTAATGAATATGAAACAAGTTATCGAACAAAAAAATCTCGAATAAGAGCATGGTTATGAACAAGATTGCAGAATAGGAATTAATATCTTGAAATACATCTCAAATAGCAATCAGGGTTTCAGAATAAAGTCTAACAGTCTTCGAATAAAAAATAAGGAAGTTTTAAGAAACGATCTAGGTGCTAAGAGGAATCTAAGGGAAGACTGGATTACGAATCACGATCCATGGTTTTCTCCAACCATGCAAGAGAAGCCTTCTATCTTCAGTATTCTTCTGGGAATAGAATCACTTCAACTTCTTCAGCTGTAGACTGGTCCTTGTGGCAGTGCTCCACGCGGTTTGCTGAATCTGGAGAAGCCATGAGGGGAGGTCATTGGTCATGTCTGTGGTGGCCACCGTAGATGAAGACAGTGGTTGGACAGTAATGGAAACAGGGATGTGGACGATGGTGATGGTGGTTGTACTGGGTATGGGCAGGAGGTTGGTCAGGAACCGGAGAGAGGCTGGGGGCGGATTGTGCTGTTGGGTGGTGGCAGTAGTAGGGCGGCTACTGGCCAGAGCCAAGGCAGGGAGAGATGTAGAGGCGGTTGATGGACGGAAAGATGTGACGTTGGCCGGGGCCAGAGTTGGCCATGCCAGCTGTTCGATGTAACAAAAGGTTGAACAAACTTTTTCCTTTATTGAACGTATAATGTATCTGTGTACAAAGAAGGAAGTCCTAAACAGGGTATTCTAAGTACATAGAGAAGAGGTTTCTAGGAAAGTGTGACGATGAGATCGAGCACTGCAGCGGCTCCTTTACTCCGTTGACGATCTGACGCAACCTTGCTTTGGCTCTCTGGCATCTTTGATGGGACTCTGGGGTCACCGATCAAGAGGCTGTCTGGATGAGAAGATCCCTTGAAGATGGTCGGTAGGTTATTTGGTTGATAGGTTGATGAGGGTGGTCGACTCTTCCTGGATGGAGATCGCTGCTCCGTTGAAGATTATCGATTATGAATGTTCCCTTTTTCCTTTTTCCTCCTTGGTGGAAGAAGAACTTCTTCTATTTATAGAGAACCGAGCACATATGTGATGTGCATTAGGGTTTCTGAGATATGTAAGAATCTACCCTCATTGTACGGTGCGGGCTTCTGTGGCACTGACACGTGGAGGACATCGAGATTTCCCTCAAACGAGATCTCTGGTTTTTATGAACATAACCGAAGGAGGTAACACGTGGCGCATGCCGATTAGCTTGCTCGGATACAGCCGAGTAAATCTTGGGATTTTATCCTAGATTTGGAGTCTAATTAATCCTCATCTAAGATTTAAATCAATCTGACATGATATCAATCATGATTTAATCCCAATCTTCTCTGCAAGAGGCGGTTTAAACAAACCAATTGGGGTGGACCCATGCTTCCTGCGCCTCTGGTGAGGACTAAGTGCTACTGCGCTTCTGTGGCGACGAGTAGACCGTGCTTCTAGAGACGACGAAACCTTTGTGCTTTCAGGCGTCGAGTGGACTTGGCTTCGAATGACGACGACACTACTGTGCATGTAGAGCAACTTATGAAGCTGTGTTTCGGGCTACCAGAGTCACTGTGCTGTAGGCGACAAGTAGGCTTGTGCTTCAGGTTGGCAAGGTTACTGTGCTTTTGGAGCGACAGGTTGACTTGCATTGGTTGCGATAGGAGTTTCCAAGTCTCTTGTAGAGAAGTGACTTAAGCTTCTGATCCAGAGCAGATGACTTCGCCGTGGGAATAGAGATGGTATGAGCATATCACCATCCTACGCCTCATGCGGACGTAGGTAAGTAGCTGCACCTCTGAACAGTGAAGACATTGGCTACGAAGGGAAGGGTATGACACCCTTACGCGTCTGGAGATTGGCGCAGGCAGATAGCTGTGCCTCTGGAGTGAAGACACTAGCTTCTGGAATAAAAGAATGGGAGGAGGGCCCTACCACCATCTTGTTTCTGAGGTTGGCATAGGCAGGTGGCTGCGCCTCTGGCTCGAAGGCTCTGTCTTCTTCAAAGTGCTGAGTTATTGATATACTTCTGAGAGGCTACGCCCACAAGAATATCAGAATATGCTTCGGTGGAGGCCAATCCTCCAGCGTGTGTATCGAAAAGAAGGAAGGCTGAGCTTCGATGAAGATTGCACCCCTTGTATATCCTTCTAGGCTTCTGTCGAATTTGTACTAGATCCTTTGTACAAGAACAGAATTAGTCCTTTATGTATGGTCTTGATGTGTCTGTACTAGACTTTGGTAGACATGACAATGAAGGGACTTCTCTCCATATCTTCTGTTTTGTCTTTTTAGCACTGGGCCTGAGTCTTTTACATCTTCTATACTGTGGCAAAGGGATGTCTTCAGCTAAGATTTTTTATGCTTCTATACCAGCGGCGAATGGTCGGAGGTAGGGAGAGGATGTAGATGTGTGGTCGGGGCACAGACATGAGAATAGCGGCTGCGATGTGTGTGGGAAAAAATTTGCTTGTATAAAATATTCGAGAGTCCCCAATATTATATAGGAGTAGTATAGGGTGCTCCACAAACCCTGGTGGTGGGGTTGTAAATTGTAATATACATAGGGATAACAGTGGAAACTAATAACCAGAAACAACAAACACTAACTACTAATTAACTAGTTTAACTAATTGCTAGCTAATTACTGATTAGCTACTAACTACCCAATTACTAGCTAAACTCAAGGTCCAAGACCACAATCCAAAACCTAAGGCTTGGTAGGCTAAAATAAAATGGACTAGCCCACGATCAAAGTCCGTACTTGGTAGGCTAAAACTAAGGCTGACATGGTCTTAGCCCAATACGGAGAGTAAAGTATAAACTTTAGGAATAAAATAAAAGAGTAATAAAAGTATATTTATTTAAAATCATATTTTGACAATTCTTTTCTTTATATAAAAGCGAATATTTATAACTTCTAAAATTTCAAGAAAATGGACTGAAAATTATTTAGCATAAAATCTTATATAATATAGTTTCACAAAACCAATGACCCAAAATCATGAACTTATTACCTATAGCATATTACGATCGAAAAATATATTTCATATTAAAATTCATGATTTTAAAGATATTAGAAAAATTTAGAAAAATAAATTTTTTAAAATATTCAGGAAATTCCAGAATTCGGTTAAAGGAGGTTACAATAATCCTTGTATCAAGTTTTCAAGCCGATCACATGTTGAAACTAGTTCTCTCTCACTTATATAGTTATTTTCTAATTTCTTGTACATGATATTCCTGCTCTTATGTTTACTTACAACATTTTCATACTTTGTTATATTCATGTACCTATTACATTATCTTGTATATTCTCTCTATTTGTTGTTACATAGTCTACATCATTTACTGGAACTATTATTAGAGGTGTACTTTGCTCCAATCATGGCTGAATATATTTTTCAGATGATTTAGATGATGGGTGCCCAACCTACTACGGACTACATAATGTAGTAGGAGTAGACTAGGAGACATTGTCTCATGAGAGATTAGCTCCAGCTCAGAAGACACTAGTAGCCACTTAGTTAGATTAGCTACTAGTACTGGATTTGTCTCCAGCTTTCAAACTCATTGGCATGTTATTATTTTGAGAGATGTTATATTGAGATAGTAGACTCTTAGACTCTGGATGGATTTGTGTTATATTTATGTTTAGACTTCTCCTGGATATTTATATCATATCTTTATATCATTATCGTGCCATTTATCTTTCCTATAGTTATTGTGATTGACTATGAATATTATCATTATTTGTCCTCCTTTTGGAGTTGATATTATTGACAGGTTATGATATTTATTCATGTGTTGTATTAGACTGTATAGTAGACCTAGACAGCATTCCACCGCCGATGCTGCGGCGTAGGCTAGGCGTTGTCTCGCACTCGTACCCATACATCGGGTGCGGGTCATGACATACTTTTGTGGTGGCCCTTGCAGGCCAGGCTTCACAATTAGAACGATGTTGTGTTAATGCAATGACTTAGTTATGCTACTTTGAGCCTACGATAAGATATAGGAAATAGGATATTAGGATGAGAGAATACTCAATCACAATTATGATTTCCTGAGAGATTCCTGGGATGACCCTTAGAAATCTTACAATAAACTTTATCTCGAAGTCTATTTCACTTGTTCCCGTCTACTCTCCCTTGTTCGTTGTTGCATTTGATTCTTAGAGTTTGTTGTTGACTTTGATTTTGTATCGAGATGAATTTTATGAACTATATTAAGGTACATTCTGATGACATATTTGATGAGAAAAGTGTAAAAGGTAAATGTCTGCTTTAATTATGGAGTATAGAGTTCATCGCAACCATGCTAGCTAGCATGGCGAAGACATAGTCCTGACTTTGGATATACTTATATTAGTATGGAATTTAGAATTTCTCACAGCCATACCGGTTGTCATCGTGAGAATTATAGACAACATTATTATAGAGGTATATATATCAGTTATGGACTCTATCGTTTATCGCAGCTATGCTTACTGGACTGGGAAAGATTCTGGGTAACATAATTACTGATAGACATATATGATTATTAGATTATATCTTAAATTGGTTCTTAACGTATCATTTCTATCATTCCACTTTTGTTATTATAGAATTTTTTTCCATCGCCTTATTAGCTTAGGATATAGACATCCTTAGTTTCTCTAGTCCAGTTCCTTATAGAGCTGCACCTTATTAATTTTAGAGGTTCCATGGTAGTTTGGTAACTTACAGATAGATTTGTGTCATTAAGTATAAGTGTTGGTTATAGGAGTGTAGCTTGTGAGTCTGTGAGTGATTCCTGGTTGGGCATGTGAGTTATAGGCATCAATCTAGATATAACTCATAGTGCAGTACTTTGTAACAATAATTCTAAGGTAGAAGGAAGAGTAGAATATCAGTTGTGATTCCAGGAGTTGGTTTCTGTCACGCCCCAGTACCAAAATACGGAGAGTGACTAGGCCAGATACTCCATATGAGGTATATAAACGTCATGCGGCGATCGTGGCCGTCATAAGACTAGGGGTGCACGCTACAATCAAGTCTTCTATGGTCCCACAGAGCATCTATGTCTCAATCAATATAGCAAGAAGCAACAATTAATGAACATATAAGATAAAGCAGTTAGGCGTCACCGACGCTTCATCAAAATGATCATAGAGAACTAGCTTTATAAATTAGCTAGCCCAGAGAGTCATAGGTACATAATCGTAGTCCGCTGTAGTCTGATTTAATTACAGTTGTGCAAGAAGGCAAAATATCCAGAACAACCGGCTAAACAGGTGCCGGTGGCTAAACGCCATAACTTAAGTAATTATACTAGAGTGGTGGAGAAGAACCCCACTCAAGTCCCCCGCCCGCCATGCGCCTAGTATGCACCTTTGACGTCAGGAAAGAAAGTCGGATCCTCTGGCTCTGCTACGTGATCTGGCCAAACAAAACCAACTGGGTCAGACCCCAGAAAGAACAAGTGCCATAAGGGAGGCTCCATTAAGGAACTAAAACCAGCAGATAATAAAGTAGAAGAATAAATAAATGAACATGCTTAAATAATAAGAAGACATGGTTAGAATAAAATAATAGCTTCCCATGCTAACCACGAGCAAGCATTCATGCACGGCCAATCATGTCCTACGGCTTGCTATCATTAGCTAACTAGGGTTATCACAGGCCTATTTACTAGCAAGATGCAATGAGATGTTCCCGCAGTCACAAGCCCTGCTATCCAGGTTATCCAGATGAGGTGATTTATTAGAGTTACAGGAGTTATTAAGATTACTGGTGTACTTTCAGTACTTATGTTTTTAAGAAGTGCCCCACATAACAGTGGGCTGGAAATGTGCCATACTCGTCGGCAGGCTACAAGTCCCTCAAGTATGGCCGGGATAACGGGATCGCCTGTAATTGGGAAAAATCTCTCTATATGAACTACTTGATCAATCTAGTCATTAACCTAGTCAGATTCATTATGAATTCTTGACAGTGGTAACCAGGAATCCATGTTCTAAATATGATGCAAGATGAGATAGGTAGCTTGTACAGGCACAATCAAGAAAGTCAACCACGGTGTCAAGACAAGAGTTACTTAGCAAGTCAGGGTAGCTGTCGCAACAGCGTTTCAAGATTATACATGTCATGTCAGGTTACTTGTCATGTCAAGAGTACTTGTCTGGAGTGCGTCTCAACGGGCCACTTATCAAGAGTTATCAAGACGGGTTCATATTATCATGTTCAAGTCAAGTTCAGGTTACTATCTCAATACTATCAAGTGTCAAGTTGGGTCGTTGCAATTTAGGCCAAGTATAGAAAAACATATAAGGAAGATCGAGAATACCCATGTGTGATTGAAACTATAAGTCACATATAAACTCTGATTAAAGTGAGACAGGAAGATTCTTGAAGCCAAGACAAAGATCAACAACTTTCATGTTTTGAGCTTTTCAAGATTCTAGCTAAAAAATAGCTTAAACGGGCAAAAACAGTTATTTAGAGTGATTCGTGCATGGGCAAAAGGCGCATGGCGCAAGGTGTATGACGTGCAAAGTTTAAGGTGCACGAGGTGTAAGGTGCACTAAGTGCGAGAGGTGCAAGGTGCACGAGGTGCGTGAGGTGCAAGGTGCGCGACGTGCAAATTGTGCAAGTTACAAGGTGCAGGAGGTGCGCGAGGTACAAGATGCGCGGACAAAAAGGTTCGCGAGGTGCACGGACCAAAAGGTGCGCGAGGTGCTCACGAGGTGCGCGAGGTGCGCGAGGTGCTTGGACCAAAAGGTGCGCGAGGTACAAGGTGCGCGGACAAAAAGGTACACGAGCACTACAACAAAAAAATCCTTTTAATGACAGCTAAAAAGCGTCATTAATGATAAACCATGACGCTTTTTTCTTCAAAACAAGCGTTATGAAAACGGGTGTAATAAATATTTTTTAAAAGCGTTATACAAAAACCGTCATGGATAGTTCCTATAAAAGCATTATGAATAGTTAATATATAGTGCACAATTCAGGACATTTTCAAAACGTTATGAATAGATAATATGTATAGGCTCAATGCAGCACATTTATAACACTTTATACTATTCAAATTAGCATATTTATAACGCTCTATACTGCACATTATATATTACATTCCAAAAACTTAACATTATATATCACCATCTTTATTACATTTCTCAAAATAGAGTACATATCAACATCTTCATTACATTCTCAAAATAGAATATCTAAATACATATATACATTTACAACTACCAAAATTGTCCACATCAAAACTTGGCCACATCAAAACTGTCCACATAACATGTAGCAAAACCCTGAAAAGGATAAAAACAAGGTTCAATATACTTTGTAATGTAATGTGAAAATTGAAAGAAACGAAGGACTTGTACACATTTTTCAAACTTTAAATGGAGAAGAGGACTTGTCACAATTGCAAGTAATTAATAATTTGATAAGCTTTGTGAAGTCTATACAAATGTGTAGGTATTCTAGATTACTCAAATCAAAATTAGAAACAGAATCTGGCTTGGCATATATTTGCATATCAATGTACAATTTGTACAGGAAAGACAAACAAGGCTAGAAGATAAGTACCTTAGTATAACCATTAAGGTTGACTAAAATCTGCCTGTACATTTTCTCTAAGCTGGTAGTCCATGTCCAGTCAAAATCAAGCCTAGCCAGCCCAGAGCGACCCAATACAACTATCAGCATATGGGAGGGGTCTAGCCAGCCCAAAGCGACCCAATACAACTATCAACATGTGGGAGGGGTCAAAAGCTACACAATAGCTGAGGATATTTCTACTAAACAAACAAGCCTGAACTGTGAATATGTAGCAGCAACAGAATAAAAAAATTCAGTTGCCTGCCATGAAAAGGATTCTAGCAAAATTGCAAGAAAGTTGCAATCATAGCCACATTTAAAAATGATGACACTGCATTAAAAGAAAGCATTTAAATGCCACAAGAACTCAAAATAAGAAACAGAAATTCCCCAGAGTATCAACTTGGTTTAGCAATATCCAATAGTGAAAAACTAACACCCTAAGACTACCAGAATTAAAGAGCCTGAGAAATTTAGTCAAACAGACTGAAGCACAAAAAGTGAAGTTGATTGGTTTGACAATATCCAACAGTGAAGTTTATTTTCTGGAAAAAGCTAGGGTATTAGTGAAGAACGAAGTTGATTGGTTGATATAGTTCTCACAGAGATGTCAAATACCAAATGTACAACTACAAAATTTTCCAGTTGTATGTAGTTTCTCTCTACAATTTGGAAAACAACAAATAATGGTGGCTGGAACCATGATAGATATTGATGCAGTGTTAGCAAACTTGTGCATGGGTTTATTTTGTTTCTCTTAAAATAGATACGATATACACACTTGAAAAGAACAGCAACGTCCGAGTTCTCTACCCTAGTAGTATTAGAATGGACATCCGGAGGGGCTGGCAAGGTTCGAGCCCCCCAATCGCGTGTGTGAGTGGGATTTTTTTTTAAAAAAAAAGAACAACTATTTGATATATTTATACTCACTTCTTCTGGGTGTTTTTCTTGGGAGTAAATATCTAAAAAAATTCAATCCGCAAGTTGAACAATATTTGATGGTTATCACAGAAAAGAGAGGTGACAACGGTGTATGATGACAAGTCCCACAACAGTAATTACCAATAACTTGTATCAAATTTTAAAGCAAAAAATAGTGCACTATTTGTATAAATAATAGCAAGGTAGAAGACCCTTACATAATGGATGAAATTATAATCCAGAAACATTATAATTCAAAGGAGAAAAGTTTAAGTATTATCAGTAAACAAGATTATGTTACAAGCAAATCCAAGAATACTAAGAAGTGACAGTTGCATCTGTTTAAGGTATAGTCAGCGAAAATGTATAGGCTAACATAATGGGGGCATGGACTACCAGCTCAGAGAAAATGTACAGGCAAAGAGGCGCCAATGTAGATTATCTAAGCTTACGCAAAACATAACCAAGTTTACACTGTTGCTAGAATGAAAGGGACTTATCTGGATTGTCCCCATCTTGTAACTCTATTTTTTTCACCATATTTTGAATCTCACTTTTGGATATGCTTTTTCACTCTGGAGAGGATTTTTGCATGGAGGAACAAGATGTAAAGAGAGCATATGGCCAAAAACAATCTTCATATAACTAGAATTGACTAACCTTAAGTTTTAACTTTTTCTTGCATGAAATTTCTGGCTTGGAGTTTGTATATCTCAACTTGACCTTTGCTTTATCAAGCTCCTTAAAGTTTTCTTTTCCCTTGCAATGAAAGATGATGACAAACATGAAACTTTCTTATGGAAAGTATGAATTTGATAAAGGAGCTCATCCTTCTCCAGATCAAGTTAAACATATTGTCCTGCCAAAAAACAATAATAACATCAAATGAAAAAACATAGAAACAAAGAGCTATATCAGTTGTTAGTGGTCCAAGAGTATAAAAGGGTGCCTCATTGCACCATTGCAGTTGTTTTTCCATGTTTTCTGGAATTTTATGCATAAGAATATGTCTAGGTCTTCATTCATTACCTACATAATCCAAAAAAGAAACTTTCAGAAATGTATAATTAAAAGCATAGCCAAGTTCACTCTTCAAATCTTCAGTCAGCTAATTAAATTCATCAAGAACATCTTAATCTTAGATGAATGTTAATGTTTGTCTGCCTCATAGAAACAATGAAATAATCATAACAGAGTCTTCTTAATAATGTACTCATAGTACATCTCAAGAGATTTTCAACATATTGAGAAATTATTGTGGTAAACAAAATCTACATGCCTTATTTCTTAACCTCGTTTTCTAATTACATAGTGGGTGCATAAATAAGGTAAATTGTACTAAAACCAAGACCCGAAGAAAGAAAATTGAACTGTGATCCTTGTTGCTAATAAACAGTTGATAATTAATTAGCAGATATCGAAGTTGATGTTACATCTAGTCACCAAAATAAGCTGGTCACCAAAATAAGCTTATTGTTAGTTTCATGTACATGGCCTCCAAAGGCTGCAGGCGGATAACAAATTCATTTCTCCCTTATTTTTAATTTTATCTGCATAAGATAAACACCAGGGCCAATATTTATGTTTTGTAATTCTTTACTAAAGAAAGTCCACCAATAAGATAAATATATTGGATGTTTGACATCGTAATAATTATGTGGAGTAAGATAACAAGCTGCAAACCACAAATTGAACAACATTATTTAATAGTAAAGGAGACAGAAGAAGAAGAATAGTAAGCTCTGATTATGTGACTCTTTAAAATCAAGTTTACAATGAGAGTTCAACGTCAAGTTCTGATTGTCAAATTTAGCGACCCAAATCAGTACCATAATGATCTTTAATCCATAACAAGCATAGAGCGGCATGGAGAAAATGTTGATTTCGTCTATCGTAGTATATATTGGAGGCATGTGTCGTGTCCGATACGTGCTCGATACCAATGTACACAACACCAACTTTAAGAGCGTATGTGCTTCCAAAGGGCAAGCATAGGCAGGATATAAAAAGAACTAGATACCTTCTACAATAGAGCTAGAATATGAGGGTTGGCAAATTCAGATCTCGATCATTACCTTCTCCTTGTCCAATTCGAAGCACCCCGTACACTTGGAAAAACCTCGCCGCGGGTTCTTGCTCGAGAGGCACTCAAAGTTCCGGCACCGGTAGTTGTTCCACCGTACGTTCCGATGGTCCGGCATCGTCCATAATAACTCGTTGATCGGCAGCGGTCTCTGGTACAGCTTCGACGCTCTACCCAAGCACCTCCTCCTCGGCAGCGGTTCACACCCGCCTAACATCAGCTTCTGACCCAAATGCCAATCGTCCTTGCAATAGTTCCCGATGTCGTAGCCCCTGTACTCCTCGAGCTCCTTCCTCATCAGCAAACAAGCATGCCCGACCGTACCGTAAGTCTTGTACGTTCCGTAGAGGCTGACCTTCCTATTCTTGTTCCCTTCGCGATTATGTACTTTCGCATCTCCTCCACCGTGAAGAAGTTTACCAGAGGGTCCTCCATAGGCGACTCGGTCCCCGGCTTGGCCTCCGGCTTGGGGATTCGGATGTGCCGTAGGCTGATATTGGCCGAGTAGAGCGGCGATATGACCTCCTCCTCGAGGTACATCTTCAGCTCGGACCGGGTGATGGTCGCGGCCGCGGCAGTATTGTTCTTGTCGATTGCGTGTGCGGCGGCCTCATGCTTGTTCTGGAGGACGGCAAGGAGCGTGAGGCCCTCCTCGAAGCGGTCGGAGAGGGACTTGAGGTCAAAGTCGGCGTACCCCTCCTTGATGGTCTGGAAGTTTTTGGAGGATGGGTCGAAGAGGAGGCCGGTGGAGTATAGGCGGTGGAGGCTGGTGACGCTGGCGACGACGACGAAGAAATCGAGTACGATCTGGAGGTAGACTAGGGCTCGCGAGAATCTGTACTTACAGAAGCAAGCCCGGTAGAAAATTCGAAAGAGGGAACGAGAGCCTAAGGCCCTATAGAAAATTCGAGAGAGGGAAATGAGCTAACATTCTCCCTCCACATCTCCTCCTCCCTTTCTAACTAGGTTTAGGATTTTGGATCTAGGGTTAGGGTTTTGGAGTTGGAGGAAAGGAAGGAGAAGAAGAGGAGGAGAGGAGAGTGTTAACTTGCTGAACTAGAGTTAGGGTTTTGGAGTTGGGGGAGAGGAGGGAGAAGAAAGGAAGAGAAGGCGAAGACCAGAAGGTTTTGGGGGAGAGGCGAGTTTTTTGTTGAAGCGCGGGCTATAACAAGGATTTTGCCAACAATTAAACTTAAAAAATATTACAAGTTTGCCACCGCTCTGAAATATTAATAACGTTTTATTTTATAAACGCTATAAAAAGTCCAGAATTAGCCCAAACTGTCATAGAAAAAAGGCATTTCAAACTTTGTTAACGCTTAGGTATCAGGCGTCATCAATACGCTTTGTCGAGCGTTATTAATAGACCTTTTAGTTGTAGTGGAGGTGGGCACGAGGTACGTGAACCAAAAGGTGCATGAGATGCAAGGTGCACAGACCAAAAGGTGCATGAGGTGTGCGAGTTGCACGAGGTGTCGTCCCTACCAGCAAGCTTTTGGCCATGGAGTTTTAGAAACTTCCAATGTCCATAACTTGGACTATAGGACCCAAAATTGGGCAAAATAAAGGTCTAAACTGAATGAAATTGAATTCTCTACAATATGGAACAAGTCGTTTTCGAAAAAGAGTAAGTTTGATAGATCAAAACCATAAAAACCCATAAACCCTAGTTTTTGGAACATAGATCTACTCAAAACTAGCCATCAAAACCGAAAATACCAAGTACTAAACTTGTAGGGGATGATGAGAAGAACAATATAGACAAATCATATCAAAGGAAAAAAAATATCAAGAAATGACTAATGCATGAATCTCTCCATTTGGTGCAAGGTGTACTTGCCTAATGGTGGTGGTGGTTGAGGGAAATAAATGAAGGGTTATGCGGAGAGAGAAAAGAAAGATAATATATATAGTAGTGTTGGGTTGGCTTAAGGAAACTCTAATCTTAAGCATGCTCTTAACCATTTTAACTAATGACATGATTTGTGGTTACATGCAACAACTAATAGAAAAATAAATTAAAATGGTGCACATGCACAAAATACCATATGCCATATACAGGAGTCAAGAAGGCAAATATGTATATCGGGAATGGGGACTGACAGTATCAGTATCATCATGCATGTTTTATATATGTGTATCAATGTAGGAATATGTATATTATGAGTGTGGGGGTGTGTTCGAAAATCTGGATTGGGTAGGATGAGAAAAAGGGTAGCAGTCAAGGAGCATCAAAATAGGTAGTATGGTATAGTTAGGTACCTGAAATATGGAGTGTATATTCATATAGAAAATATTTGGATGTATCAGCTGAGTGCATCATAGGATACAAGTGAGAGTAATGAAAGGGTACCTATATGTGGGTGTGTTGTGATGAGAATAGGTGTTTATGTGTGCAAGTGCCATAGGTTGTGTATCAATAGGTGAGTGTCTAATAGAGTGCCATGGAATATGGGAATGTATCCTATGTGAATAGATAGGTTTCAGTATACAGGAATGGTTAATGGTGTCGTCAGTGATTATTGATAGGAATGTGTGTTTGTGTTTTGGTAAGAGATTGTAGAGTGTTCAGTAAAAGGAAGTGAGTCCAGGACATAGTAGATAACAGTAGCATTAGAAACTGCAGCAATATACAGAATATGATTGAATTGCATGATACAAGGGCAAGTTTAGTAGGGAATAGGGAATCTGAGTATGTATTTTGTAGGAAACAGCAGATGTAACGTACTACATGTAAATCTACAAGTTGTAGTAAATGTGTGTCTAATAAGGGTATATTCCCTAGTATTTGAGGCTGTTGATGTGTTAAAGAGTGATAGATGGAGGAAGCAAGTACAATATCTAGAATTGTGTGCACAAGTGCACAGTGGTTGATGTGTGAATTGTATAATGGTGAGGTAAAGTAAAGTGTGGGAGTTCATGGGTATCAAGTAGTAAGAGTCTGCATATTAGAGGTAGCAATAGTGTGTCAGTAAGGTGGGCTAGTACCAAGTTGGTAATCTAGGTTAATTAGTGCTTATGACAGGTATAGTTATAAGTTTGTATATGCCACCAAGGGTGTCTAGAGAGAAAGTATTCAAGTGTATCAATATTGAGATGAATGACATATGCTAGATACAATATGTTAGACTAGTATCAGTGGGTGTTGTTATGGATAATAGTATCAGTTAGGAGTATCATGATAAAGTTGGGGTAAGTTATGTAAGAGAGTAACAAGGAGAGTAGAAGTACAAGTATTCAGGCAATGGGAGGAGAGGTAACTTATATGTGAATAAGTTTCAGTGGGTTTGGAGACTCTTACCAGTGTATTAGAATGGGGATAATTGTAAGCCACTGATTTTTGGAATTTATTTTTAATTATTTTTATATATTTATATGGACGTTTAAATATTAAACTATATTTTAAAGTCAATAATGACTATAGTAGTACTTTACCTTAGCTTTAATTTTTGATGCACAATAGATATTGATTTCTCAAATCTAATTCCATATTTGAATTCTAGGCACGTCCACTTTCAAATTGGTATATCATGTCCCATTCAAATTTGTTCTCCCATTCTTTTGACTTCGCACATTTTCGGTTCATCTTAGGCCATTTTGACCATTTATCGTAATTCTAGGCCCAACTTTCAACTTGAGTTCGGGACTCGACATAAATCAAAACCGTTTGACCCAATATATGGTTTTGACCCATTTTGAGTGAATGATGCACACGCATAGGGTATACCCTCCAATCAGGTTCCCATGTACTATTTATATGCAAATGGCACATGAGACTCATCAATTGATTTTTGGGTCTAATTTGACTAGAAATTCTATTCGGACCCTAACCTAGTTAACCCTACTAGTTAGAGCCTAACTAAGATTACTAAAACCAAGTAGACATATGTTTAAATGAATTTTAGGGATTAAATTGCAGCCATGTGCAATATTCCCTATACCTTTGACTTGGTCAAACAACTCGCTAAAATAGGAAACCTATTTCCATTAGTTATATTTGGAGAGCCAAATCCAACCCAAATTAGTTCAAACCAAAGCCCAAACCCATGTAATATAAAAAACTATCAAACCCTAAACATCCCTCTATCCCTCATAACCGCCAACACCCCATCATCCCCTCGTTGTGCGTGCGGCCAACCCTCCAA
Organism: Iris pallida; assembly: GCA_029216955.1. Lineage (NCBI taxonomy): Eukaryota > Viridiplantae > Streptophyta > Magnoliopsida > Asparagales > Iridaceae > Iris > Iris pallida. The sequence goes on from JANAVB010026799.1 coordinate 8,775,126, forward strand.
GGCCGACACTCATAGCCGAAACACCCACTCCACCAAACCCAATTTTCCTTTGAATTTTACCTCAACCACCACCACTCTTGTGACCCCCTTGACGTTCTCTTCCACTCCAGCAACTGTAGGAGCAATCTGACGGCCATTAGGGAAGTGCACGACGTTCTACTTGGGTCCAAAACAATGCCGAATTGAAATCTAAACATCACAGCAGGTTAGTCGACTTGTAGACGAGGTTTCATATACTTTTTCTCATCCAATTCACCTAAAACTAAACTAGAAGTTACCTCTATGTGTCTACTTTAATCTCTATTTGCTGAATCACACAGATCTAAGCGGTTTGTCGGTGGCGTCGATTCTACGACAAGGTATCTAGAGCTAAAGAATTCTGTTGTGATCATTTTTTGCCTATCAAAGTTTAGTTTCGATCGTTCTAATAATTTTATTTAGAAACTAGACAATGGAGGCTTTCGGACGCATATTTATTTGTTATGTTTTGAGTTCGTTTGCTATTTTTAAAAATTCGTGACATTTGTCGTAACACCAAACTCCAAAAAATTCTATGTTCTTTGTGTCAAAAAGTGCCAATACTTCATAAAACTCTATGAAAATATTTGTTATGCAAGGTTTAATGTTAAAACCACTATTTTAGCTATTTTTGTGATATTTGTAGAATTTGATCATTTTAATTAATTACTCTTTTGGGGCTAAATTGGTAAGTCGAGTTGTGGTACCAATATGTAGTATTGACATAAGACCTATTGTGGAAGTATTTCACCATTGAAAACATAATTTTGGTAATATATAGGTACTTATAAATAATTTCCAGAATTTAATTTTATTATTTTATTATAATTATAAATTATTTTATGAGAGATGTTGGTACTTATTTGTTAGATAGTTTATATCAACGTTATGGCGATTAGTAGACGTAGATGCTATTATAATCAATATATGGTAAGATGATATAGAATATTAATAATAATGTATTATTATAGGTGATCTTGGAAGGAGTAACGAGCACAATGGAGTTGGTCAGGCCTACCCTCAAACAGTAGTTACAGGCAAGTGTACCTTGCCGTAGTTACAGATTATTGCTTTTTCTTCTTGTTGTTTATTTTGTTTAGCATTGTATGACGTAGGGACGTCGACACTTAGTGTCCATTTTTAGACGGGTATCGATGTCATGATGATGACACCGAGTATTGACATTAGGTATTGCGTACATATTGACGTATCCATTAACAAGATTGACCACAGGACACCGATACATTCATAACGCGAGGTTTACATGACTATTCGTGGTATTGACCTCATACTAGCATTCTAGGTTTTTCTTTATTGTTGCTATTATTATCGATATAACTGTACAGACTTGACATTGCTAGTTTCTAGACATGGGTTGGGGAGAACTTGACTACATTATCAAACCTATTGTGGTGTGGCCCGTTGTTTAATGACCCATTAGCTCTGTAGCAGAGTAGAGGATTATCACTGTCGAGATTGATTGTCCTTAGTCCTATGACACGGTATTGGGGTCAATATCCTGTTGAGATGCTTGTGAGCCTTAGTGGATAGGTCTGGTATTCTAGAAAAGTTTTTTACTTGCATAGCACATAGACGGGATACAGTAGATTGCCTTAGTTCATATTTTTATATCTGTACCTTGGCATGTATATTATGTACCTTGCTACTCCCCTGAGAACCTGGCTATTTCTCAGGCTTAGACAAAGCTGAAGACTACCTTGAGGTTTATGGCACGGGAGTTGAGACCGGAGACGTACTGGCACAGGAGGACGAGATAGTGCCAGATGATTTCTCGTGATCATGCCATTTCCATATTTAGACTTGCTTCATTATTTTTTTTTCCTTTCATCAGACTTGTAGTTGATTATTACTTTGTTTCTTTTTTTTGTGGTTTCGGGATGTCTATTGCCCCCACTTATACTATACTTTTACTGCTGGATATTTGAGACGTTATTATTATTAGACTTGATATCTTCGTGTAATCCGTGGATGTGATTATATATATATATATATATATATATATATATATATATATATATATATATATATATATATATATATATTTAATGTGATTATATATATATATATATATATATATATATATATATATATATATATATACCTGTGGACTGTGTTGTATTACTGGGTTGAATATTATGATTTATAGCTTAAATATTTCGTTAATGGGCATGTTATGTGGTTTGGCCCATTGGTGAAGTGCTGCTGGCATGTATTCACATACCTGGTCCTACGTATTTTGGAACTGGGGCGTTACATTAATTATGAATCGGTGAATTACATGATGGGTAGAATGGTACTCTGAGATGGTAGTATCAATTGTATATTGTCTTGGAGGGTATAATATATTATATATGGTTATATTGCCAAGGTACGGGTAAGTATCCTAGAGTGATTACTAAGTGTCCGCATATTGGTTAGTATTAGATACTAAGATAGGAGGAGTAATTGTCCACATGTAGAACATCTCAAGTATCAAAAGCATTCAAGATATGAGTAACCTATGGTTAGTACAATAGATATAGGAGAGATCCTTGAGTACCTTATTATGGGAGTTTCCCGTGAGTGTCATGTATAGGAATTAGTGCCACGTGATAGTTAGTGTCAATAACTCGGGTAGGTATCCTATAGATAGTAACTTAGAGTCTTAGTATAGCATCCTTAGTGGTACATGCCAGTAAGTTAAGCGTGTCCATGGCCTAGAACAGTAGTATATCATTAGTATAAGGAATGGTAACCCTTGGTATTAAGTAATTTAGCTAGATTGTGTTGGCACATATGGTCATGGTCAACCTAATTTTGATAATTGACTTAAAACTCCGCAGCTATTCTCGTCAGCAAGATGTTTGTCAAATTATTTTGTATTTTTCTTTTATTTGAGTCTAGGTTTTTGTAAGTTGGATATCACTGGCATTTAGTTGAACATCCCCACTCAAACAAAATCTACTCATACCAAACCAAACTCATACCCAAAAAACATTTTGAAAAGCAAAAACATTCTGAAAATAAAGTACCCAAACTCGGTACGAGTTCGCCCCAAATTCAGACCGAACTAAGTCCTAAATTTCTTCCTGGTCAGAATCACTAGCTATTCTTTTGGATACTAAACGTTCAAAAAATTGAATGTTATCTTAACCGAGTTCTGCCTGAACTCTGGTTCAAAAATTCCTATAAATGGAGAAGAGATTTTCACTTTACTCACTCAAATCACTTTTCATCTTCTCTATTCATTCTAAGCCTTCAATTCAACAAAGAGCTTTCAATCTTCACATTTCCAAGACAACTCCTATTCATCTAAGTGCCGGTGTATTCCGATTAGAAGTGTTCGAGTTGTACAAGCTTGGCATTTCAAAGCTATTCAGTTATTGTTGAAATTTGTTCCTGGACATCGGATAAAAACACGACGTTGTAAGAAGTCGCAAGCCCTTCGGATAAAAGCTTATGTTTCCAAGATAGTGGATTTAACATTGAGCAAGAGTACTCGAGCCTAGACTAGTCCTCTCAGAGGGAAACTAGGATAAAATGTCGGTGTTTGCGTGTTGTTTCTAACTCACTACTCAACTACTGCTTTTTATATTATTGCATTAATTATTTGCCTTTACCTGCATTATTTTTAATTGGAGATATTACTTTCGCTACATTCTATTTACCTCCTACTAGAGGTGCCCTTTATCCCACAATTGGTATTAGAGAACGGTTTGTCTAAGTTGGATTAAAACTCCTTAAGAAATGGCACCATTATACAACAGTAATAGTGAAGGCTAGTCAACAAATATGCCTTCCCTATTTGATGTCACAAACTACACGTATTGGAAGATCGCATGAGATTTTCTCTCAAGTTACTTGATTTCGATTTATGGTCAATTGTTATTGATAGTTATAAGAAACCAGCTCGAATCATCATAGATGGGAGCCTAGTTGAGAAATCATATGACAAGTATACTGATCATAAAAAGAAGCAAGCAAGCCTTGATGCAAAAGCTATAAATGCTTTATTTTGTGCAGTAGATAGAACACATTTAATAGAGTATCAACATGTGTCACATCTCACGAGGTTTGGAAACTTCTTGAGGTAACTCATGAAGGAATTTCAAAAGTGAAGGAATCCAAAATATCAAGATTTACACAAAAATATGAGGCTTTCAGAATGAAGCCTATTGAAACTAGCTTTAGCATATTTACTCGGTTCTTAGATATTATTAATCCCTTATCTTCTCTTAGAAATGATTACAGCAATCATGAAAGGATAAGAAAGATACTTCGTGGATTGACCAAGAATTGAAATCCTAAAGCAACAACTATAATTGAAGGGAACGATCTTATAATAATGACTCTCGAGATACTTATGGGAAATCTTATGACATATGAGCTAGACCTAAAGAAATTTGAAGAGCCAACACCAAAGGAGAAGACCATTGGATTCAAAGAACATCACAAGATGGCCTCCGATGACGAAAGTGTGAATGACAGGTTAGACAATAATCAAATGACCCTTTTGACTCGGAACTTCAGAAGATTTCTAAAATATGAGAAATCAAACAAAAAGAAGAAAGATTCCAGAGATGGCGAAGAGCCGATATGCTACAACTGTAAAAAGACAGGTCATATCAAGAAAGACTGTCATGTTGTAAGAAAATGAAGCATATACGAACAATCAAGTAAGAGAAGGACTTCAACCAAAAATTATGCTAATACCAGTATTTGGTGTGAAAGTGAAGCAAGTAATTCTGAAGAGGAAGTGAGACCTCGCAATACTGCAAATCTATGCTTCACGGCTACAGATGCAAATATAATTTCAAATCCAATATAAGGAGATTTTACATTTGATGAGTTATCTGATACATTCAATGATTTATTAGAAGATCAAAAGAAGATGATAGACATGTATAAATGTGCTAAGAAAAAGCTGAATGTAGCACACTCTGGATATTCTAAACTATCTCTAATACTAGAAGATATCAGAGATAAAACATCTTCTAGTAACACGGATGAGATTTCTTCTTTAAAATTGAGATTACATGACACTCTTGAGGAGCTTGAAATAGAAAATCAAAAAAAAATTAAAACTCAAAGATCTCTATGAATTAGAGAAGAAAAAAAAAATAATATTGTGTCTCAGAGAATAGATACACTCACTGCAAAGTATGATGAAGATTATGATATTTCTAAAAGTTTAAAGATAAAACTGGGTAAACAGGTTGTCAAACCAGTTAATCAAGTGAACACAAATCACACAGCTAAACACAAACATGTAGAAGCATGAAAAATCTCAGCTGAAGATATTCCTTCGCCAAAGCGCAGAAGATGCAGAAGACTGAGGCTCAGTGCTAAAAAGATAAAACTGAAGATATGGAGAGAAGTCCCTTCATTGTCATGTCTACCAAAGTCTAGCACAGATACATCAAGACAACACATAAGGGACTAATTCTATTCTTCTACGAAGGATCTAGTACAGATTCGACAGAAGCCTAGAAGGATCTACAAGGGATGTAATATTCATCGAAGTGCAGCCTTTCTTCTTCTCGATACACACGCTGGAGGATTGACCTCCACCGAAGCATGTTCTGATATTCTAGTGGGTGCAGCCTCTCAGAAATATATCAGTAACTCGGCACTTTGAAGAAACTAGAGCCTTCAAGCCAGAGGCACAGCCACTTGCCTGCGCCAACCTCAGAAACAAGATGTGGTAGGTACCTCCTCCCCTTCTTTTATTCCAGAAGCCAGTGTCTGCACTCCAGAGGCGCAGCTATCTGCCTGCGCCAATCTCAGACGTGCAAGGGTATCATACCCTTTCTTTCGAAGCCAACGTCTCCACTGTTCAGAGGTATAGCTACTTAACTGCGTCCGAATGAGGTACAGGATGGTGATATGCTCACACCATCTCCATTCCAACGGCATAGTCATCTGCTCCGAATCAGAAGCTTAAGTCACTTCTCTATAAGAGACTTAGGAACTCCCATCGTAACTGTAGAAGCATAGAAAAGATGGGGTTCATACGGATCATATTACAAAAGCTGACCGCATGGGTGCTCTGGGCTAAGTTAATTTGGTTCACATAAGGAAGAGCCGCATGACAAACTCTACGGTCCAAAATGCCCCAAACTCCATGCGGCCCATCATTGCTGATTGATTATATTAAAATACGACCAAACTGATTCGGGGTGCAGAAGGAAGAGCTACTATGCGACCAAGCTGATCAGCCGCAGGAACCCCTCTGACAAAGCTGACACACCTGACAAAGCTGACACCTCTGACAAAGCTGACAACTCTGACACATCCTAACAAAAAGGTGAAGATAAGACGTGACCTTTCGAAAAAGACAAGAAGTGTCATATCACCTGATAGGGCCCACGTGCCTGAGAGTTCATCGATCTGAGGCATGGTCCACAGGGGTGTCGTGCGGCCAGGGGGACTGCGACCTAAGCCGCATGAGCCTTATGCGGCCCAGAATGCAGGATCTATGCGGCCCAAAAGTCTCTAAGCTTCATGCGGACTGGTGGCACTGCTGGTGGGACATGTGGCTAAGGGAGACTGCGACTTGAGCCGGATGAGTCTTATACGGCCCAGCATGGCCGAGCACTAAAAGACAAAGAAGACCTATGCGGTCCAAAATGCCCCAAGCTCTATGCGGCCCCTCATTTGCTGTCTCAAACAGATTGATTCTATTCTGTGATAGGGCACGTGGCAAGTTGACCAAGCCTCAACCACCTAGATTTGTTGTAACAAAAAAACCTCAACAAACCACCAGCTGGCAGCTAAAGACCGAGTCTTCGTGTGCTGTTACAGCCACGTGGCCACGAGACCATCTATGCGGCCCAAAATATGCTTCATTCCGAAATTATTATAAATAGCAGGGTACCACACCCATGCTAGAGGCTAGCAATTTCCTCAAGAGCAAAGACCGTGTCTGATAGTCCACGGAGTAAGGCAGAGTTCCTACACTTCTCCCGAGCCTCCACCGTCACCCCAAAATCAAAACTAAATAATTGTACTTAGATTGTTTCCTATGATTTCTTTCTAGGCTCTCTGTTGTACTTTCAAAGTTTGTAATCAAATCTATTTACTCTATAGTTCTTGTTTGATAATCAATGACAAACACGATGGCGACTCTGCTGGAGACTTCTTTCTCTACTGATAAGAAATTGGTGACGCAATACGACACATCCAAGCTCGGCTCTACGCAGCAGATGCACGTTGTTTGCTTTGATCAACAAGCATTCGAGGAAATGCTCTACGATGGGAGTACCATTCCAGCACAGAAGCGAGCCAACCCAAAAAGATCCCGCATGACATAGAGGTCCAAGACCACTGCCCCTCGCTAGGCTGTGGAAGAAACTCCTCTCGCTACTCAAGACGGCGACCAAAGCTCCCATGCGGCCTCGCTTCGAACCGCAGAGGACCCCGCTGTCTCCCAATCCGGCAGAGGAAAACACTACGATGCTGGACTTTTGGGGGCACAAGGGAAACTCATGCGATCGAAGAAAAGGCCGCATAAGGAAGGTGTTCGTAGGTAGATTGCCTATGTGGCATCCAATCCTGGCCGCAGGCAAATTTTCTATGCGGTAGCCAATCCGGGCCGCAGACAGATGGCCTATGCGGCAGCCAATCCTGATAGCAAACTGGATGTCCCATGCGGCCCTGTTAGAAGCTCTGTCTTTGACCGTTTCTCATACGGACCAGACCCCATTCGGCCTATTGAGAATGTTAAAGCTTCCAAATTGGACTCTTCCTACTACACACCTTCGGATGCTAAGTCGAAGGAGTCTAGGGCAGTACGGGCTCAATAAAACCAGTCAACTGTCCAATCTGCTGACCGTCAGCGGGTACCGTTAACTGTTACATGGGATCCTGATGGAAAGTTATACATAACCTCCCTTGTCCATCCCTTTGCGGCAAACAGACAGGGCAGTTCCCAAAAGTCTTCCTACAATAATCGAGAGCAAGTTCTTTTACTAGCGTCAGATTTGGAAGCAAATATGATATCTACGCACCCGTGCGCTCAGGATACCCTGGCCCACAAAACGGATTTAAAGGTAGATCAATCTGCCCTTGACCTGTGAGAAGTACTCATCCAGAAACGCAAGAAGAGAGAGGCAACCTTGGCATGCGGTGAGCCCTCTCTAGGACATCACTGTACCCAAGTTGTCATCAACTGCTGCTGCGATAAGTCGGCAGCACCTAAAGACCGGCAGTCCGTCTTCAAATGACTGCACCAGCCAGCACCTATCTGACGACAACTCGAGGAATAAGTGCAAATTTCGGGAGACGAAGAATTTTCTTTCATCTCTTGTAATTCAACTCGGAAGCTTCCTGCCAGCAAGGGAGCAAAGAAGACAGTCTCCTCCAGCTCAGCAACCTCAGCCAACATGGCAAGGAAATTCTCATCTGAAGGATTGCCGCCGACAACTACAGGGGGTGTCTACCTAGGCACCCGTTCTAGAAAGAAGCTTCCAGCACCCGGGGTGCGTCTTCGAGGTCCCTGGGGGTGAACGAAGCTGGGGGTGTTCGTCCCCTGAACATATGCAACAACTCGGTGTTCCAAGAGGATGTACAGGGGGTAGTGATCCACTGGAATAATACAACAGACTTGGACATCCCCGTGGGCGACCGCCTTTGCCAAGACGATGCAACTTCCAACACAGGGGGTAGCACCCCTTCTGAGTCCGAGGAAGAGGACATTTCGACGTTCCCTGATTATTTCTCTGTACTAGGGTACGATAGGGAAAGCACATCCTCTACGATCCCATTCGTCTCTTCCCACGTACGGATAGTGTCCATGGCAGGATATAATCACAAAGGGCCTAGTGATCGACAATGTCTAGAAATGCTTGAAGCCATGATCCTAACCTTGGTCAAGTCAATAGACGAGATCAAAGCTGCCTTGCCGACTAAACCAGCAAGGACACCTGGACAAACGAGTTTGGGCGCCGCAGTCAACGCGGACTCAAACACGATCACTCCTCTTATGTGCGATAATCCTCCTGGATTATCTACTCCCTCAGTTGTAGACGAGGCCAGGGAGGCAAGGATAGAAGTCCAGGAGCTTCGAGCAATGTTCAATACCCGAGACTCCTCCCAGGACCTCAGAATACGACAACCCTATCCTGCTGCATGGACAGACGTTCCTTTTCCTCCGCGGTACAAACCGTTTCATATCGATTCATATAATGGAAAGACTTCTGCTAGCCGGTACTTGACTTATTTTGAGGTCACAACAGACCACTTGCCGCATAGTGACGCCATCCTCACACGATTATTTATCAGAGCATTAGAGGGAATCACGTTCGACTGGTACCGCAACCTCCCGGACAACTGCATCCATTCCTTTGACGACTTTAAACACATGTTCCTGGAAAGGTTCTACAAAGTTGGGCATGATGTGACAATGTTGTCTCTCATGGACATTGTTCAGGAAGAAAGTGTAGTGCCCCGTCCCTACATCGTGCCCCGTACTCGGTCCACGGGGTGCACGAGAAAGGAACACTGTCGCTATCGATTCGGTCGGGACCGATAGGTCGGGATCGACCGAGTCGATCGAACGGGAACGGTTGAATTAAGATCCATTCCTCATTATGGAATGTCTTCTTCGGAACCAAGTCCCATATTCAGCGGGTAGCTCCTCGAGGATTGACTCTGCGGCTGAGTCGGGAGAGACCTCCCGTTGCTCTGCTTTTCACGCTGCTTGCGTTGGTTTTGGCTTTGCTTTCTGAATGCGTTTTCGTGAATATTTTCGATGGTTTTCATGGCTTGCATTTCGAACTCGCATTTCCTATCGAACTCCTTGAATAATGCAGTGTTCTAATCGGTTGCTTGTGCGATTTCAGGTAATCGCGTAGGCGACGTCTAGCGCGGCCAATAAGTTCTCTCGCCTGAAGTAAACTCAAGGTGAGTGGCTGACCCTTCTCTTCTCGACCCCCTTCTTAGGCAAAATCGATAGTGTTGTTGCGAATGAAAAGTTAAACGCAAGTGCACGAACACGAATGAATGAGCATGTTTTCAAAGAAAAGGTAGGCTATGTCTTAACAACTAAAAATATGTCTTTGTACGGTCATGGACAACTTGTCGACAAGGTAGAGTTTCCCCGCACGGCAACCCGAGGCCACGGGACCGTTGCGGCCAAGAAGGAAACATTCTCATAAGCTGTGCTGGGCACAATGTTAGGCGAGGACTTGCAGCGGGGCTCGCTACTCGCGCTGAAAGGGTCTCGTCTAATAAAAGCAAAAAGGAGTCCACGATGGCTCTGGGAGCCAGTGACCAACACACAAAATATTGCACTTGGTATGGAAATGATAACAATTGACAGGGAAGAACATGGTAAGTTTCATAAGGCGCGGCGCAGGCCGCCGTGGGTAAGTTTCAACGTAAATTTCATTATGCTTGTCATATGCTTGTTTGAAATTCATTAGGATGTTAGAAACATTCATACTTTAAGTCATATAAACTCTTCAACCAGATGAGAGCTTGGAACTTAAATAGCCACGCACCAGTACAAAGTGTAATGTACTGATCCTCGCTCTCCACGCAGGTACCCCGAACTACGAAGGGCGTCCACCTAAAAGCTCAAGGTGAAGTGAACCCTTTTGAAGCCTCGTCCGCGTGTGAAGGCTTGTATTTTTGAATTCCTTTTGAAGAAGATCCCGCACTCAGTCCAAAAGAAGATGACGACTTGACTCACCTCGATAGCATATGGAAAGTGTTATGTTTTTGCTTATAAAAAGGGGATGTAATGTATGGAACGACTATCTCATCGGCCTTCATTTTGTAAGTCGAGTCATGTTGTAGCCCGCGCGGCAATAAATGTAAATGAAGTCAATGTAAATAAAGTTTTATTATCAATGAAAAAGTCCACTTCTATTTCAAATGTGTCAATCAATTTCTCTGCGTACTCTAACTTGATGTTGTGTTTCGGATGACCTTATGACTACGCCTTGTGCGATCGCAACTTAGGTCCGCACGACATCACGCCCGGGGGACGACTATCGATTCTACGGAATCGGGGCATGACTTAATGGTATCAGAGCACGACTTTACATCCTTTGGCCTCGCGTCTAGAGTTCCAAACCTTTGACCTCGCATCGATGAGATAAGTTGTTCCATACAATGAGTCCGTAATAATTTGCGACTGATGCGTTTGCCTTCGTATCGCAGAAGTAACGGAACCTACGGCCGAGCAAGAACAGAGCGCTTCTAGCGGATCTAGTAGTTCGCATCGTTCGCGGGCCGGGCCTTCTAACGATACCATCGAAAGGATGCTGCGCATGATAGAGGCGCAGCGGAACCAGTCCGAGAACCGACATCAACAAACGGAGGAACGACAGGCCCAGTTCGAAGCTCGCTTCGAAGCTCGTTTCGACGCACATGCCAAACTTCAACAAAAGCAGTTGGATACCCTCCTGCAGATCGCTCAGACAATGGCGGCCAACAGAAATTCTGTGACTGCGCCTACCGTCACCGCACCTACTACCACCGTGCCGATGATCCAACCCATTGAAATCGACACGGAGGAGCTCGAGCGTCAACCAGCGACACCAAAAAAGTACAACTTTGAAGTATCCGAATTCAAGAAGGCGTGCCGCACTTTCTACAATGGTACCGAGGGTCCTTCCATGGCAATCGACTGGTTGGAAGAGCTGGAAGATCGCTTCGAGCTTCTCGACATTGAAGAATCAAAGCAAGTCGCCTGCGCACAACTTCAACTACGGTTGAACGTGCATGACTGGTGGGCCATGCGCAAGCGAGCGATCCGACCGGACAACACCACCGCATCGATCTCTTGGGCCACGTTCCGTAAAGCTTTTGAAGTCCAGTACCTTCCATCAGCCGTTCGTCAAGCGAAGGAAAATGAATTCATGCAGTTGAAGCAAGGGAGCCGGACAGTAGAACAGTATGCCGCAGAATTCAACAAGTTGTCTAAGTTTGCTAGTCAGTTTCTGCCTACTGAAGAGTGCCGTGTGTGACGGTTCGAAGTGGGTCTGTGACACTCTATCGGTGCGCATGTCGGGGTCCCGGAGTACAAGACCGTGGGCGAGGCTCTGAATCACGCTCTCCGTCTTGAGAGCCTGCATCCTTCCGTTGCTGCCGACGTTGTGCACCACTCCAATCACAAACGTCCTAGCTTTGTGGAAGGCAACAACTACGCGTCAAAGCGTCCACACACTAGCGGCTACAAAGGCCGGAACCCGTTACTACGATACAGAAATTGCCACCAGCTTGGGCATACTGATGACCACTGCTTTGCCAAGACAGTGTGCTACGCTTGCGGACAGAAGGGTCACTTTGCTCGAGACTGCCAAAATCCCCGACCGAATCGTAATGTCCCGCCATAACAAAACTGTCAAGAAAATCGAGGACAGGCGCCCCGACATGCTCAGTCCACTCAACTCAACAACCAAGACCGACGTCCTAATGCACAAGGGCGCGTCTTTGTCCTGACTCGAGACGAGGCGTTTGCTTCCGATACTGTCGTGACAGGTATATTGAACTTCAATAATGTACCTACTCGTGTGTTATTTGATTCAGGCACATCATATACTTTCATATCGGAGGACTTCGCCGCCGAGCACAAATTTCCTGTAATGTTGTTAGACCTTGATCTTAGCGTAAGTATGCCTTCGGGCATGCCACTACTCATAAATTTAGCCTGCGGGGGAGGAAACATATGTATTGGGGGTCAAAAGATCGGTCTTGATACGATAGTTCTAGATATGAAGGACTTCGACATCATACTGGGCATGGATTGGCTCGGTCCGTGCAACACAACCATAGACTGCGCTTAAAAGAAGGTCACATTCCGCATACCTGGAGTGCCTGAATTCTGCTACTCGTGTGGTGAGGCATCGCCGACCTGCATGGTGATCTCCGCAATATCTGCTCGATGGATGCTGCATTCCGGGTGCGACGGCTATCTAGCTTCCGTTCGAGACATGCGACAGGATGGTGCAAACACGGAAGAGATCGACGTTGTAGCAGAATTTCCAGACGTGTTCCCGGACGAGCTACTCGACATGTCGCCTGATCGAGAAATAGAGTTCACCATCGACACATTCCCCTACACCCGGCCGATCTCGAAAGCTCCGTACAGAATGGCCCCTACAGAACTGAAGGAACTAAAGGCACAACTACAAGAATTACTCGATAGAGGATTTATCCGTCCGAGTGTCTCGTCGTGGGGTGCGCCCGTGCTATTCGTGAAGAAGAAGGATGGATCGATGCGACTCTGCATCGACAATCGGGAATTGAATAAAGCCACTGTCCGAAACAAATATCCCCTGCCCCGTATCGACGACTTGTTCGACCAGCTCTAAGGTGCAACGGTGTTTTCGAAGATTGATCTGCGATCGGGTTATCACCAACTCAAAGTCAAGCCAGATGACGTGCCGAAGTCTGCCTTCCGCACTCGTTACGGCTACTACGAGTTCTTGGTAATGTCGTTCGGTCTGACAAACGCCCCTGTCGTCTTCATGGATCTAATGAATCGGGTGTTTCGTCCGTTCGTTGACAAGTTCGTAGTAGTCTTCATCAACGACATCCTCGTCTACTCAAAGGATCGAGCGCAACATGCAGAGCATCTGTGGATGGTACTCCAAACCCTTCGAGAGAATCAGTTGTTTGCGAAGATGAGCAAGTGCGAATTCTGGCTGAACATCATCTCATTCCTTGGGCACATCATCTTCGTCGTGGGCATTGCAGTCGATCTAAAGAAAGTTGAGGCAGTCGTTGATTGGAGACGGCCCGTATTAGTTAGCAAAATTCGAAGCTTCCTAGGCTTGGCGGGATACTACCGACGCTTCGTGAAGGACTTTGCGAAGATTACATCGCCGTTGACTCGTCTCACCCAGAAAGGAGTCGCGTTCGAGTGGTCAGACGACTGTGAAGCTTCCTTCCAAGAGCTCAAACAACGGCTCATTTTGGCCCCGACACTTACACTTCCTGAAGGGCCGGAGGGATTTCAAATCTTCAGCGATGCTTCTGGGCAGGGCTTGGGGTGTGTGCTCATGCGACGGGATAAGGTGATATCTTTTGCTTCTCGGCAGTTGAAGCCGCATGAGAAGAACTACCCCACGCACGACCTAGAATTAGCGGCGATTGTGTTTGCGTTGAAGCTGTGGCATCACTATCTCTATGGTGTGGCGTGCAGGATTTATACGGACCACAAAAGCCTTAAGTATCTCTTCATCCAGAAAGAATTGAATTTACGGTAGAGGTGATGGCTCGAGCTGATCAAAGACTATGACTTATCAATTGACTACACACCGGGCAAGGAAAATGTGGTAGCGAATACGCTGAGCCGAAAATACTTAGCTTCATTATGCATCAACGATCGACTGCTGCGTGACTTGGAAGGAATGGGCATCGAACTCCGAGTTCGTTTCAGAGACGTAAAACTGGCACAACTGCGGGTGGAACCGAGCCTATTGGAGAGGATCAAGTCTGCTCAGGAGGACGACCCCTACCTGGAGAAGATGCGGAAGCTGATATCGACAGGGAAAGCGTCCGACTTTGCAGAGGACGAGTCGGGAGTGTTGCGCGTGAAGGGACGGCTATGCGTACCGGACGACGTAGAACTTAGAAAGGAGATAATGTCGGAGGCGCATTATACAAAATATTCCTTGCGTCCTGGCAGTACCAAGATGTATAAGGACCTCCGTATTGTCTTTTGGTGGCACAGCATAAAGAGGAACGTAGCGCTCTCTGTGTCAAAAAATGTATGGCCTGTCAGTAAGTCAAAGCCGAGCACCAGCGACCGGGCAGGGAGATGCAGAACCTTGCCATTCCAGAGTGGAAGTGGGATCATATCCCTATGGACTTCGTTGTTGGCTTGCCGAGGACGCCGCGGAGAAACGACGCCATCTGGGTCATCGTCGATTGACTAACCAAGTCAGCGCACTTTATTGCCATCAAAGTTACTTGGAGCGTCGACCGTCTTGCTCAGATATACCTTGATGAAGTAGTTCGGCTGCTCAGATAAGTTTTCTCATTCTTCAATCGCAAGTCCTAAAAATCCTCGAATTCACCTTCGCTTCAAACCACAAGTCAAAGCAATCAAAATTGCCATGTCATGATATTTTGAGTTCGACCATTCCCGCTGGACATGAATCACCATGCCAACGCTCACGCGGAACGATCGTCCCAAATCCGAAGTGACGCATGTACGAGGCTAGAGTTGCGCTTGCGCAAGACAAGATCGTTGTCATTGTGGTTATCACCGAACAATCAAGTCACTTTCCTTCCTCATTCCAAACATTCATTTCCAACATAGCATCCTTCGAAATAATAATTTCTAACACGATCATCATTCATCGAATCAGAGTACCCCCGAGTTATCGTACATCGATCTTTGATACGCCTCAATACCATCGATGATGTACATAACCTGACGATCTTTCTTTTGCAACGAATTCCAAGTCGTACAACTTAATTTCCTCAATTCACATTGTCGCGTGCTAACTCTTCATCGAGCAACATCAATTTCAATTCCTTAGTCATTCTCGTATCTTCAAATCAACGTTTCTTATGCATGCTATCTTCCGACCGTGCTATTCCCGATCTCGTCCATGAGTAATTCACCTTAACTCAAGTTTCAATCCATTCAACTAAATTCAAAATCGCATGCACGATCTTCTATGTTTCCTCGACCAAGACCTCTATTCGTTTCATGATTCACACTATGCATTCTTAATTCGTCTGAACGATATCTCGTTTGAGACTTTCGAAGTCGAAACCAACTAAGCGTTACTCATTCTAAGGCTTTGCGCGATATCATCGCTTGCCGACATACTCGTTCTATCCGTAAATCTTTTAGTTTTGCTCGAACAATTTCTATAACGTCCATACACCACTCAGGGTTCGAGCCACTCGACTAGTCGTCGACGCTCACTCTTATTCTTCTTCGAATCTATAACATACACCACTCGGAGTCAAGTCATTCTACAAATCTTCGAAAGGTTATTCGACTCCCGATCGACATGTCCAATTACACGTTCGCTCATTCTTCAAAATCTAAGAACCATTTCCCCGTGTTCGCTTTAGCGCCGGTCAAGTAACGTCTCTATCAACATACGTTCTAAGTCTTCCTTATTCTCGTCCGAGCGATAGTCAATCTCGCTCGTAACTCGTTTGCACCATAAAGTCTAGGTGTGCCATACTCGGCACAACTTAGCCAAAAGGCTGCGTGCATAACCATCCCGTTCGAACTATACTTCGGTCTCGTGTACTCGTTCGCTATTGTCAGCGTAAGGTTATTCAAACACGTCTTGGGTTTGCTAACTCTTAGCATCGGTTCCTTCCAACTCAAGTACGTCGCGGTTCGGCACAAAGGCCTTCGCCTATCGATCCCTTCAACTGAGTACTTGTACGAGCTTTTGAAAATATTAGACTTATTGTATGGAACATCCCAAGGCACAATGATAGAGAGCGTACACTTCTTTTGTTTTAGCGAGCTTTCAAAACTGAGAGAATCGAAATGAAGTCCAAGGACATAAAGCCGTGCTCTAATACCAATCTGTCACGCCCCGCTCCCGCAGGAGCGATCGTCCTCGCTAAGGCGTGATGCTGCACGGGCCTAGGTTGCGTCCGTGCCAGGCCAAGTCCAGAAATGGCCGATTTGAGCTAGGCCACAGAGTCGCACAGAGTGTCCTCATTGCAGCAGAAAGTAAATGAACACAAATTGAAGCGAATTCAAACTCTTTATTGATATTCAAGAAGTTTACGCGGCGCTAAGCCGATATTACAAATCGCTCAAGCTCTCTCTTTGAAACATAAAAGGCGTGCCCAGTGGCTTACAAGATGGAATGATTCATGGCGATGTTCCGATACATTATGCCCTGTATGAAGCTTTGTACGGCTGGAAGTGCAGATCGCCCATTTGCTGGGATAAAGTCGGGGAACGGCAAATACTTGGTCCGGAGCTGGTGGAGCAGACCGTGCAGAAGGTCAAGTTAATACGGGAGAGATTGAAGATAGCACAAAGCCGGCAAAAGAGCTATGTCGACACGCACCGACGCCCCCTCGAGTTCTCGGAAGGTGACCATGTATTCTTGAAAGTCATGCCCATGCGGAGAGGTTCCAGGTTCGGTGCGAAGGGGAAATTGAGCCCAAGATTTGTTGGCCCGTTCGAAATATTGAAGCGAGTCGCCCCGGTAGCTTACCAAATCGCCTTGCCGCCTGCGTTGTCAGAGGTACATGACGTCTTCCATGTATCACAGTTGCGGAAGTACGTGCATGATTCGAGCCATGTGGTAGATTTGGGTAAGCTGGACCAGAAGGCGGACTTGTCATATGTCGAAGAGCCGGTACAAATCTTGGAGCGCAAGGATAAACTTCTCCGCAACCGTGCTATTCCCCTCGTCTGCGTCCTCTGGAGGAACCATTCGGTCGAAGAGTCGACGTGGGAGCTTGAGTCAGAAATGAAGGAAAAGTTCCCTTCATTGTTCTCGTAGAGGTAGGTTCTATTTTAAGTTTCAAGGACGAAACTTTTTCTTAGTTGGTTATGGTGTAGTGCCCCGTACTCGATCCACGGGGTGCACGAGAAAGGAACACTGTCGCTATCGATTCGGTCGGGACCGATGTCGTTCCCCGCTCCTGTAGGAGCGATCGTCCTCGCTAAGGCGTGATGCCACACGGACCTAGGTTGCGCCCGTGTAAGGCAAAGTCCAAAAACGGCCGATTTGAGCTAGGCCACAGAGTCGCACAGAGTGTCCTCATTGCAGCGAAAAGTAAATGAACACAAATTGAAGCGAATTCAAACTCTTTATTGATATTCAAGAAGTTTACAAGCGGCGCTAGGACGATATTACAAATCGCTCAAGCTCTCTCTCTGAAACATAAAAGGCGTGCCCAGTGGCTTACAAGATGGAATGATTCGTGGCGATGTTCCGATACATTATGCCCTGTATATGGTGCTTCAGCTCCTTTCAACGCTCCAAGGCTCCAGAGTTGGCTCCGCCCCTTAGCACGTTCGAGGGGAGCTCCGCACCCAACGACGCCTCCTGCGTCCTGCAAGCAAACTGTGGGGTTATCAGTACATTATTATGCACTGGTGGGGAGGCTAGCTCGTCCACAATGCTATCATTACCAAACACGTTCTATTTACTTTTGTGCACCGTCTATCATTCATTATCTTTCTAATCTTGCCTTAGGGTTAGTTTCATGACATATTTCATAACCTATCTCGTGTTGCCAAATTCAATATGTTGCATGGAAATACATGCACGACTTACCCATACTTACCGTCCGGCCTTCCCTGCCCAAACTAAACCAAGTTAGTCAACAATTCATAGGAAATAACTTAACGTGATTCATGTGAACTTTCAATGTCAAGGGCGTGTCCCTGCCTCGGGTCCTAGAACGTCGTAGGCGTGTTTCCTAACTCGAGTTCACGAAGTACTCTTTATCCTTTGGTGTGTTACTTTCAAGCCTGTTCAGAAGGCTTTACAATTAGTTAACTTAGACTACTTTGTTTCAATGCAAGGACTTGCACGTGGATTGCCACCAGGATAGCCCACTTAAATCTATATGCACCGGTCGATGGCATCACAAGCCATTTTGGACATCTTTCTCCCTTGGTAATTTCTCACCTATCATAGCGTGCGGCTGAAATACCTTGATAGTCTCTTTGAAATACCCCGCACTTACGTTTCCTGTGGTGGCCAAGCCCGCACCCAGGTTGCCCGTAAGCCCCTTTGATTCCGCCTAGGCCGGCAGATCCTGTCACGCCCCGCTCCCATAGGAGCGATCGTCCTCGCTAAGGCGTGATGCCGCACGAGCCTAGATTGTGCTCGTGCAAGGCGGGTTCCATAACGGCCGATTTCAGCGGCTGCGATGGGGTCTTCGCACAGAAGTCCCAAGCAGAGACATTGAATAATAGCAGCGGAATTTAGAACAAAACAAAAGTTATACAAAGAAGCTCTTTATTGATATTGAAACAACGGTAACATTGGGGGGCGCAAGGCCAAGATTACAAGTCTCTCAAGCTCACTCAATCTCACATTACAAGTCACTCAGCTCTCTCTCATCTCTCAATACAAGTCTTGATCCAGCGGAAGCTTCGGAAGGTGACGTCCATACATTATGTCCCGTATAAGTCTTTACTCCAAGCGGCCGTACGCTTTGAATCGCCAAGGAACTCCATGCCTCGACGCATCTAAGCGAGCTCCGCGCCACGAGCTTCTACCTGTGCCTGCACATGTAAACTATGTGGGTGTCAGTACTCAACTGTACTGGTGGAATGAGCTCCTCGCCCACCCATACAAAACCAACACGTTTACTTTACTTTTGTGCAACTTAGTCCCCTTTATGATTGTCTTTCTACTCTTGCCTTAGGATCAATTTTAGGACCGACGCCTTGCATATTTGTGTCTTTAGACCATCCCGTGCTTGCAACAACAATGTCGACTCAAACAACGTTAACCTATCAAGTCATGCTTGTCTTTCGGCCAAAATCAGAGACGCAACTACACGATGAGGCTCCATTTCCGTGTGATCGTACTTCAAATCCTTTGTGCCGTACCTCGCAACTATGTGCGACTCAACCATATTGCCGCCTCGCGGCCCTTGCTACTTTGATCACCAACTGACCCAATCAAGACTTGTGAATGTTAGTGTCACTCAACCAACTTTGCCTTGCGGTAGTTTTCCGACTTAAACTCAAACAACTCAACCAACTCAAGCTACTTATATGCCGACAACTCAAGACCTGACGCCACATCTCGTGCCGAAGCACGACGCCTATGTTGAAACCCAATCTTAGGCCCAAACTTTGTGTTCTAACTGTACACACCTTCAACTCAACTCAATCCAAAGGCACACACGCGGATTGCCGCCATGCCGACTCATCTATATGATTTGGTCACTGACTCCCAAAGCCATCGTGGACTCCTCTAGCTTTTGTTAGACGGGCGTCCCTTTCAGCGCAAGGTAGCTAGCCCCGTTGCAAGTCCCCGCCTAACCCGTGCCCAGCACAGCTAATTACTCGTTTCCAATCGCAACCGCAAAGGTCCCGTGGCCGCCGGATTGCCGTGCAGGGAAACGACCCACCTTGTCGACAAGTTGTCCATGACCATGCAAAACTCGACTCAAACTGACGTCTCACACAGTCATGCTACCTTTTTCTCCTGAGACCGCCTCGCCGACCTGTAGCCGCGAGCATTCTTCTTTCTTCTGAGACTGCCTCGCCGACCTATAGTCGCGAGGCCTCGCCGACCTGTAGCCGTGAGCATACTTTCCATGTTACCATATCATTTCATTCAACTCAATGCCTATTCGATAGTCCTTCCTCCAAAACTCATTAAATCAACCGTGGTTCCTGTCTTAACACTAGGTCCGTGCATCGTGCCTCAAACCGACTTTCGTTCTATGCGACGCTATTTTCCAAGTCATAATTTATATGACGGGCCTTGGGATCATGGGACTATTTAACCTGACAACCGCAGAATGAGCGGGACAGCACTTCGAATGACTTAGGTCGACCAACATAACTTTGCCTAACTTATTCAAGCCTACAACTTAACGAGCAAAGGCTGCGTCAAGCCTTGCCTCGATGGAACATGCCGTGCACGCGTTCAACTTTGAACGACCAAGTCATTTGGGTGCCTAGACTTATGGCACAAGCTGTGCAACACAACTTAACTCATGGGGCAAGCCAAGGCTATGCCAAGCCTTAGACGACAGTACCGTGCATGCTTTATGATGCAGTCATGCGGGCGACGCCTATGACTTAGGCTATGTTCATAACTTCGCCGACTCAACCAAATTTCCTTCTCCCAAGCCACGGGACGAAGGATCGAGTATTATTTTCAAAGCACGCTGTGCACCAACTCTCAGCCGACCATTGGACCTTTCCATATTCTAACTCAATTCGACCCGTCGAGATTATTCCCTTTAGCTATGTGGCTTTGTCTCTTTTATTATCAAGCCTACTTGTGCAAGTTGAAAACATGCGATTTATTATGTGAAGGCTAAGATGAGGCAAGTTCACCGAAACTACCCCACCTGAGCGAGCGGTCGCCTCGACCGAGCAATGTCTTTGAGCAGCAGTTGCAAGGCTTAAGTTCGAACGCCATCGGCGTTCCAATCCCTCCGATTGACTGAGCGGGACGGGGCACTACATCATACACCACTCAGAAAAAGTTTCGTCCTCGAAACTAACTGAGTACTTACTCCTTGACTTATCACTCGAATGTTCAACGACTCTCGCACACACTACGCCTATGCATTTCCTCAAATCCGAGCCACACTCGTGCTATCCTCAATCCTTTCTTTCAAACTCACGATCTCAACATCCTCGACACTTTTCCATTCCTCACGTCTCACTTGAATTCAACGTATCACTTAGTATGGATCGTGCACATATCTTAGGCGTCCCCAAAATACATGCATTTCAGCCAAGCCTCGTGATAGCGAATTCTGCCATTACCACTCGAGTCGGATCGTACACATATTCAAGTGTCCCTGATATACATGCATGTCAACCGATACTCGCGAGTGGTGCCCCCACAAGTCCTACCACTTCGCACTAGGACATCTGCCTAACCGCTAGGCTATGTCTTTCCGTCTGTATTGGAATCGTAGTTCCCAAACAACAATATCAACACTGACCCCATCCTAAGGCCAAACCAAATTGATAGTACGGGGTTTTCTACCCAAGCTCGCATCACTCCGATTTCTAAACTTCGAGCATAGATTGCCTACATACATCCCAACATTTCGTCGTACGGGGTCCGAGTCATTCAGCAAAGCCATCCTATTGTAAGTTCATTCAACCAAATCTTCGATACATCAATATCGTTCGTTCAACAAGCTATTTCACATAGTCTATTTCTTCGAACACATTCGACCTAATACACCTATCGATCCTTCCAAATCAAGCACGCTATTACGTAATTCATCGTTAAACCATAATTCATATTTTATACTCCCCAAGTCATTCATTCCAATTCACGTAATCGATCACAAGGTCGTCCGACTTAACAATATATTGCGCCCCGATCTCACGCGAGTCAGATTATCCACGGTGGGCACGAATCACCATGCACGCTTCCGCGAGATAATCATTCTCATCGGGACGTAACTCTTGTTTTGTGTCTAGGCTAATTTATTCTCGATGCGTGGATTGGACCTACTCAATCCTCAAGTTTCATTCATTCATCAATCGCAAGTCCTAACATCCTCGAATTCTCTTTCGCATCAAACCGACAAGTCGAGACAATCAACGTTGCCGCGTCCTGATTTTCTGAGTTCGATCATTCTCGCGACATGAATCACCATGTCAGCGCTCACGCAGAACGATCGCCCCAAATCCGACGTAACGCATATGCGAGGCTAGAGTTGCGCTCGCGCAAGACAAGAATGTCGATGCTGTGGTTATCCGCGTAACCCTCAAGACCCAATCATTTTCATCCAACATTCATCTCAATCTAAAAATCCAAAGCATAGCATCCAATCGAACAATAACACCTGCACGATCATCATTCGCCGAGTCAGAGTACCCCCGAGTTATCGCATATCGATCTTTGATACGCCTCAATACCATCGATGATGTGCGTAACCTGACGATCTTCCTTTGCAACCAATTTCGAGTCGTACGAATGGTGCCATCGTTCGACTGGATAATCTCTTCAACATTCAAGTTCCAGTTCAATCATTATCCCTCGAATCCTTAATTAATCGATCGACATCCCTGAGGCTATCGCATACTCCACTCAGGGATGAAGTCATTCAACAAATCCTCAACTCATCATTTGATTCAAAATTGACTTCTTCAAGTTTTTCGTTTGAACCATTCCTCGACTTCCAAGCACGCTCACCTATATCACACCGACGTTATTGTCGCTCGATAGCACCCCTATCGACAGTCATCCCACATTTACTCAATCGAGTTCAACTCATTCTAGCTCGAACATTTCAATTCCCGCACTTGACTTTTCTAAGATCGACGTAACTTTGGTGTATATGCCCAGCCCGACTTAGCCAACCGTGCTTACGCAAACCATCTTTTGTTTTGTTATCAAAAATTGTTCCCCTACATTTTGCAAAATAGATAGACTTATTGTATGGACATCCTGTGGAACATTTGAGAGAGAGAGCACCAACCATATCAATATGCGGAAGCAACAGAGTTTGCGGAAACAACGAGTTAAAGAATTCAATCGATAGTCTAAGGACGTAAAGCCGTACTCTGATACCATTATGTCACGCCCCGCTCCCGTAGAAGCGATCGTCCTCGCTAAGGCGTGATGCCGTACGAGCCTAGATTGTGTTCGTACAAGGCGGGTTCCATAACGATCGATTCCAGCGGCTGCGACGGGGTCGTCGCACAGAAGTCCCAAGCAGAGACATTGAATAATAGCAGCGGAATTTAGAACAAAACACAAGTTATACAAAGAAGCTCTTTATTGATATTGAAACAACGGTTACATTGGGGGCGCAAGGCCAAGATTACAAGTCTCTCAAGCTCACTCAATCTCACATTACAAGTCAGTCAGCTCTCTCTCATCTCTCAATAGAAGTCTTGATCCAGCGAAAGCTTCGGAAGGCGACGTCCATACATTATGTCCCATATAAGTCTTTACTCCAAGCGGCCGTGCGCTTCGAATCGCCAAGGAACTCCATGCCTCGACGCATACAAGCGAGCTCCGCGCTACGAGCTTCTACCTGTGCCTGCACATGTAAACTATGTGGGTGTCAGTACTCAACTGTACTGGTGGAATGAGCTTCTCGCCCACCCATACAAAACCAACACGTTTACTTTACTTTTGTGCAACTTAGTCCCCTTTATGATTGTCTTTCTACTCTTTCCTTTGGATCGGTTTTAGGACCGACGCCTTGCATATTTGTGTCTTTAGACCATCCCGTGCTTGCAACAACAATGTCGACTCAAACAACGTTAACCTATCAAGTCGTGCTTGCCTTTCGGCCAAAATCAGAGACGCAACTACACGATGAGGCTCCATTTTCGTGTGACCGTGCTTCAAATCCTTTGTGCCGTACCTCACAACTATGTGAGACTCAACCATATCGCCGCCTCGCGACCCTTGCTACTTTGATCATCAACTGACCCAATCAAGACTTGTGAATGTTAGTGTCACTCAACCAACTTTGCCTTGCGGCGGTTTTTTCGACTTAAACACAAACAACTCAACCAACTCAAGCTACTTATATGCCGACAACTCAAGACTTGATGCCACATCTCGTGCCGAAGCACGACGCCTATGTTGAAACCCAATCTTAGGCCCAAATTTTGTATTCTAACTGTACACACCTTCAACTCAACTCAATCCAAAGGCACATACGCAGATTGCCGCCATGCCGACTCATCTATATGATTTGGTCGCTGACTCCCAGAGCCATCGTGGACTCCTCTAGCTTTTGTTAGACGGGCGTCCCTTTCAGCGCAAGGTAGCTAGCCCTGCTGCAAGTCCCCGCCTAACCCGTGCCCAGCACAGCTAATTACTCGTTTCCAATCGTGGCCGCAACGGTCCCGTGGCCGCCGGGTTGCCGTGCAGGGAAACGACCCACCTTGTCGACAAGTTGTCCATGACCATGCAAGATTCGACTCAAACTGAAGTCTCACACAGTCATGCTACCTTTTTCTCCTGAGACCGCCTCGCCGACCTGTAGTCGCGAGCATTCTTCTTTCTTCTGAGACCGCCTCGCTGACCTAAAGCCACGAGGCCTCGCCGACCTGTAGCCGCGAGCATACTTTCCATGTTACCATATTATTTCATTCAACTCAATGCCTATTCGATAGTCCTTCCTCCAAAACTTATTAAATCAACCATGGTTCCTGCCTTAACACTAGGTCCGTGCATCGTGCCTCAAACCGACTTTCGTTCTACGCGACGCTATTTTCTAAGTCATAATTTATATGACGGGCCTTGGGATCGTGGGACTATTTAACCTGACAATCGCAGAATAAGCGGGACAGCACTTCGAATGACTTAGGTCGACCGACATAACTTTGCCTAACTTATTCAAGCCTACAACTTAACGAGCAAAGGCTGCGTCAAGCCTTGCCTCGATGGAACATGCCGTGCATGCGTTCAACTTTGAACGACCAAGTCATTTGGGTGCCTAGACTTATGGCACAAGCTGTGCAACGCAACTTAACTCATGGGGCAAGCCAAGGCTATGCCAAGCCTTGGACGACAGGACCGTGCATGCTTTATGAAGCATTCATGCGGGCGACGCCTATGACTTAGGCTATGTTCATAACTTCGCCGACTCAACCAACTTTTCTTCTCCCAAGCCACGGGACGAAGGATCGAGTGTCATTTTCAAAGCACGCTGTGCACCAACTCTAAGCCGACTATTGGACCTTTCCATATTCTAACTCAATTCGACCCGTCGGGATTATTCTCTTTAGTTATGTGGATTTGTCTCTGTTATTATCAAGCCTACTTGTGCAAGTTGAAAACATACGATTTATTATGTGAAGGCTAAGATGAGGCAAGTTCACCGAAACTACTCCACCTGAGCGAGCGGTCGCCTCGACCGAGCAATGTCTTCGAGCAGCCGTTGCAAGTCTTAAGTCCGAACGCCGTCGGCGTTCCGATCCCTCCGATTGACTGAGCGGGACGGGGCACTACAGATCGCCCCTTTGATCATGCCGCGGAATCCCTTATTCTTCACGGCCACGGTATCCCGCCCTCGCCCGTGCCGTTTGTCCACGACCATTTCGTATTTTATTATCATTTTAACTTAACGGTTGTCTCCGAGCCGTAGGCTAACCCTTAGCCATAATGCGTTATCGACCAGGTTGGCGTCCGTGCAGCACGGGTAGCGAGCCCCGTTGCACGTGTCCGTCATACCTATCGCTAACCATTCCTTTCTTTTTTATCTTTCATTCATTTTTTTTCTCTTTTTTTCTTTCACTTGTTTGTTCGTTCATCAATTCATTCACGCATATCATTCTTTCATTCGTTGATTCATTCATTCACTTATTCGTTCATTCATTCATTCATACGTTTTGCCACTCCCTGTGCGGGAGTCGCCTTGGCGACCCATCGGTCCCATAGTCTTTCAATGTTGCTATACTCTACTCGGAATGACTATGTTGATAGTCTTCCGTTTCATTGTTGTAAACCATTTATTGTTTCATTGTTGAACGCATAGGGAACTCGAAATGTAGGCCCGTGCCTTAGCACGAGCGCGGAGTGCGGTACGAGAGTTCTCACATTTTTCATGTTCTTTTCCATATTCTATACAAGCATACAAGATGGGATTATTCCCTTAGCTAGGTGTGTTGAGTCATTTATTAGCATGCACGATGTCATCGCCTAGCGATTCTAGCAATAGTGTTCGTATTGTTATGTGTCTAGGCTAAGCAAAGACGGGTTCATCGGAGCCACCCACCTTAGCGATGTTCGCATCGGCCGAGCGATACTCCGAACGCGCCTTTGAAATTCTAAGTCTGGATTCCTCTTAACGGGCCAATGTAAGCCTTGCATCAATTCTTCATCAG
The DNA here is from genome assembly GCA_029216955.1 of Iris pallida. Taxonomy (NCBI): domain Eukaryota; kingdom Viridiplantae; phylum Streptophyta; class Magnoliopsida; order Asparagales; family Iridaceae; genus Iris; species Iris pallida. The sequence goes on from JANAVB010026799.1 coordinate 8,801,620, forward strand.
GTCGATGCCAACTCTTCGGGTCGACAGCTCGTTCGAGTCGTTGCACTTGCCGTTTGAATCGGCGTTCCGCTAGGGCGGAGCGGGTCATTACATAATACACCACTCAAAACAAATCTCGTCCTCGAGACTTCCTGAGTGCAGGTCATCCTACCATTTCTTTAACTCGTGTTGTCGCGTTTCTTAAACAATTCTATCGAACGGCTCTATCGTTTGATGGCATCGAATTATGCTCGGTTATCCTTCCAAGTTTTATGTTGCATGCGTTTGGTGAATTTTATGGAATGACTGTCCATTCATTTTAGACTTGATGGTATTTATTCAATTGTCGTTCATGCGCATCTCAACACCCACTTGCAGTCGCATTCGAGTTTATTATATCGCTGCGTGGGGATTGTGCACATATTCAAGGCGTCCCCCGAATACGTACATTTCAACTAGGCTTAGCGATTAACGAAGTCGGACAAGCTACTCATGATAGTTTTGATTTGCCGGTCGTTTCACTAACTTTGATTTAAAACCGAACTTGCGTGCATCTCACTATCGTTTGTCTTCATCCTCGAGATGATTCGATTCGTTTCTCAAGCGTTCTTGTCTACGAAATCAATACGATTTCTTCTTAGCGGAGTCGACTAAGTCTTAAGTACCTTCCGTCCGATTCAAGACCAAGTGTTGCACTATCATCGAGTACATCTTCCTATCAATGATTCAATTTGTTATCCCAACTTTACTTGTGCATCATCCATTCCTATCATTCGCTTTTGTTTGGGGCCAATCTCGTCGTCGCTCACGCACACTCCCTGTTCCCCGTCCTACTCTAAGTCTTGCTGCCCCAAGTCTATCGTCCGTTCAGACGATACAGTAAGGTCAATCGCACACGTTCAATCACTCGGCATAGGGTCGTCCGTCTATCCGCTAGGTCGTCTCACAGGGTCATAGTTACAGGTCAAGTCCGTGGCTCATCGTGCAAGGTTGTTGCACGACGTTCGCCCCAAATCCTATGGTCAAACCATTTGTTCGTTTGTACGGAAGTATTCTCTACCCAAGTTCATTTTACTCAAATTCCTAAACATCGAGCAACGTTCACCCTATTCGCATCAACACATTCTCTGCTCTAAGTCCGAGCTCGTTTAGGAAAGTCATCCTACAATAGGCTATCCTCAATCTAATCCTTGACATATTGATGTCGTGCGTCCGCACTAGCCATTATCGTAGTCTATCTCTTCAAGTGTTACCATTCACCTATCCATCCTATCCAATCCACGTAGTCGATCACAAGGTCGTCTAGCCTTGCAATATGTCGTGCCCCGATCTCACGCAAGTTTGATTATCCACGGCGGACATGAATCACTATGTCGACATTCCCGCGGAATAATCGTTCTCATCAGGACGTAACACTTGCGTTGCATCTAGACTTGCTCATTTTCGATACGCGGATTGGGTCTACTCAATCCTCAAGTTTTCTCATTCTTCAATCGCAAGTCCTAAAAATCCTCGAATTCACCTTCGCTTCAAACCACAAGTCAAAGCAATCAAAATTGCCATGTCATGATATTTTGAGTTCGACCATTTCCGCTGGACATGAATCACCATGCCAATGCTCACGCGGAACGATCGTCCCAAATCCGAAGTGACGCATGTGCGAGGCTAGAGTTGTGCTTGCGCAAGACAAGATCGTTGTCGTTGTGGTTATCACCGAACAATCAAGTCACTTTCCTTCCTCATTCCAAACATTCATTTCCAACATAGCATCCTTCGAAACAATAATTTCTAACACGATCATCATTCATCGAATCAGAGTACCCCCGAGTTATCGTACATCGATCTTTGATACGCCTCAATACCATCGATGATGTACATAACCTGACGATCTTCCTTTTGCAACGAATTCCAAGTCGTGCAACTTAATTTCCTCAATTCACATTGTCGCGTGCTAACTCTTCATCGAGCAACATCAATTTCAATTCCTTAGTCATTCTCGTATCTTCAAATCAACGTTTCTTATGCATGCTATCTTCCGACCGTGCTATTCCCGATCTCGTCCATGAGTAATTCACCTTAACTCAAGTTTCAATCCATTCAACTAAATTCAAAATCGCATGCACGATCTTCTATGTTTCCTCGACCAAGACCTCTATTCGTTTCATGATTCACACTATGCATTCTTAATTCGTCTGAACGATATCTCGTTTGAGACTCTCGAAGTCGAAACCAACTAAGCGTTACTCATTCTAAGGCTTTGCGCGATATCATCGCTTGCCGACATACTCGTTCTATCCGTAAATCCTTTAGTTTCGCTCGAACAATTTCTATAACGTCCATACACCACTCAGGGTTCGAGCCACTCGACTAGTCGTCGACGTTCACTCTTATTCTTCTTCGAATCTATCACATACACCACTCGGAGTCAAGTCAATCTACAAATCCTCGAAAGGTTATTCGACTCCCGATCGACATGTCCAATTGCGCGTTCGCTCATTCTTCAAAATCTAAGAACCATTTCCCCGTGTTCGCTTTAGCGCCGGTCAAGTAACGTCTCTATCAACAAACGTTCTAAGTCTTCCTTATTCTCGTCCGAGCGATAGTCAATCTCGTTCGTAACTCGTTTGCACCATAAAGTCTAGGTACGCCATACCCGGCACAACTTAGCCAAAAGGCTGCGTGCATAACCATCCCGTTCGAACTATACTTCGGTCTCGTGTACTCGTTCGCTATTGTCAGCGTAAGGTTATTCAAACACGTCTTGGGTTTGCTAACTCTTAGCATCGGTTCCTTCCAACTCAAGTACGTCGCGGTTCGGCACAAAGGCCTTCGCCTATCGATCCCTTCAACTGAGTACTTGTACGAGCTTTTGAAAATATTAGACTTATTGTATGGAACATCCCAAGGCACAATGATAGAGAGCGTACACTTCTTTTGTTTTAGCGAGCTTTCAAAACTGAGAGAATCGAAATAAAGTCCAAGGACATAAAGCCGTGCTCTGATACCAATCTGTCACGCCCCTCTTCCACAGGAGCGATCGTCCTCGCTAAGGCGTGATGCTGCACGGGCCTAGGTTGCGTCCGTGCCAGGCCAAGTCCAGAAACGGCCGATTTGAGCTAGGCCACAGAGTCGCACAGAGTGTCCTCATTGCAGTGGAAAGTAAATGAACACAAATTAAAGCGAATTCAAACTCTTTATTGATATTCAAGAAGTTTACGCGGCGCTAGGCCGATATTACAAATCGCTCAAGCTCTCTCTCTGAAACATAAAAGGCGTGCCCAGTGGCTTACAAGATGGAATGATTCATGGCGATGTTCCGATACATTATGCCCTGTATGAAGCTTTGTACGGCCGGAAGTGCAGATCGCCCATTTGCTGGGATGAAGTTGGGGAACGACAAATACTTGGTCCGGAGCTGGTAGAGCAGACCGTGCAAAAGGTCAAGTTAATACGAGAGAGATTGAAGATAGCACAAAGCCGGCAAAAGAGCTATGCCGACACGCACCGACGCCCCCTCGAGTTCTCGGAAGACGACCATGTATTCTTGAAAGTCATGCCCATGCGGGGAGTTTCCAGGTTCGGTGCGAAGGGGAAATTGAGCCCAAGATTTGTTGGCCCGTTCGAAATATTGAAGCGAGTCGCCCCGGTAGCTTACCAAATCGCCTTGCCGCCTGCATTGTCAGAGGTACATGACGTCTTCCATGTATCACAATTGCGGAAGTACGTGCATGATTCGAGCCATGTGGTAGATTTGGGTAAGCTGGACCAGAAGGGGGACTTGTCATATATCGAAGAGTCGGTGCAAATCTTGGAGCGCAAGGATAAACTTCTCCGCAACCGTGCTATTCCCCTCGTCCGCATCCTCTGGAGGAACCATTCGGTCGAAGAGTCGACGTGGGAGCTTGAGTCAGAAATGAAGGAAAAGTTCCCTTCATTGTTCTCGTAGAGGTAGGTTCTATTTTAAGTTTCAAGGACGAAACTTTTTCTTAGTTGGTTATGGTGTAGTGCCCCGTACTCGATCCACGGGGTGCACGAGAAAGGAACACTGTCACTATCGATTCGGTCGGGACCGATGTCACTCCCCGCTCCCGCAGGAGCGATCGTCCTCGCTAAGGCGTGATGCTGCACGGGCCTAGGTTGCGCCCGTGCAAGGCCAAGTCCAAAAACGGTCGATTTGAGCTAGGCCACAGAGTCGCACAGAGTGTCCTCATTGCAGCGGAAAGTAAATGAACACAAATTGAAGCAAATTCAAACTCTTTATTGATATTCAAGAAGTTTACAAGCGGCGCTAGGCCGATATTACAAATCGCTCAAGCTCTCTCTCTGAAACATAAAAGGCGTGCCCAGTGGCTTACAAGATGGAATGATTCGTGGCGATGTTTCGATACATTATGCCCTGTATATGGTGCTTCAGCTCCTTTCAACGCTCCAAGGCTCCAGAGTTGGCTCCGCGCCTTAGCACGTTCGAGGGGAGCTCCGCACCCAACGACGCCTCCTGCGTCCTGCAAGCAAACTGTGGGGTTATCAGTACATTATTATGCACTGGTGGGGAGGCTAGCTCGTCCACAATGCTATCATTACCAAACACGTTCTATTTACTTTTGTGCACCGTCTATCATTCATTATCTTTCTAATCTTGCCTTAGGGTCAGTTTCATGGCATATTTCATAACCTATCTCGTGTTGCCAAATTCAATGTGTTGCATGGAAATACATGCACGACTTACCCATACTTACCGTCCGGCCTTCCCAGCCCAAAGTAAACCAAGTTAGTCAACAATTCATAGGAAATAACTTAACGTGATTCATGTGAACTTTCAATGTCAAGGGCGTGTCCCTGCCTCGGGTCCTAGAACGTCGTAGGCGTGTTTCCTAACTCGAGTTCACGAAGTACTCTTTATCCTTTGGTGTGTTACTTTCAAGCCTGTTCAGACGGCGCTATAATTAGTTTACTTAGACTACTTTGTTTCAATGCAAGGACTTGCACGTGGATTGCCACCAGCATAGCCCACTTAAATCTATATGCACCGGTCGATGGCATCACAAGCCATTTTGGACATCTTTCTCTCTTGGTAATTTCTCACCTATCATAGCGTGCGGCTGAAACACCTTGATAGTCTCTTTCAAATACCCCGCACTTACATTTCCTGTGGTGGCCAAGCCCGCACCCAGGTTGCCCGTAAGCCCCTTTGATTCTGCCTAGGCCGGCAGATCCCCCCTTTGATCATGTCGCGGAATCCCTTCTTCTTCACGGCCACGGTATTCCCCTCCTCGCCCGTGCCGTTTGTCCACGAACATTTCGTATTTTATTATTATTTTAACTTAACGGCTGTCTCCAAGCCGTAGGCTAACCCCTAGCCATAATGCGTTATCGACCAGGTTGGCGTCCGTGCAGCGCGGGTAGCGAGCCCCGTTGCACGTGCCCGTCATACCTGCGCTAACCATTCCTTTCTTTCTTATCTTTCATTCATTTCTTTCTTCTTTTTCTTTCTTTCACTTGTTTGTTCGTTCATCAATTCATTCACGTATATCATTCTTTCATTCATTGATTCATTCATTCACTTATTCGTTCATTCATTCATTCATACATTTTGCCACTCCCTGTACGGGAGTCGCTTTGGTGACCCATCGGTCCCATAGTCTTTTAATGTTGCTATACTCTACTCGGAACGACTATGTTGATAGTCTTCCATTTCATTGTTGTAAACCATTTATTGTTTCATTGTTGAATGCATAGGGAACTCGAAATGTAAGCCCGTGCCTTAGCACGAGCGCGGAGTACGGTGCGAGAGTTCTCACATTTTCCATGTTCTTTTCCATATTCTGTACAAGCATACAAGATGGGATTATTCCCTTAGCTAGGTGCGTTGAGTCATTTATTAGCATGCGCGATGTCATCGCCTAGCGATTCTAGCAATAGTGTCCGTATTGTTATGTGTCTAGGCTAAGCAAAGACGGGTTCATCGGAGCCACCCACCTTAGCGATGTTCGCATCGGCCGAGCGATACTCCGAGCGCGCCTTTGAAAGTCTAAGTCTGGATTTCTTTGGACTGGCCAATGTAAGCCTGGCATCGATTCTTCATCAGGTCGATGCCAACTCTTCGGGTCGATGGCTCGTTCGAGTCGTTGCACTTGCCGTTTGAATCGACGTTCCGCTAGGGCGGAGCGAGTCATTACAACCGATAGGTCGGGATCGACCGAGTCGATCGAATGGGAACGGTTGAATTAAGATCCATTCCTCGTTATGAAATGTCTTCTTCGGAACCAAGTCCCATATTCAGCGGGTAGCGCCTCGAGGATTGACTCTGCGGCTGAGTCGGAGAGACCTCCCGTTGCTCTGCTTTTCATACCGCTTGCGTTGGTTTTGGCTTTGTTTTCTGAATGCATTTTCGTGAATGTTTTCGATGGTTTTCATGACTTGCATTTCGAACTCGCATTTCCTATCGAACTCCTTGAATAATGCAGTGTTCTAATCGGTTGCCTGTGCGATTTCAGGTAATCGTGTAGGCGACGTCTAGCGCGGCCAACAAGTTCTCTCGCCTGAAGTAAACTCAAGGTGAGTGGCTGACCCTTCTCTTCTCGACCCCTTTCTTAGGCAAAATCGATAGTGTTGTTGCGAATGAAAAGATAAATGCTCGTGCACGAACACAAATGAATGAGCACGTTTTCAAAGAAAAGGTAGGCTATGTCTTAACAACTAAAAACATGTCTTTGCACGGTCATGGAAAACTTGTCGACAAGGTAGAGTTTCCCCGCACGGCAACCCGAGGCCACAGGACAGTTGCGGCCAAGAAGGAAACATTCTCATAAGCTGTGCTGGGCACAATGTTAGGCGAGGACTTACAGCAGGGCTCGCTACTCGCGCTGAAACGGCCTCGTCTAATAAAAGCAAAAAGGAGTCCACGATGGCTCTTGGAGCCAGTGACCAACACACGAAATATTGCACTTGGTATGGAATTGATAACAATTAACAGGGAAGAACATGGTAAGTTTCATAAGGCGCGACGCGGGCCGCCGTGGGTAAGTTTCAACGTAAATTTTATTATCCTTGTCATATGCTTGTTTGAAATTCATTAGGATGTTAGAAACATTCATACTCTAAGTCATATAAACTCTTCAACCAGATGAGAGCTTGGAACTTAAATAGCCACGCACCAGTACAAAGTGTAATGTACTGATCCTCGCTCTCCACGCAGGTACCCCAAACTACGAAGGGCGTGCCACCTAAAAGCTCAAGGCGAAGTGAACCCTTTTGAAGCCTCGTCCGCGTGTGAAGGCTTGTGTTTCTGAATTCCTTTTGAAGAAGACCCCGCACTCAGTCCAAAAGAAGATGACGACTCGACTCGCCTCGATAGCAGGTGGAAAGTGTTATGTTTTTGCTTGTAAAAAGGGGATGTAATGTATGGAACGACTATCTCATCGGCGTTCATTTTGTAAGTCGAGTCATGTTGTAGCCCGCGCGGCAATGAATGTAAATGAAGTCAATGTAAATGAAGTTCTATTATCAATGAAAAAGTTCACTTCTATTTCAAATGTGTCAATCAATTTCGCTGCGTACTCTAACTTGATGTTGTGTTTCGGATGACCTTATGACTACGCCTTGTGCGATCGCAACTTAGGTTCGCACGGCATCACGCCCGGGGGACGACTATCGATTCTACGGAATCGGGGCATGACAGAAAGGGAGCTAACGAGAAACTACATCAAGCAGTTTCGCTAAACCGCTATGAGATTACCCCAAGGCAATCCTGAAAGCTCCTTGATTGAAATCTGCCAAAAGAAGTTGCTCCTTAAAATCAGCCTCTAGATGGGCGAAGATTAATTCAGGAATTAGACGACGTTCATCATAAGCGCTACAAATGCGAAGGCAAAATTAAAAAAGGCTCCCCAACTTGGATTACACATCCTAGATGGAGAGGACAAGGGCAAACGTCCTGGTAATGCCTCCAATAACAACAACATTGGTGGCACTACCAATAACCGGGACACCAAAGGCAAACAGGCCATGGTCGCTGGTACAACCAAAAAGTCTGAACAATAGCAACCAGAAGTTCTGAAACCCAAGGAGATGACACACTCTTTTAAAGATGTCCACGTCAAGCCTATCTTCGACATGCTCTTGAAGGCTGGTAGGATCCAACTCTTTGATATAGAGTGCGAGCCTCGACCGACAGAGATCGAGGATCCGAAGTATTATCACTTCCACCACTATGTCCACCACCCCATGCAGGAATGCTTCACATTAAAGCGGTACATCCAGAACCTCATCAAGTCCAATGCTTTGTTGCTGGATTTCGAAGAGGTTACCGTGGCTGTAAACATGCTAACCGTTTAGTTCGGTAACTTTCTCCAATAAAACTCAAGATGGGGTAGTACCCGTTCCCTGGGCAACGATGGAGGTTAATAACCTTCCACCTGTCCGGAGCCAGACGACTGGATTGGTGCCTCTCACCATGTCACGAGGAGAGGTCATGTGGGTCCACCCGGACTTAGTGCCCGAAGTTACCCAGGCGGTGCCATCTTCAACTAGCAAAAAGAAGGGCGGAAAGTCCAGATCCTGCCATTCAATCTTGGGCGAAGCTGAGGAGGCGGCAGCCATTGTTACCCGGTCTGGCGCACAATTCCAGCCCACTCTGGGTAATTCAGTCGAGGACCCTCAGCCGATAATGCTGCCTGCTACTGATGTTCCGGGACCATCTCAGCCTCCATTGGCAGACAGATCCAAGCCGAAGGGAACCCGCTTCGACAGGCCGCTCCGTAAGGACGCACCTCAGGGGCTGGAGAGACCTTACAACTTTGACATACTAGCACAACTGGCTAATACGCCAGCAAAGTTGTCATTATACGAGCACCTAAGGCTCTCCAAGGGTATTCGCGTCACATTAAGCGAAGCACTCCAGAATGCTGATGCCTACTTAGCCCAGGTCAAGCCTACAGGGGAAGACTCATCAGCAGATCTCCAGGACAGCAATTGCGCAGATACAATGCCCAATATCGTATTTACCCCACAGGACATGTTAATCAAAACCAACTTGCATAATCGCCCCTTATACTACACTGGATACATAAGCGACATCAAGGTGGATTGGATGCACATCGATCCTGCCTCATCAATAAGCATCATCCCGAAAAGCTTGTTTCAACTCCTGGGCATCCCTATGCACCGGCTAGCATCGACCAACAATTCCATTAGCAATTTTAATTCGGAAAGAAGCTATCCCCTGGAAAAGATTCGCTTGAAATGTCAGATCGGCGACATGAAGACGGAGGTTACCTTCTACGTCATAGACGCAGATACGTCCTACAATATTCTCTTGGGGCGTCCATGGATACATGACTATATGATCGTGCTGTCCACGCTCTACCAGTGCTTCAAGTATGTCTGTAAGTACGGCTTCGTAAAGACAGAATTCGCCGACATCGATCCCTTCAAAGGGGTTGAGTCTTACTATTCATCTGAGGCTTGTCTATATGATAAATCTAAGCAGCACACAGTTGATGTGGGGACACAAAACAAACCGGAGGCCACAACAGGGTCAGAGGAACCTCTAAAAATCCATCTCCAGGCCCGCAGACTAGGCAAAGCCGCACCCCTTGTCGCAACTTTTCGTAAAGAAGAGCCCAGTTCTCCTGCCCCAGCTGCACAGTTGGAACCAATGGTCATTTGACTCCAGAGGTCTAGCCAGGAGCCAAAACCCGTCGTAGAGCCGATGGTGATCCGATTGCCGACTAATCAAAGGAGAACGGAAGATACAAGGTCCTCTGTGGAGGCGATGGTGATCCGGTTGTCGAAATCTAATCAAAAGCAAACGGAAGATGCAAAGTCCTCTATCGAGCCGATGGTTATCCGCCTCCCCAAGACGAGCCGGCAGCCAAGTGTTGATCCGAGCCCTTAAGCAAGTCGATGACACAAGCAGAACCCTAGGTGGTCAAGCTGCCTAAGACATTGGCCCAACCTCCGATCACGCAGGGGGTAGCTGAAGAGGAGCCAGAACTTGAAAAATATCTGGTTGCACATGTTGATAGTCCCTCTGTCGATGATGTAATTCCTCTCGACAAGATACCTTATTTCATCAATAAAAGGTTGTTGTTGAACAATCTTGAGCGCAATAAGCTTAATCTGATGTATGCTATGGAGCATGGTCTGGACATTAACCTGCACACACAGCCATCTATACCGCGAACCGACTTACTCCCATTAGAGGTGTCTACTTTCTAGTCCCAGGTAGAAGAAAAGGCGATCACACAATTATCTTCGGCCAAAAAGATGGTCCTCAACCTTTCAGTTAGATGCCAGAAGAGTTCGATCTCGAATCCGACACTGGAAGGTTGTCGCTCTGCTTGTATAGTTCCCAAGCCAAGTACTTCATGTAAAAGCAGAGGTACGATCTGGAAACTACCCAAGGCCTAAACTACAGCAATGGCCCGCGATCACCTCTGCAGTTGCCAGTCCCGGCTGGAAAACCTCGGGATTATTACAACAAGTCCAGACAAGGTCTAGGTTATGTTACACCAGCAACAACGCCCGAGAGCTCCGATGAGGAATACGAGTACCATTCTCACTAGTCCGAATCACCCACTTATGATTCTGATGATAGCATTAGGGATATATTTAGGCAAACAATGTCTGTCAACATGGCATCTGCCGACGTTCAAGAAGAAGACGAAGATATGCCCGAATCCATTGAATTGGAGACATGGGTCCAACAGTTGGATGCACAGTAGTAGAAGCTCTTTGAACTATGAGACCCTCCCACTGAAGATGAGGTCATGCAAGTTGACCTTGGTGATGGATCCTCCTCGAAGCCAATCTTCATCAGTAAAGCCTGACGGACGATGAGCGGGAGTCGCTGTTGCAACTCGTCAGAGAATATATCGACTTCTTCGCTTGGATCTATAAAGACATGCCAGGGCTAAACTCGGACGCAAAAACAATCAAAGAACAACAACGGCGATTCCGTCCAGACATCATGAATTCCATCGAGGCAGAAATAAACAAGCTTATAGCTAGCGGCTTCATCCGCGAGGAGCAACACCCATACTGGGTAGCTAATATAGTACCCGTCGTCAAGAAGAACGGAAAGATCTGAATTCGCATCGATTACTTCTCCATGTGGGCAGAAATTATTTCGCTTGCAGACGTGAAGACATCAAACGTGATTAGTTTCATAAAACATCACGTCATCTACCGTTTTGGACTGCACCGGAGGATTATCACGACAATGGTCAGCAGTTCGCAAGCCATGCTTTCTATCGATTATGCGATAAAAATTGGATTCAAAATGTGGCTTCAACAGCATACAACCCATCGGCTAACGGTCTGGCTGAAGCTTTTAACAAGACCATAATCAAGCTTCTCAAAAAGTTTGTGTCTTCAAACATGTGTGACTGGAATAAAAAGCTAGGAGAATGCTTATGGGCGTACCGCACTACAATTCGGACAGCTATAGGAAATATACCATTCTCTCTGGTTTACGGAAGCGAGGCAGTTCTCCAATTAGAGACCCAGATCCCTTCGCTTCGCGTGGCCCTTACCTACCAGTTGACGTCGAACGATAAGTACCGCCGACGGCTACAAGAGTTGGAAACTCTAGATGAGAAGCATTTACAGGCTCAACAAAGCATCGAGCACTATCAAGCACGCATCTCTCGAGCCTTCAATAAGAAAGTCAAGCAGAGAAAATTCCAAGTAGGCGATCTCGTCTTGGCCATTCGCAGACCGATGGTCATGACTCACAAAACCGCCGACAAATTCCAGTACAAATGGGAGGGCCCATTTGTCATCGAGTCCATTTTCTCCAACGGTGCATACCGTCTCACAAAACAAAATAGAGACTTGCTTATGATGCCCATAAATGGCAAGTTCCTGAAAAAGTACTATGCTTAAAGACAGGCTCCTAGAATGTCGAGTTATGTACACCAAGTACCTCTGATCTTACACTCTACTAGCTCTGAGTGGATTCACAAAGCATCTTCCTGGGTGACAAGTCATGTATACTAATACCTCTGAACTTTCACTATAATGCCTCACCTCGTCGGAGTCTGCCAGGTTTGTTTTTGTCGCCTCTTAACAAACTTCCTGGTTTTGATTGTCATATATCATGTCCATACTACCTCTAATATAGATAATCTCCTAACTTAACACCTGTACCCAATCTGGGATAAAGCCATGGTGCTAAGGCCACAGAACCTATCACGTCCATACTACCTCTGTTAGGTTTTGTTTCAAAATCTATTACTCGCACCACCAGTGCGTAAAAGGGTAATAGGTCTACAAAATAATCATTCAAATCTATTACCCGCACCACCAGTGCGCAAAAGGGTAATAGGTCCACAAAAAAATTATTCAAATCTATTATCCGCACCACCAGTGCGCAAAAGGGTAATAGGTCCATAAAAAATCATTCAAATCTATTACTCGCACTACCAGTGCGCAAAAGGGTTATAGGTCCACAAAAAAAATAAAAAAATCATTCAAATCTATTACCTACACCACCAGTGCGCAAAAGGGTAATAGGTCCACTGACAATTATTTCAAATCTATTTGCTCGTATCACAGATGCACAAAAGGGTAATAGGTCGATAAAAAGTCCCCCAAGCGGGGTGTCCTCTCCTAATCACAATTGTTGTATTAGGCCCTCTAGTACGAGCATTTCAGATATCATAAGCAAAGAATGAAGATAATGTATATTTTTATTTCAAGAAACATCAACTACATTGGTGGGGCTACATCTCCAGCAATAAAAAGAAAAAGGGGAAAAGAATGCCAAAAAAAGAAGAAAAAAAGAGAAGGGAAATTCACTACTCATCAGCAACACATAGTTTGGTGAGTACGTCCTCCAGCTGTGCTGTTAAGCGTTCGATTTTCTGTTTGGCTCGGTGTTCAGCTTCTTGGGTCAGCTTTTCAGCATCCTCAAGATGTGCATTAGCGTGCCAGTTGTCCTTCACCTTTTTTTAGCGTACCCTCCAGAGCAGCAGAGGCTCGTGTGACCTTATCGGTCTCCTCGCAAATCAGCTCTCTCTCTTGACGGGTAGCTTGGAGCTCATTCTCCAGAGATGCCAGCTTAGATTAGAGCTGGAGGATTTGCTCGTTACTTTCAGCCATCGTACGAACCGTGGCCTCCTCACGAACTAGGCAAGCCTCTACCTTTCGGCTCAACTTGTCATACTTTAGAGACAACTTTGGAGGTCTTTCTCCAAGGTGGGCTTGGTCATCTCCAGTACATCCTTTACCTTTTTTACGGCCATTACGAGGAAGGCACGTTCCTGTTCCACTGCAGCGGGCACATCGACTTGCCGTAGTTTTAGCAATTAGATTAGGCGCCGATCAGCCTCTGCCAGTTTGTGCTCCAGAAGATCAGTCGTCCCCTCTCCACCCGGGAGCATCTTCAGCAGATTAATCAGGCGTGGGCACAATGACGAGCCATGACAAATGACGTTCCCCTCCTCAAAGCATCTTCAACCCCCCGTTTCAGATGGCGGTAGAAGCTCTCGACTGTGTCCTTTGACGACTCATCCAGGTTCTCCAAAGAGGACGACGTCGAAGGAATAGCAGCCAAGGGAGCTGAAGGTGTCTGGGAAGGAGGTGCAGCGGAGCTTAACGACCCTGTCAGAAGGGAAACAAATTCTGAGCGATGAGATTCCCGCGCAGCAGTAATCTCCCCCTCTGCAGCCCGAAGGAGCTAAAAACTGGGCAGAGCTGAAAGTTAAATTCTTAGGGAAGGGGCAGCTTCAACCGACCCCGCATCCACTGATGCTGGCGTAGGAACCACCACCTCTACCCCTGGCATTTCTGTCATGGGCAGCTCCGAACTTGACCCAACGGGGGGGCCTCTAGATTTGAAGGAGAGAAGGTACACTTCTTCTTCTTTGTAAGAGGTCCACCCTGATGTCCTCTACTATTCCCTCTTCTGCGGCCATGTCCACTATCGGCAATAAAGGAGCAGAGCCTACAGATCCAGAACAACCGACAATCAGCTTGACTCGAAGGATATAGAGAAAGAGCAAATGAACCTCCTTATTGGTAAGAATATGACATAACTTACCAGGGGAGGGCGGCAGAGACTGAGACTCGTTCAGGACAGTCATAACTCCAGTGCCTCATACCCTCCTCAACGGCGGTACCCGAGCCGCCTGCATATGTCGCTCCAGCCCCGGTTTTCCCGAAAGGAGATGTAGCTCGGTTGGTACCGGCCAATTGAGACCCTGCATTCCCAAGATCCGGTTTTGTAAGGCTCGCACCTCCTCTGACTAGGATGTCCGTAGCTGGAGGAATCTCAGAAGCATTATCGGGCTCCGGAGGGTTTATTTCTTCCAAAGCCTGTAAAAAGGAACAATAAGATAATGTCCCAAAAGTAACATGGTGGTCTGTCGGGATGAAATTTACCTCCGAGTTAGTTTCGGCGTCGCTGTCTCCTTCTGCGGCGTCAGGCCCACGGATCGTCGAATTCACTTATGCGAAGGACTTGGCACAGGAGAAGGCAAGCGCTTCGGTAAAGTACACGCAGGGAGTGGTGGATCATCGGATTCATTCTCCTCTTCCGTATCAATAGAATCAGCGTCAGAGACTTTGATAGCCTTCGCCTTCCCTGCCCTGGTCCTCTTTTTGGTCTCCTTGCGTTGTTCTCCCAACTTGGCACCGGTAATGAAACTGGTATTTGCATCAAAGTCGCGGGGAGGCCTATTCACGAAGACATGGTAGAGGGCTGCCAGGTACGAGATGCACCCCGAGCCTCCAGTGTCAGGCAGACAGAAGCTGGTTTGAGTACGGACTGCACTGTAGTAATGCCAGGCCCGGATGCCATCCAGGACGCTGCCCTTATAACCCAGGACGGGATTGGGGTTGTCCAAAAATAATTGGCTGTACTCGAATTGTCGAGAGTATCGGCTAGGTTAATAAGGTTCCAAGAAGATGACGTTGCGGTTGTGGTACACCAGATGTGCAGGATAAATATTCTGCAACCAGCAGAACATCTTTTCGGATAGGATCTGGGGTGAGACACCGCCATCAAGATAAAAGTGCCTCATTTCCTTGTCGGTGAAAGGCGGGACCAACACAAAAAAGGAGTACCTGTCCACCCGTACGAGCGCAGCTCAGCAGTCGGGTATGGTTGAATAGGTCCAGGGTATGTCATGGTACTGGTAGATAAAGGCATCGTCGGCTGTCGCGTTACCCTCGTGGCCAGGCCACATTAGGGAGGGGCAGTGCATTAGCAGCCACCCCATCAGATAATGGTAGGGCAGCTCAATTCGGTTGAAAGCCTTCGTAATGTCACGAGCTATGGCTTTGGTCGTAAAGATATGAAGACCTCGATGAATGCTGCACACCATGGCTGGGAGTAGAGATAGCCTGCCTTCGAAGACTAACTTGACAGCAGGAAGGATCAGGTTGCAGCTGATCCTTTCAATAGAACCGGAACCAACCGAGACCACACAGATCCTCAGCTATATCATAAGAAACCCATCCAGGATGGTCTTATTGGACAAGAGTTGGGTATCTTGATAGAAATAGCTGAAGGTGTCAGTCTGACCTCCGAATCTGTCACCAGAAGCTTTGGTCCTCTTAGCGCTTCGCACCTGAACGACCACCCCTTCTTGAGTCTGAGGGCTCCGAGAGGCAACCCGGTCCGAGGCCCCAAGGTTGAACAGATAACTGATCCAAGCCTTGGTGTGGGGAAGGTTCTCTTCAGAGCTTTCATCCATCTTCTTCAATATTTGCTGACAAGTGCTATAATGACATAGCTCTTCAGGTAAATGGCAAGGAACGCGGTGAACCGCTGCTCTAGCTCCTCAAACTCCTCACTTGTGGGAGTATACTCCTCGTAAAGTTCGTCTCCCCAGGGCAACTTGGAGACGTCATGAATCTCGTGGAGAGCGAGCCCATCTCCCAGCAGGTGTAAAAAAGGTCCCCGTACGACGGTTGTACACCTCAAAGAGTGTTATGAACAGCTTTGGGTTCACAGGAAGACCGTAACAGGTGCCCCTTGGCATAGTAGAGGCCGAGCTACTGCAAAGTATCCTGATACACCGTTAGAATCCAGGATGTCAAGTTGACCCACGAAGGGGAACGATGCATCCAATTTAGCAGCGATTGTCTGCCCGTAGGGTATGACCCTTTGTGAGCAATCCGATTCAAGAAGGTGTCAGCTTCAAAGAATAGGCTATTGGGTCTCATCTCATTTATGAAACTGCCGGGGATTAGTCCGACAACAGAATAACTGATTGACTCCTTGGTCGCGACCACCGACCGCGCTCGTCTATTATAAAGGATATTGCCTATGAAGACTCCCTGCCGGTCCTGAGTTATGGGATCCATCATTCATCTCTTGATAGGCACCATGTTAAAACTCGATAGGGGAAATGGCGTTCCATCTGAGGAAGGTGAACCGCTACGCCATTGGAAGAAAAATCGTAGCTCTTAGATATCTTCAGTATGCTTGGGTTCGAGACAGTTATAACATCTCCGAATAAGAACGCAGGCATCAGATGAGTGTCCCCCAATCTCCCAAAATTCATCATACTGATTAGGTAGAAGAATGATTGGCCTCTAATCTCCTTTAACCTGGCCTCAGGTTGATCTCTGGTAATCTGAGTCGACAGGCGTTCGACTATATGATCAAATCTCACGCCCAAAGCAGACTGAGTGTAACCTATCAAGAACTTCCCCGATGGAGCTGTAGGCAAGTTCACCGCAAGGGTCAAAGAAGAAATATAGTTAGAGGAAAACAAAGTTCATTCTCCAGCTATGCGGCCTAGTCAAAAAGAACCTATACGGCCTAGTTGTGAGGAGCACATGCGGCTCAAATCAAATAAGGCATATGCGGCCCAGTCAGGCAGAGTTTATGTGATCCAGTCATGAGGGGTGCGCATGCGGCTTAAAAACATGAGATACATATGCGGCCTAGTTAGGTGGAGCTTATGCGGTTTAGTTATGTGACGCTCATGCGGCTCAGTCATGAGTCACTTATGCGGTTCAGTTATGTAATGCTCATGCAGCTTGGTCATGAGGCATCCATGCGGTTCAGATAGGTGGCGCTCATGCGACTCTATCATGAGGCATCCATACGGTTTAGTGATGCTTATGCGGCTCAGTCCATGTGACCCCGTCACATAGAACGCATGCGGTCCAGGGAGATAGGAAACGCACCGATTATGCCAAAGCACAGAGGAGATACATGACAGGCCTGCGCATAAAGCATGCGACATGGCCGTTTAAATTCAAGTCATCGTTCTTCCACCATCTTTACCCTTAATAGGGGGTTGCACATCGGGATGAACGGGAGGAGAGTCCGCAGCTTTGGACAGAGAGGTAAGTCCCTTCCCTTTGGCCGCAGTGCCGGTCGATTTAGAAGCTTTTGGAACCACGGCTGACTGGAGCAGAAAGGACGACGAAGATGATGAAGCCAAAGGAGAAGAAGTTGAAAGAAAAAAGTGAGAAGCTCTCTCTCTGCCGTATGGCCCATATTTATATGTCTTCAAAAGAGCATAAACCGATAGACGCCACTTCGATTCTGGTGTCCACTAAGAGATAATGATGACCCTTGGGATTCTATCCTTTGTAACCAAAAAGGCAGCCCCAAATCCAAAATTGAATCAGGGCATTAAAAGCAGCAGTGACAGTTAGACAGCCTAGATGGGATCTCCCTACGGCTCGAAAATTTCTCTGCGGCTCGAAGTCTCCCCATAGCTCGAAGCCTCCCTACGGCTTGACATATCTCCATGCTTCTTATTCAAAGTATTCCAAATTTAAAATTTGAAAACTTTGAAGGGGGTCTTATAGAGGCATGGAAGATATGGAGTTCATGCGGATCACATTACAAAAACTGACCGCATGGGTGCTCTAGGCTAAGTTAATTTGGACAGCAGAAGGAAGAGCCGCATGACAAACTCTACGGTTGAAAATGCCCTAAACTCTATGCGGCCCATCATTGTTGATTGATTATATTAAAATGTGACCAAACTGATTCGGGCCGCAGAAGAAAGAGCTTCTTATGCGGCCAAGCTGATCAGCCGCAGGATCCCCTCTGACAAAGCTGACACCTCTAACAAAGCTGACACCTCTGACAAAGCTGGCAACTCTGACACATCCTAACAAAAAGGTGAAGATAAGACGTAACCTTTCGAAAAAGACAAGAAGTGTCATGTCACCAGACATAGGGCCCACGTACCTGAACCTAGGGCCCACGTGCCTGAGAGTTCATGCGATCTGAGACATGGTCCGCAGGGGTGTCATGCGGCCAGGGGGACTGCGACCTAAGCCGCATAAGCCTTATGCGGCCCAGAATGCAGGATCTATGCGGCCCAAAAGTCTCCAAGCTTCATGCGGACTGGTGGCACTGCTAGTGGGATACGTGGCTAAGGGAGACTGCGACCTGAGCCGCATGAGTCTTATGCGACCCAGCATGGCCGAGCACTAAAAGACAAAGAAGACCTATGCGGTCCAAAATGCCCCAAGCTTTATGCGGCCCCTTATTTGTTGTCTCAAACAGATTGATTCTATTCTGTGATAAGGCACGTGGCAAGTTGACCAAGTCTTAACCACCCAGATTTCCAGCAATAAAGAAATCTCAACAAACCACCAGCTGGCAGCCAAAGACCGAGTCTTCGTGTGCTGTTACAGCCACGTGGCTACGAGACCATCTATGCGGCCCAAATACGCTTTTTTCTGAAATCATTATAAATAGCAGGGTACCACAACCATGCTAGAGGCTGGCAATTTCCTCAAGAGCAAAGACCGTGTCTGATAGTCCACGGAGTAAGGCAGAGTTCTTACAGTATAGTGACTCTGGTAGCCAACCTGATAATCAATGGCAAACAGCAACCAATGGCAAACAGCAACCAATGCAGAGTTCCTCAATTTCCTTAATTTGATAGTCCATGGAGTAAGGCAGAGTTCCTCAATTTCTTCTGTATTTCTTGTTTGATAATCAATGGCAAACAATAACCATTGCAACTCAACCTGTCGATCCAAAAGCACAGTAATCTCGCCAACCTGAAGCACAAGCCTACTTGTCGCCTACAGCACAGTGACTCTGGTAGCCCGAAACACGGCTTCGTAAGTTGCTCTATACGCACAGAAGTCTCGTCATCATTCGAAGCCAAGTCCACTCATCTCCTAAAAGCATAAAGGTTTCGTCGTCTCCAGAAGCACGGTCTACTCGTCGCAACAGAAGTACAGCAGCACTTAGTCCTCACCAGAGGCACAGGAAGCAAGTGTCCACCCTAATTGGTTTGTTTAAATTGCCTCTTGCAGAGAAGATTGGAATTAAATCATGATTGATATCATATCAGATTAATTTAAATCTTAGACGAGGATCAATTAGACTCTAAATCTAAGATGAAATCCTAAGATTTACTCGGCTATATCCAAGCAAGAAAATTGCCATGCGCTACGTGTTACCTTCTTCGGTTATGTTTATAACTACCAAAGATCTCGTTTGAGGGGAATCTCGATGTCCGTCCGCCACGTGTCAGCGTCGCAGAACCCCGTACAGTGCAATGACGACAGATTCTTTCATATCTCAGGAACCTTAATGCACATCGCATATGTGCTCGGTTCTCTATAAATAGGAGGAGTTCTTCTTCCCCCAAAGCATCGAAATCGATAGAGGGAACATCGACAATCGATATTCTTCAAAGGAGCAGCGATCTCCATCCACGAAGAGTCGACCACCCTCATCCGCCTATCAACCAAAGAACCAACCAACCAACCATCTTTAAGGGATCTTCTCATCCATACAGCCTCTTGATCGGTGACCCCAGAGTCCCATCAAAGGCGCCAGAGAGCTATAGCAAGGTTGATTCGTCGTCAGATTGTCAACGGAGTAAAGGAGCCGTTGCAGTGCTTGATCTCCATCGTCACACTTTCCCAGAAACCTCTTCTCCCTGTACTTAGAATATCCTATTTAAGACTTCCTTCTTAGTACACAAATACCTTATATGTTCAATAAAGCAAAAATTTTGTTCAACCTTTTGTTATGTCGAACAAAATGGCGACTCTGCTAGGAACTACCTTCTCCTCCGATGAGAAGGCAGCGACGCAATCTGATGACAACTTGCTGGGAGCTTCTCAAGACATGCTGGTCGTACGCTTCGACCAGCAGGCTTTTGAAGATCTCCTCTCTGATGAAAAGACGAAGACTTCGAAGCGATTCATACAACCGAAGAAGACTCGACACGTCCGGAGGCCTAAAACGGCTGCAGCCAGCAGCACGATGGTGGGAACGGCATCTCAGGACCCCCTCAACGTCATGGCCACAAAGAAGATCCCGACTACTATAGCCTTATCCCCTCGTCCGATTCTCGTCCTAGAAAATCATGCCAAAGAAGATGGTCGTTCTATGGTTGATCTGATTAAGGAACGATGCTGAAGGAAGCGCACACTGGTCCAACCCCTCACGACGAGAGTATTGGCGGCAAGGAGATCTGTCTTCGACAGAATCGCTAGCAAATCATCTCCTGGCACAATCACCATCAATCCCCAGGCTCTCCAAATTTGAGTAAGGCCCCACATTGGCATCTAAACTCCTGGCACAATCACCTCAATCCCCAGGCTCTCTAAATCTGCTAGCAAGTGACGATCCATAGTCAAACACATGGCTGTCGGATGCCTACTCAAGGCATCGGCAACCATATTGGCCTTCCCTGGGTGATACTGTTGTGAAATGTCACAGTCCTTCATCAACTCCAACCACAAACGCTGCCTCATATTGAGCTCCTTCTGTGTAAACACATACTTCAAGCTCTTATGATCTATAAAGAACTCTACCCGCTCTCCGTATAAGTAGTGTTTCCACAACTTCAAAGCAACTATAACTGCTGCCAACTCCAAGTCGTAGGTAAGGTAGTTCTTCTCATGGGGACGTAACTGCCTAGAAACATAGGCAATCACCTTCCCATGCTGCTGCAAGACACAACCTAAACCCTTTCCTGAGGCATCACTGTATATAGTTAACCCTCCTGATCCTGATGGCAATGTCAGAATCAGAGCTGTCATCAGCTGCTTCTTCAACTCACCAAAAGCGACCTGACACTCCTCTGACCAGACAAACTCTGCATCCTTCCGGACCAGCCTAGTCAATGGCTCTGCAATCCGAGAGAAATTCTGTATGAACCTCCTATAATAGCCTGCTAATTCCAAGAAGCTCCTGATCTCTGCTACTAAACTCGGTACTGACCTAGCCTCAACTGCCGTGATCTTCTTCGGGTCAACTGAGATCCCATCTCCAGTCACCACAAGACCCAAGAAGTCAACTATGTCCAGAAAGAACTCACACTTCGAGAGCTTGCCATAAAGTTTCTCCCTTCTGAAAGTATCCAGAACCACTCTCAAGTGCTCCTCATGCTTCTCTTCAATCTTCGAGTACACTAGGATATCATCGATGAACACCACCATGAACTTGTCCAAGTATTGGTGGAAAACCTTGTTCATCAAGTTCATGAACACCGTCGCGGCGTTGGTCAGCCCAAACGACTTAACCAAGAACTCAAACTGACCATACCACATCCTGAATGCTGTCTTCGGGATATCCTCCTTCTTCACCTTTACCTGATGGTAACCTGACCTCAGATCAATCTTAGAAAATACCCTCGCCCCACTCAGCTGATCGAAAAGATGTCGATCCTCGCCAACGGGTACTTGTTCTTGATGGTGAGGTTGTTGAGAGCCTTGTAGTCGATACACATCCTGACCGACCAATCCTTCTTCGGTACAAAGAGTACCAGTACACCCCTTGCTGAAGAACTCGATCAGATGAAGTCCTTGTCCTGCAGCTCATCCACCTGCTTCTTCAACACTACCGGCTCACTGTTGTTCACCCTATAGATGTGCTGAGATATCGGCTCTATGTCGGGCACTAAGTCTATAGAGAACTCCACGTCTCTGTCCGGTGGTAGTCCTGGCAAAACCTCCGAAAAGACATCCATAAACTCAGCTATCAAAGGGTGTGGCACTGCCTACTCCTCAAGTGATACTCCGCAGAAGACTCTGCTGCTCCGCTCTGCCTGCCGTCGGGTGAACTCGAACTCTGGCTCTCCGGGTGCTCTGAAAAGAACTCTACCCCCGTGGCAATCTATGCTGGCATGGTGCCTGCTCCATGTCGAGTACGATATCGTAGTTCGATAATGGCATCACGATCAGACTCACATCCAACTCTCGGCCTCCCAAATCAACTCTTCGACCCTTACAAATATCACTAACGAGGATAATGCTACCCCCGGTCGTGATCTTGCAAGTCCTAGGCAACAATTCAGATACAAGGTGGTGTCTAATAGCAAATGAGATAGACAAAAAACTGTACGAAGCCCCCGAATCGAACAATACAAAAGCTGGAATGGAGTCGAGAAGAATAGAACCTGCGATCAACTCCCCGATAGCATCTGCGTCCTCAGCTGCCATGGCGAAAGCTCGCCCCTGCTGACCTCCGCTGGCCTGCTGCTGATGCTGAGCGAACCTCTGCGGCTGAGTCTATAAAGGTCCCTTCTGCTGCACTATTGGAGCTCTGGCCCCCGCTCTCTGAGCTGCTCGTCCCGAAGACAGAGGGCAGTCCCTCAACTGGTGCTCTGCCGAACCATAGAGTAGGCACCGTCTGAGCCTCTTCCTGCAGTCATTCCACACATGCCCTGGCTTCTTACCGAAACCATAACTGACGGGCTGCTGCCTAAGTGCCTGCGGGTGAACCCTCGACTGTTGTTGCACCTGCTAGAAAGGTGTACGACCTTGACCCTAGAACTGCCTCTGTTGTTGCTGATGCTGCTGTTGAATATACGGCCTCTTGGCCGGTCCTCCGCTACCACTGGCTCCCTGAGTGTCTCGCCCCTCTTGAGCCTCAGCTCAAGATCATCCTCTGCTGCTAGGGTACCCACCAGAATCTCCTCAAAAGTGGCACTCTGGTCACTCTTGGTCAAGGACTTGACCTCCTTGACTAACCCTTTTCGGAACCTTCGGGCCTTTGCCGTCTCACTGAGTCCCTCAACAATAACCTTCAGGCCTTCGCCGTCTCACTGAGTCCCTCAACAAATCTGTCCAGTCGGCAGAACTCTCCAGCGTACTCCTCGACAGTCTGACTGTCCTGAACTAAGCTTTCAAACTGCGTCTCCAGGACGCCAAGAGCTGTATCAGGAAAAAAACTTCTCATTGAACAGCTTCTTGAAGGCTGCCCAAGTCTTTCCCTCTGTACCGACCCTCGAGTCCGTCTGGTACCATGTGCGGGCCAGGTCCTACATCTGGCTACCTACCGCCTCAATCTGTAGTCGTGCTGGAATCTCCGCCAGCCAAAAAATCTCCTCGATGTGTGCTATCCAGTCATCCCCATACAGAATCCCCTCAGTGCCGCAGAAGTCCCGCGGATGCATCTTCTAGAAGTCCTGGAAACCTGGTGTCCTCGGCTGATATAGCTGTATTTGGGCTGTATGCGGCTGCACAATAACTCTCTCCACAGTCGTCAGGGGAAGCTGATGGGCATGCTGTATGCCCTGCTGGAAATGAGCGGACTACTGTCGCTGTGCCTCCACCATCCTCTAAAAAAGTCGAACAACTACCCTGCTTCAACTAATCCGAAAGGTGGCTACTGCCGAGAGAAATCGGGAATGACGGGGGAAGGTCTCTATAGCGGAGGTGCACCTCCAAATACAGCAGAAATGCCAACCTGAGTTGGCACAACAGGTGTTGTGGCCTCGAGTCCCTGCTGAATAGAATGAGAGGTGGCCGATCTCTCGATAGTATCCCCCGGACCGGAGCGATGAGAACGTCTCCATAACCATCCTGAAGACATATCAAAATAAGAAGCAATTACTGAGAATGAAGAAAAAATCAAAGGAGGACAGTTTATTTATTCAAAGAAAAGACATTAAATCAACAAGAATTCAAATGGCAAGTTTTGGATCGGAATATTCCTAATGTGATAGAGTACCTCAAAACTATATCCTATATCCTACTGCAGGCTGTAGTGATACTCTAGTTCGAATACCACTACAAATCTGACCTGCATGGGCCACCACTAAAACATGTCACAACCCACACCCAGTGTAGGGGCACGAGAAGTGGGTACAACCAGTCTACGCCGCTGTGTCGGCGGTAGAACTCTGTCCTAGGTCACATACATCTAATAATTATAAGTTACCTGTACAATATATACGCTCCGAATGGAGGACAATATAGAAATGTACAACTCAATCACAGCTAAGGTAGAAAGTACGTTAAGATAGATAGATAAGATCTGAATCCACAATGAAATACAAATAAGAGAGAGAATCTAAGTGTCTAAGATAACAACTCCACAATATCCAATCATCACAAAATCTCAGATATATACAATGAGTATCCAAATGAGATAACAACTGAAAATAAGATAATGCCTAATCTATGGGGGTATAAGCAACTACTGCTAATGGATCTTGTTGGAGGTCCAAGTTACATGTGTCGTCTAAGGATGCTCCATAGTATGTAGGACAGAACTCCTCGATGCCATCTGTAATATTTTCAACAGGTCCAGTCAGGACAGGAGCGAACACAATACATCTCATGCAGTTCATAATATGACATGATAAGTAAATATGCTATAGAGTAAGATACATGAAACGCTGGAAAATATATGAAGTTAAAGAGATGACTGTAAAAAAATATCTACTATAAGTAAAGAGCTAACAATAGCTAGTGATGTAGAGTACAAGATAGACATGTTAACGGCTTGAATTTACACATGAGTAATCTAAGAGTTTGCACAAGAGTATACTACTTTGGAATTGTTCACATGACTATCTATACTCCCCCGTACCCCAATCAATACATAAGGATCCAGACAGGTTATGTTATTGCAAATGATATCACATGAAGGCCCATAAATGGGTGCACATGAATGTATACATGGGGGCTCTGAGAACATGAGAGTACATGAATCACAAGAGTGCACATGAATGGTAAAAGTACCGGAATACATGATGAAAGTGAAACGCACATGACATACTGTAAACCGATGCTCCCGAGGGGGATAACATCTCATGAAGGGATCCATATAGTATCAATCCGTGTTAACAACGTGATAGCATCAAGTAAAGTAATTTAGAGCATAAATGTAAATCCTATCAAGTATAAACGGTCAGAGAATGTACTCGCCTGGTATCCTAAGTATCCGATGAATATATATGTCCAGACAGAGTAGACGAGTCCTAATCATAGCAACACAGGTCACAACATGTCCAGAATGGTAATACTTAAGATTACAATGCATTCTATACGATTTCTAGGTCATCTTGGCTAAAGTCAACTCTTGGTCAACTCTGGTCAACTACACTAGTCAAACTAGGTCAACTAGGTCAATCCTAGTCCAATCAAGTCTCACTAAGCCTAACCAAGCCTAGGCTAGCACTCACACACAATTTCAAAGCTAACACAAGCTATCAAACACATTATATATATATATATATATATATATATATATATATATATATATATACATAGTTATTGACATATATCTACATACACGGAATGATGTCCTCTTTCCTGCCCGATCCCCCCCTTCCCCCTCCGCCGTCCGCCGCCCCCGTCCCCTCACCCTCTCGACAGCCGACTCAGCCGTCCTTCCACGTCGCCCTCCGCCGGTGACGAGGTCGGAGCCGACGGGTTTCCCCCAATCCTGCCGCTTCTCCTCTTTTCGGCGGACCAGGTCCCCAAGCGGGCGGCCTCCCTCGTCTGTCCGGCAGGACCCAGGTCGGCCGACCCACATCGGCTTGCATCGCCGGCCCCCCCGCTCCTCCCTTTCCTCTATTCTGGGCTCGCCTCCTCCTCGGATTTTACCCAAGTTGACAGCAGCCTTGCTCGCCAGTGTTGGGCGTACTCCTCCGGTCGCCTCCTCACCGCGTCCGGCAGCCTCGGCCGCGCCGCGTCCCTCCTCGTCGGAGTCGGCAGACGTTTTCTCGGTCGGTCAGGCCGCCTCGGGACACAGAGGAGGACAGCTGCTTCTTGCCTTGGGTGGCCCCCCCGGACAGCTGTCCCCTACATCTTCCCCATCCCCATTCGGCTTCCCCCTCCTCTTCTCCCTCCTACTCGTCCCTTCCGTGTATGGTCGCAGGATCAGATCGCCCTGTTCGACCGGTCCTCGGCTCTGCTCTGGTGGGCCCCCACCGCGTTTGCTCTGCCACTGCTGTGGCCTCCTCTCCCGCCCCCGGCGTTGGACGGCATGCTCCGTCGTCCGATGATGACCCGGTTTCCTCTTCGGAAGGAGGTGCGGTACAGTGTGCACCGTCGACGGTAGCCCCGCCGCTGCGGTGGCCTCATCTCCCCATCCCCGACGTTGTTTGCCCAGTCGAGGCGTCCTCTGCGGGCCCGGCCTTGGTTCCTCCCCCCGGTAGGGTGTGTGGAGCCGCAGGCCGCGTCCCATCCCTCATGGTTTCCAGTGTCAGACTGCAGCCTCGGGGGGGCGCGCGCCTCGATTACCGAGCGTTGACGCCAACGCTTCAGCTGCCTCGGTATCCCCGCTATACGCAGGTACCCATGTCTCCCCTTTTACGTAGCCTGGGGGTCCGCAGCTTTACGCGGGACGTCCAGCACCCCCCTTTACGCAGATAGTGGGTCCTCCCTATTGCAGCCCTTTCAGCCCATCCCCTTAAGCGGGTGACTCAACGTCTAGTGGGCCCCACTCCCCACGTGAGTTCCCCTACACCAACCCCTGCCTCCACGCGGATGTCGCCGAGTGTCATGGGCCCCACTCTTTTCGTGGGCATCCCCGCCCCCTCTTCCGCTACGCAATGCTACCGCTTCATGCGAGCCCCCGGTCGCCCCCCATTTGTGCGATGCGTGATTCCAGCTCGGGATCACCCTTGCTGGGTCAGGCCCCGGCTCCCCAGGATGTCACCTGCACGGATTTTCCCCCCACAGGCATTTGCCTGCTGGGTCCCACCTTGGCGCAAGCCTTTTTTCTCCCGGCAGTTGCCGGTGCGGTCATTCATGCCGAGGGCCCCCCTTACCGTCGCCTTCCTGTGGTGCTTATCCGATCTCCCTGGCTCTTCCCTAACCCATCCAGGCCCAGGCAGTTTTCTTTCGATCCCCCCAGGCCCAGGCCGTCTTCTCCCAATCCCTGGCGCCTGCCATTTTAGCTGCGTCTCCCATTTCCGGCGCCGGTTCTGTCGGTCCTCCTGTACCTTCAGGAGCCTCCACCATGGGATGCGAAACGCCCACACTCTCTGCCCCGGGCCCCTCGGCCTCAGGAGCCCTACCTGGCAACCCCTCCTTTGCGGTTGTTCTTAGGCCGGATCATGTTCAGATAGCCCCCACTCCGACTGCGGAATTGTTACTACTGGACGTCACTCTGGTGCCACCTCCAGACGGATACCCCATCCGGGTCCCCTTCTCCAACGAGGAGATCCGTTCTCTTTCCTCCCCCCTTCATTAGGACTTTGTTCCTTAAGTTCGGATCCGAATGCCCTAAAATCTCAATCGTTAGGGAGGTTATCACTGGTTGGGGCCTCTCGGCGACATACCGGATAGCGCCTCTCGACCCCAAACACCTGTTTCTATACCTTACCTCCGACCAAGACTACAGCAGAGCCTGGGCGAAGGGAACGACCAAAATTGACACTCAGATCGCCAAAATAGTCAAATGGTCTCCGAACTTCAACCCTAAAATCGATTTGACCATCATCACCTCCTGGATCACCCTACCTAATCTCCTCCTGGTGTGCTTTCCGGCAGCTGCCCTCAAGCGGATCGCCAGCTCTTTCAGGTCCCTCGTGGCCATCGCCGAAGAAACGCGAAACCTCTCAAAATGTAACTACACAAAGATTTGCGTAGTATTGGACCTCGTAAACGAGCCACCCAAATTGATTGAGATAGAACTCGGAGATCAGACATTCAGTCAATCGCTAGTATACGACAATAGCATATAATTCTGCCAACACTGTCAGATGAGCGGCCATTCTTTGCAGCACTGCTTTCGCGCCCACCCCGAACTCAAGAAACCCGACCCCAGGAAAACGTACGAGCCAGTCGTGCCATCTCCATCCCGCACCCCCCCCCCCCCCGCCGATTCTGCCCCCCCCAACCCCCCTCTCCCGTCCTATGTCCTCCCATCCAAACTGACTCTGACACCGCCCCATCCTCTTCTCTCGCCATCAAACTCTATAATTCCTTCGGAGCTCTCGAATTAGCACCCTCTGATTACACTCTCGAGACGTCTATCACCGGTTGCCACCCTAATCCCCCACCTTCTGCACCAAACGGCCACGCCATCGTGCCCCTCAAGATCCTCGCTATCACCCCAATCTCCTCTGTTTTATCCCCTCAGCCTCCATTTGCGGCCAAGTGCCCCCCAGTGTGCAGCCATCGGCCGGTCACCGTCCGCCCTCTCCCGGTGTGGAAGCGGACTCTCCGTCCGTTGTCGATCCTCCCCTATGCGCAGATCCCAACCGGTCACACCTCCTCAGCAAGGCCGACGATCCTTTCCTCCCTTTCTTCCCGCTCACTGGAAGATTTTGGCAGGTCAAAAATGCTAGCTTCCTAGATCGCGGTAATCCTCTATGCGCTCTGGCAGAGTTTGAAGACTCTGACACTTCCCTAACGGTAGTCGACAGTTTTAATACGGGCTTGGATAGGGCTCAAGAACCGGCTAGCGGCAGTCCAAAAAATAAACCGCATAAGAAAAAAAAGAAAAACAAGAAACAAAAACAGCAAACGGCGATGACCACGAGATCTGCCGCAAAGCTTCACAATACCCCCACCTTCTCCCTTAATGCCTAAGATTATTTCTTGGAACGTTCGAGGTCTAGGGAATAAACAGACGATGAATCGTATCATCAGCCTCACCAAATCCAATCGAATTGATTTACTTGTCATTATTGAACCCAAAATACCCCACAAAAGAATGAAAGAAACTCAACTCAAGCTGGGATTCCCCTCTGCGATTTTCGGATGTCATGACATTTGGATCTTCTTCGCATCTGACTTCCGTTTCGGCATTATTCATGACTCCCCTCAGGCTCTCACATGTTGTATCGAGCACCCAGCCTTTAAGTCCCGTGCCTTACTTTCGGCTATCTACGGTAGCTGCAACATCCCGAAGCGCAGAGTTCTTTAGGAGCTTCTGTCGGGACCCGCCCTTCCCTACGATGTTCTCTCGTGGCTATGCATCGGGGATTTTAACACCGTATCATGCAGAGAGGAGAAATTCGGAGGTCGTGACCCCCCTCATTTAGCCATGGAAGACTTCAACAACTTCGCCTTCACCGCGCACCTTTCCGCAGTCCCTTTCCACGGCAACCAGTTCACTTGGTGCAACATGCAGGAATGATCTAGAAGGCAGTACTCCCGCCTTGACCGTGCCATGGTTAATGACTGTTGGTCGGATTTGGGATTGATCACTAATCTTTCGCACCTGAACTCCACCGAATCAGATCATTCCCCTCTTCTTCTCGAGATCGACAACAACCACAACCGCATCAAAAAATCCTTTCGCTTCCTAGATTTCTGGCGCTACCACCCCCATTTCATGCACATCATGGAAGAGGCTTGGACCACCGTCACTGATCTGGACCCTCTAGTCAGAATAGCTATGAAACCCAAAGCTACTAGAAAAGCCCTTACGGCCTTGAGCAAGAACGCGTTCGGAGACATTTTTCAAGCCATTAAGGATGCTGAAGACGATGTCACCCGTGCGGAGATCGCTTTCGCCGTAGGCTCCCCAGAGGCTCGCGCCTCTCTAAACCTCGCCAAGGCCATTCTTAAATCTAGGATCATGGTTGAAACGACATTCTGGAAACAAAAGGCCAGATTAACCTGGGACTCGGACGGGGACCAGAACTCTGGCTTCTTTCACAAGTTCCTCAAAGGTCGCAGAAGCTCTCTTAGAATACATCGCATCAACGATGGGAACGGCCACCTGCTGGATGACCAGGAGAGCATTCAAGTGGTTGCCACTAACTACTTCTCCAACATGTTTGCTAAAGAAGTCGTGGTTAAAGATGACAGCTTCCTGTCCGAGATCCCCTCCCTGATTAACGATAGGGATAACGATCTCCTAATCGCTCCCCCACAGTCGAAGAGGTTAAGGCCGCTGTGTGGTCCATTAATGTGCACAGTGCCCCGGGACATGACGGGTTCAACGAAGTTTTCTTCAGAACATGTTGGGACATCATTCAGTCCGACCTCTTGGAGGCCACAACGATATTTTTTCAAGGAGCTAGGCATCCGATATCCATATCCTCCGCCCACATCATCCTCATACCCAAGAAAGACAACCCGGAGACCTTTAAAGATTTCAGACCGATCAGCCTCTACACTTTTACCAACAAAATTATTTCTAAAATCATCGCCACCAGGATGTCGGACCTCCTCTCCAAGATCATCTCCAAAGAGCAATGCGGTTTCATCAAAGGACGCAATATCACCGATAATATCCACCTGGCACAAGAAATGATCACTTGCATGAAATTTCCATCCAGGGGGAACGTCGCCATCAAACTGGACATAAAAAAAGCATACGACCGTCTTGACTGGCATTTCATGATCTGGGTGTTCAGAGCCTTCGCTTTCTCAGTACCTGTGATCGACATCATCTTTAGATCCATCAACAACTCCTAGTTTTCTACGGTCATCAACGGCCAAGCTCAGGGTTTCTTTAGAGCTACTCGTGGGGTCAGACAGGGAGATCCCCTCTCCTCCACCATTTTCACCGTCACGGCCGAAGTGCTGAGCAGAAACCTCAAAAGCATGCCCAGGTCTCCTGTATTCTATCACTTTTACACAACGACTGGTTGCCCTCTTATAACTCATCTTGTGTATACGGATGACATCCTCATTTTCTCCGCTGGCGTTATTGGATCCATTGAGGTGGTCATTAGGACGCTTGCTAACTACTCTAGATGCTCCGGACAGAGAGTTAACAACAGTAAGAGCGTCATCTATACTCATCACAAAGCCAATAAAACTCACTCGGTTGTGCTGTCCACCATGACCTCCTTCTCCACAGCATATCCCCCTTTCCTTTACTTAGGCTGCCCGTTGGTGTACGACAGAGCGAACTCAGGCATCTTCGACCACATGGTGGGCAAGATTTGCAAGAAAATTGCGGGTTGGCACCACGCAACCCTTTCCCCCGGGGGGAAGTTAATTCTCATAAAGCACGTCCTATCCTCCATCCCCCTATACACCCTAGCCGTTTGCTCGCCTCCCATCAAAGTGCTCCACTCTATTGAATCCCTCATCGCCAATTTCTTTTGGGGTCATCTCGAGGGCAAGGATAAGCATCACTGGGCCACTTGGGACACCATGGCCAAGCCCACTGATGAAGATGGTCTGGGTTTCTGCAGACTAGTCCACGTTGTTGACTCAGCAAAATTATGGTGGAAACTTCGTACCGAAAGCTCGATCTGGACCAGGTTCTTGAGAACGAGATACTCCAGATTCTGTCATTTGACAGAGGCGTCTGCAAACAACAGATCTTCTGCGTCGTGGCGGTGCATAATCTGCAGTCGTAGCCTTACGGAATCGTACATGCAATTGATATTGGGCAACGATCATTCGCAGGCATGCAAGGAACGCTGGTTGGGGGATGACATCCTCAGGCCCAACACGCTTACACCGCCGCTGTGCGAGATACATAATTTATGGGATGATGACGTGTCTGGGTGGAATTAGGATAGAGTTAGAGCTTGGCTTGGCCCAGTGGCCATGACGAGCATCTAATCTATCGATCAATGACGCGCATGACGAGCTCAGATGGTCCTCCAACCCGGGTGGACTTTTCACCCTGGCTTCTGCCAAAATTGTCGCCAGAGGCACCCATGAAACGTCCCCCTCTTTCGCCATATTTTGGCATACATGTATTCCCACCGAATGGTCCATTCTCATTTGGCGTGTCGTGCGCCGAAAACTACCTACGGACGATGTCATCAACTCCTTCGGTTTTAGTCTGGCGTCTAGATGCCACTGTTGTGTGGAATACCAATCGGAAACCGTTGGGCACGTCCTTCTTTCTGGTGAATCAGCCACTCAAATTTGGACGAACCTTCACAACAAGTTTAGGATTGTCCCCACGACCGGGGGCATCAATGGTCTGCTTGCCAGCTTGAACACGTCTTACGGGCATCAGATCGTCGCTGCCGCCGTCTTTTGGATCTTGTGGAAAAATAGAAACAAATACAGATACGAGGGCCGTTAATTCCCGCCCCCACAATTGTACAGAGAGGTCGTTCGTCAAATCTACAAAAGAAAGAGGCGTTGCTCTCACGCCTCGCACCAATTTTGGGATGCCCAGGGCTGATCTAGGTACCGCATGTCGTGAGCTGGCTCACTTTGGGTGGTAACGACTGCGGGTTCAGGGGCGCTCTCCATAGGCGCTAGCTCTCACCGCCTAACCTTCCGATGCTCGGTCCGGCTGCCATTTTGTGGGCAACATTTTGTGTTTCTTAATTTTGATTTTCTTGTCATTTTTCGCACGTGGTGCGTTTACTTGTAAAGGCTTCGGCATTTTGCGCCTTTCATTCAATAAATTTTTGTTTCTTATATATATATATATATATATATATATATATATATATATATATATATATATACACTCAATGTATATAAAGTATACATATTATAGGAATTCATATAAAGGCATTTATATATACATGGGCAAGTGTCAAATGAAATATTGTGTGTACAAGGGTTAAAATGTGTGTGTCAAAATATATATATATATATATATATATATATATATATATATATATATATATATATATATATATATATATATATATATATATATATAT
The DNA here is from genome assembly GCA_029216955.1 of Iris pallida. Taxonomy (NCBI): domain Eukaryota; kingdom Viridiplantae; phylum Streptophyta; class Magnoliopsida; order Asparagales; family Iridaceae; genus Iris; species Iris pallida. The sequence goes on from JANAVB010026799.1 coordinate 8,834,340, forward strand.
ATACATTGCTATTTACATACATACCTATATACATGCATATATATATATACATATATATATATATATATATATTTTATATATATATATATATATATATATATATATATATATAATATATATATATATATATATATATATGTATATATATATATATATATATATATATATATATATATATATATATAGGGATAGGGAAAAAAAAAATATATATATATATATAGGGATAGGGATGTGTATGTGTATGTGAGAGGTCACTGTGTGTGTGTGGTTTGTATTTCAGTCCAATGTGTGTGTGAGAGAGGTGAGTGACAGTTTAATATGTGGCAGCACATATATGTGTGTGTGTAATATAGATGGGAGTGTTATTATCAGATTTCAGTGAAATAGTGTAACAGTGGTAGGGTGACAGGATACATATGTGTGTTCACAGGTTTGTGTTGACAGTGTAATCTAGGTGTTCTCAGATTTTGTGTGTGTGTAGCAGTGTAATATAGGTGTGGGTGTTGTAATTGGGTGACAGTTTACATAGGAATAGGTAAAACCCTATGCCATTCCTATTCAGTTAAGCATCAGACATTCGAAAACATCCCAAATAACAAAATGAAACATACACATACAACCTAAATGTGAATCATCATTAATCAGTCCTGCACCAACTAATATTATCATTGAAAATCAAATTTCGAGTCTAAGAACTCAATTTTCAGTTATTACCATAAATCTTGTTCAGTCAATACAATATGAGTGTCAAAACACACTCGAACACATCCAAAATCCAAGCAAATCTTCCCCACATGAAACCCCAACATACCAACACATATCCCAGCCATATAACACATAATTTAGCATATGAAATTGCATTTCAAACTGCATTTAAACCATTCGAAATTCAGAAAACTGATTACTGATACTGTGCATATCAGATAAGGGGAAAAATGTAATTCGATTTCAAAATTAAACATGAATTATCAAATTAGAGGATGGTAATTGGTCGTGCACATGTGTAAGTGTCATACATGTCAAATAGTATCCACCAATAAAGGACACAACGTGTCCACACCCATTTGAACTCGTACAGACACACGCACAGACACACATTCTCGTGCACGTGTGTGTGTGAGTATAGGACACGACACACGATACGACACTACTCGCACACGTGTCCATGTATTCTTCTAGGGTAGGGCTACGTATCCAAAGGCATGACACATGACCACGACTTGTCGTGTCGTGTCACGAGAGCCGTATCAAAGCCCGACACTCGCCTGTACACGTACTATGCAATCCCCATGCGAGTTCGATTCCTCACGAATCAGTCGAGGGATTTGCCTCATACTTCGTGCACAAGGTGTCAGTCACTGCCCCTTCGTGTCTCAAAACTATCAAGCCATATCGTGTCGTGTCCCGTGCACACGATACAGCAAGTAGCAGGACATGCATACAGCTCGCGTGCGAGCGTGTCCATGCCCTGTTACGACTCGGACACGATACGAGGACAACTCAGAACAATAAGAAATCACATAATACATATAGATCTAAGGATTCAATCAAAAAGTTTTGGAAAAATAGGAAGAAATTCTCTTTGTGACATTTCATCAAACACCTTCATTCAACCCATGATACGTGTCCAGTACAGACACGAAATTGACACAAAATCACACAAGATCAACTCCACAGCTAGGGACTCCTAGATTGATGCAACCATGCAAGGAAATCAAGAGATAGAGGTGGTTTGGGGGGTTTACCTATTGAGTGTCAAACTCAATGAAAAAACTCAATATAGGAGAATCCCTCTAGCGACTCAAAGGCCCCAAATTGCACAATAGCTGTGATTTCTCACCATAAATAGTAAATAGGCAATGATTAGATCCTAATGTAAAAGACTAGAGTCAAAAAGGAAGAGAAATGAAGAAATTAGGAAAGATTGAAAAGGGGGACAAACCTTGTTCTTGCCAAAAGTGAAAGTGGTGTAAAAGAGGCAAGAATAAAATATAAGAGATTAAATAGGAAGGTGGAATCCCTAGGGGGCCGGCTACATGTAGGAAAATTTGGGTTAGGGTTGATGGCTAGTGGGCTATGGGCCAAGTGCATGTCAAATTGGTTCAATCCCTTAACTATTAGTTCAAACACCTATAACACCTAATCTCTTCATGCAACTAAGTCCAACAAGTCAACTTGGGTCGACTTAAGTTAGACTAGGATCCCACCATGCTAACCAAGTCAGCATAGTCAAAGTCAACATCTAGGCTAATCTCCAAAGTCTCAACTAGCAAAGGTCAAAAATAACAACCATCACTCAAACAAATCAAATTAAATTCAAAATTTCCAAAATGACCAAAATACCCTCAAGCTAAAATGTGGCAGTGACACAGATACCATATATTGGATTCATGTCTTGGAAAGATACTTCATCGTGGGTTAGTGTCCTTGTTTGGTTGGGGGGATGGTACACTAATTCAATAAGAAGTATTGGACCTTGATATGATACGATTTGACTTGTTACTATTGAGCAGTTTATATTTAGTTTATGTGGCATATTCTTTTTGTATCTTGTTACGTCCCTTTGAGGACCTAGTGATCTCTCCAGGTATAGGTGTGCAGGACTTTCCGCAGGAGTATGGCTCTTGTCTAGACTCATCCTCTACATTCGAGAGAGTTGTACCTTCTGATCACAGCTGCCCATATTGGGTCGAGGAGCCTATAGTCATCTTTTCCTTATTCTGTTTATCTTAGAGGTTGTACTCTATTTCCTTTCAGTTTATTTTAGTGTCGGTAGTGGATTTGTCTCCGCCCGGCCACAACTATATTTGATATTTACTTTGATTCATGAGATACCATTTTCTTTATCTCGTCTACGTGCAGCTGGCATGCTACATTCCCAGTCCTATGTATTTTAGGACTGCGGTGTTATAAATATAATTTTTATTTTTATTAAGTCTAGGAATACATTGTACACTAAGTCGTACTGGCAAATAGGCTATCCAAAACCGTTTTCAAAAATTGTCCTATGTTTTGAAAAACATCTCTTAATTACAAAAGCTTCTAAAGGATTTCAAAAAGCCCCAAAAATATATTTTTTTAAATATTCCTGATGAACCCTGACAGAACTCAGCCAGAGTTCGGCCAAGGTGAACGTTATGTGAACGTTGGTTTTTGAACTTGGTCACCCTTCAGTTGTGGTTTGTTACATAGAATTCTGTCCAAATTCTGCCCAAATTCTGCCAGAGTTCTGCCTTTGAAAAAATTATAAAGAGAGAGGAATTCTGATCTTTTAAAATCACTCATTCACTTTCATCTCTTCTCTTCTAAAGCTTACGTTTCTTCCAAAGAGTTATAAAAAGCTTTCATTTTTAAATCCCAAGCCAGTTACAATTCTCTAGTCAATTTGTCAGTACGGTACGGTGTAGAAGATTTCAGAGAAATTGTAATCAGAGGCTTGATTAAAGAAAGACTCTTCAAATCTGAAGTTGGTCGAGTTATTCGTATCAAAGCTCGCGTCTGTAGAAGTTGCAAGGACATCGTATAAAAACTTGAGGGATTTTCCAATAGTGGATTCGACTAGAAGATAGAGTTTTTCTGACTAGACTAGTCCTCACAAGAGGGAAACCAGTATAAATCTTTGTGTTTGTGTTTGCCTTCTGATCTCTCTTCTTTACAGTTATTACTTTATGATTATTGATATTATTTCGGTGATCTAACTGCTAACAAGTTTTTACATGGCAATATCCCGCTGCCTACTCTATTCACTTCCTCACTAGAGTATTCTGCTTTACGACTTCGTTCCTACAAATAATAACAATAATATAAGTAAATAATAACAGTAGATTTATCACTATTATAAACGTTTAGAAGCAAGGGGGTCTCTGCTGTCCCATTTCTTTTCCCTAAATTCACTAATAGAGAGAGACGATGAGAGGAGGGGCATACCAAAGGGGGCTTATCGACGGGGCTCCGAGGGAGGCTCATCGGCACTGGAGGTGGCAACGAATCGGAGTGGCGCTACAGCAACGACAGGCGATTGACGAGGCTAGGAGTGTGAGGCTGCTGTCGAAAAGGTCGGAGAGCACTACACTGTCGCTGGCTGGAGTAAGATATGTCGTCGGAGGTGGTGGTGGCTCGGATCTGAGGGCGACGAGTTGAGGGAGGTGACCGGATGGCTCGTTGGCAGTCGGGATTGAGGGTTGGTGGCTGTCGTCGGAGTTAGGTCAAGGCTGCGGGATCAGTGGCCGGAAAGGGAGTGGTCATGGCAGGTGGCTCACCGGTTAGGTGAGTGATGTTTCCCTCTACTCTTTTCTTTTATGGTGGTGGTTGTGAGTAATTTCTATGGTTGTGATGTTGGCGGTGGCATCGGGTGTGGTGGAAGAGAGGAAGTACTGGCGACGGCCGTGAGGGGAGGTCATTGATCGTGTCTGTGGTAGCCACCGGAGGTGGAGACAGTGGTCAGATAGTGATGGGAACGTGGATGTGGACGATGGTGATGGTGGTTGTGTTGGGTCTGGCCAAAAGGTTGGTTGGAAACAGGGGAGAGACAGGTGGCAGATTGGGTTGTTGGATGGTGGCAGTGGTAGGGCAGTCACTGGCCGAAGCCAAGGCATGGTGAGATGTAGAGGTGGTAGATGGACAGAAAGATATGGCGTTGGCCGGGGCCGGGGCCGGAGTTGGCCGTGCCAGCTGTTTGACATAACAAAGGATTCAACGAACTTTTTGCTTTATTGAACGTATAAGGTATCTGTATATAAAGAAGGAAGTCCTAAACAGGATATTCTAAGTACAGGGAGAAGAGGTTTCTGAAAAAGTATGACAATGGAGATCGAGCACTGCAGTAGCTCCTTTACTCCGTTGACGATCTGATGACGAATCAACTTTGCTATGGCACTCTGGCGCCTTTAATGGGACTTTGGGGTCACCGATTAAGAGGCGGTCTAGATGAGAAGATCCTTTGAAGATGGTTGGTTGGTAGGTGTAGTGTCCCGCCCCTACATCGTGCCATGTTCTCTGTCCATGGGGTGCACGAGAAAGGAACACTATCGCTATCAATTCGGTCGGGACCGATAGGTCGGGATCGATCGAACGGGAACGGTTGAATTAAGATCTATTCCCAGTTATGGAATGGCTTCTTCAGAACCAAGTCCCATATTCAGCGGGTTACGCCTCAATGATTGACTCTGCGGCTAAGTCGGGAGAGACCTCCCATTGCTCTGCTTTTCACGCCGCTTGCATTGGTTTTGGCTTTGTTTTCTGAATGCGTTTTCGTAAATGTTTTCGATGGTGTTCATGGCTTGCATTTCGAACTCGTATTTCCTATTGAACTTCTTGAATAATGCAGTGTTCTAATCGGTTGCTTGTGCGATTTCAGGTAATCGCGTAGGCGACGTCTAGCGCTACCAACAAGTTCTCTCGCCTGAACTAAACTCAAGGTGAGTGGCTGACCCTTCTCTTCTCGACCCCTTTTTAGGTAAATCGTTAGTGTTGTTGCGAATGAAAGAATGAATGCAAGGGCACGGACACGGTAAAATGATCAAGTTTTCAAAGAGAATGTAGGCTATACCTTAATAACTAAATATTGTCTTAACTCGGTCATTGGACAACTTGTTGACAAGGTAGAGTTTTCCCGTAACGGCAACCCGAGGCCATGGGACCGTTTCGGCCAAGAAAGGAAACACGGTGTATAGCTGTGCTAGATGATAGCATGGGTTAAGCGGGGAATTACAGCGGGGCTCACTACTTGCGCTGCAAGGGCCACGGCTAACAAAAGCTATAGAGTCCAGGATGGCTTATCATGCCAGTGACCAATCACACGTAATAATTGCACTTGGTGTGAAAATGATAACAATTGACTGGGAAGAACATGGTAAGTCTCATAAGGCGCAATGCGGTCCGCCGTAGGTAAGTCTCAACGTATTTCACATTATGCTTGTTTGAAATTCATTAGGATGGTTAGAAACATTCATAAACTAAGTCATATAAACTCTTCAACCAAATGAGAGCTTGGAAGTTAAATAGCCACGCACCAGTACAAAGTGTAATGTACTGATCCTCGCTCTCCACGCAGGTACCTCGAACCACAAAGGGCGTGCCACTTAAATCTCAAGGCGACGTGGACACTTTTGAAGCCTCGTTCGCGTGTTGAAGGCTTGTTCTGAATCCTTTTGAAGACCCCGTACTCAGTCCAAAAGAAGATGACGACTCGACTCCCCTCGATAGCAGGTAGAAGTTGTTATGTTTTGCTTGTAAAAAGGGATGTAATGTATGGAACGACTATCTCATCAGCGTTCATTTTGTAAATTGAGTCATGTTGTATCCCGCGCGGCAATGATTGTAATGGGGTCAATGTAAATGAAGTTTTTATTATCAATGAAAAGTCTACTATTTCAAATGGGTCAATCAATTTCTCTACGTACTCTAACTTGATGTTGTGTTTCGGATAACCTTATGACTATGCCTTATGCGATCGCAACTTAGGTTCGCACGGCATCATGCCTGGGGGACGACTATCGATTCTACGGAATCGGGGCATGAAGCTTCCTTCCAGGAGCTCAAACAACGGCTCATTTCGGCCCCGATACTTGCTCTTCCTGAAGGGACTGAGAGATTTCAAATCTTCAGTGATGCTTCTGGCCAGGGGTTGGGGTGTGTGCTCATGCAGCGGGATAAGGTGATATCTTTTGCTTCCCGGCAGTTGAAGCCGCACGAGAAGAACTACCCCACGCTCGACCTAGAACTAGCAGCGATTGTGTTTGCGTTGAAGTTGTGGCGTCACTATCTCTATGGCGTAGCGTGCTAGTTTTATACGGACCACAAAAGCCTCAAGTATCTCTTCACCCAGAAAAAACTGAATTTGCGGCAGAGGCGATGGCTCGAACAGATCAAAGACTACGACTTATCAATCGACTACACGTCGGGCAAAGGAAATGTTGTACCAGATGCGCTGAGCCAAAAGTACTTAGCTTCGTTATGCATCAACGATCGACTACTGCACGACTTGGAAGGAATGGGCATTGAACTCTGAGTTCGTTTTAGAGACCTAAAGCTGGCTCAACTGCGGGTGGAACCGAGCCTATTTGAGAGGATCAAGTCTGCTTAGAAGGACGACCCATACCTGGAGAAAATGCGAAAGCTGATATCGATAGGGAAAGCATCCGACTTTGCAGAGGATGAGTCAGGAGTGTTGCGAGTGAAGGGTCGGCTATGCGTTCTGGATGACGCAAAACTTAGAAAGGAGATAATGTCGGAGGCATATTATGCAAAATATTCTTTGCATCCTGGTAGCACCAAGATGTATAAGGACCTCCACATTGTCTTTTGGTAGCACGACATGAAGAGGGACGTAGCGCTCTTTGTATCGAAGTGTATGGCCTGTCAGCAAGTTAAAGCCGAGCACCAGCGACCGGGCGGGGAGATGCAGAACCTTGCCATTCCAGAGTGGAAATGGGATCATGTCACTATGGACTTTGTTATTGGCTTGCCAAGGATGTCGCAGGAAAACGACGGCACTGGGTCATCATCGATCGACCAACCAAGTCAGCGCACTTCATTGCCATCAAAGTTACTTGGAGCGTCGACCGCTTTGCTCAGATATACCTTGATGAAATAGTTCGGCTACACGGGGTCCCAGTATCTATTATCTTGGATCGGGATGGACGGTTCGTGGCACACTTCTGGAGTATACTTCGTTCAGTATTGGGGACCAAGTTAAAGTTTAGCTCAGCTTATCATCCTCAAACAGACAGCCAAACAGAATAGGTGAACCAGATTCTCGAAGACATGTTACGACTCTGTGCGATCGACTTGAAGTCAAGTTGGGACGTTCATCTAGCGTTAGCCGAGTTTGCATACAACAATAGCTATTAGTCCAGCATCCAAATGGCGTCGTATGAAGCTTTGTAAGGCCGAAAGTGCAGATAGCCCATTTGCTGGAATGAAGTCGGGAAACGACAGATACTCGGTCCGGAGCTGCTGGAGCAGAATGTGCAGAAGGTCAAATTGATACGGAAGAGATTGAAGATAGCACAAAGCCGACAGAAGAGCTATGTCGACAAGCACCGACGCCCCCTCGAGTTCTCGGAAGGCGACCATGTATTCCTGAAATTAATGCCCATGCGTGGAGTTTCCAGGTTCGGTACGAAGGGGAAGTTGAGCCCAAGATTTATTGGTCCGTTCGAAACATTGAAGCGAGTCACCCCGGTAGCTTACCAAATCGCCTTGCCTCCTGCATTGTCATAGGTACACGACGTCTTCCATGTCTCATAATTGCCGAAGTACGAGCACGATCCGAGCCATGTGGTGGATTTGGGTAAGCTGGATCTGAAGGTGGACTTGTCATATGTTGAAGAACCGGTACAAATCTTGGAGCGCAAGGATAAATTTCTCCGCAACCATGCTATTCCCCTCGTTCGCATCCTCTGGAGAAACCAATCGGTCGAAGAGTCAATGTGGGAGCTTGAGTCAGAAATGAAGGAAAAATTCCCTTTATTGTTCTCGTAAAGGTAGGTTCTATTCTTAAGTTTCGAGGACGGAACATTTTCTTAGTTGGTTATGGTGTAGTGCCCCGCTGCTACATCATGCCCCGTTCTCCGTCCACGAGGTGCGCGAGAAAGGAATACTGTCGCTATCGATTCAGTCGGGACCGATAGGTCGGGATCGATCGAATCGATCGAACGAGAACGGTTGAATTAAGATCCATTCCCCATTATGGAATGGCTTCTTCGAAACCAAGTCCCATATTCAGCGGGTTGCGCCTCAAGGATTGACTCTGCGGCTGAGTCGGGAGAGACCTCCCGTTGCTATGTTTTTTATGCCGCTTACATTGGTTTTGGCTTTGTTTTCTGAATGCGTTTTCGTGAATATTTTTGATGGTTTTCATGGCTTGCATTTCGAACTCGCATTTTCTATCGAACTTCTTAAATAATGCAGTATTCTAATCGGTTGCTTGTGCGATTTTTGGTAATCACGTAGGCGACGTCTAGCGCGACCAACAAGTTTTTTCGCCTGAAGTAAACTCAAGGTGAGTGGCTGACCCTTCTCTTCTCGACCCCTTCTTAGGTAAATTGTTAGTGTTGTTGCGAATGAAAGAATGAATGCAACGGCACGGACACGATAAAATGATCAAGTTTTCAAAGAGAATGTAGGCTATACCTTAATAACTAAATATTGCCTTAGCTCGGTCATTGGACAACTTGTCGACAAGTTAGAGTTTCCCCGTAACGGCAACTCGGAGCCATGGGACCATTTTGGCCAGGAAAGGAAACACGGTGTATAGCTGTGCTGGATGATAGCACGGGTTAAGCGGGGACTTGCAGCGGTGCTTCCTACTTGTGCTGCAAGGGCCCCGGCTAACAAAAGCTATAGAGTCCAGGATGGCTTGTTATGCCGTGACCAATCACACGCAATAATTGCACTTGGTGTGAAAATAATAACAATTGACAGGGAAAAACATGGTAAGTCTCATAAGGCGCGACGCGGTCCGCCATGGGTAAGTCTCAACGTATATCACATTATGCTTGTCATATGCTTGTTTGAAATTCATTAGGATGTTTAGAAACATTCATAAACTAAGTCATATAAACTCTTCAACCAAATGAGAGCTTGGAACTTAAATAGCCACGCACCAGTACAAAGTGTAATGTACTGATTCTCGCTCTCCACACAGGTACATCGAACCACAAAAGGCATGCCACTTAAAGCTCAAGGCGACGTGGACACTTTTGAAGCCTTGTCCGCATGTTGAAGGCTTGTTCTGAATCTTTTTGAAGACCCCGCACTCAGTCCAAAAGAAGATGACGATTCGACTCCCCTCGATAGCAGGTGGAAAGTGTTATGTTTTGCTTGTAAAAAATGCAATGTATGGAACGACTATCTCATCAGCGTTCGTTTTGTAAATCCAATCATGTTGTAGCCCACACGGTAATGATTGTAATGGGGTCAATGCAAATGAAGTTTTTATTATCAATAAAAAGTCTACTTCTATTTCAAATGTGTCAATCAATTTCTCTACGTACTTTAACTTGATGTTGTGTTTCAGATAACCTTATGACTATGTCTAGTACAATCGCAACTTAGGTTCGCACGGCATCACGCCCGGGGGACGACTATAGATTCTACGAAATCGGGGCGTGACAGTAGGTTCTTTTGTTGATAGGTAGCTGACGGTAGTCGACTCTTCCTGGATGGAGATTGCTGCTCCTTTAAAGATTGTCGATTGTCAATGTTCCCTCTTTCTTTTTTCCTCCCTGGTGGAAGAAGAACTCCTTCTATTTATAGAGAACCGAGCACATATGCGATGTGCACTAGGGTTCGTAAGATATGAAAGAATCTGTCGTCATTGTACGATGTAGGCTTCTGCGACGCTGACACGTGGTGGACATCGAGATTCCCCTCAAACGAGATCTCTTGTGGTTATAAACGTAACTGAAGGAGGTGATACGTGGCGCATTCTGGTTTGCTTACTCGGATACAACCGAGTAAATCTTGGGATTTCAACATATATTTGGAGTCTAATTGATCCTCATCTAAGATTTAAATCAATATGATATGATATCAATCATGATTTAATCCCAATCTTCTATGCAAGAGGTGGTTTAAACAAACCAATTGGGGTGGACCCATGCTTCTTGTGCCTCTGGTGAGGACTAAGTGCTGCTGCGCTTCTGTGGCGACGAGTAGACCGTACTTCTGGAGACGATGGAACCTTTGTGCTTTCAGGCGATGAGTGGACTTGGCTTTGAATGACGACGAGACTTCTGTGCATGTAGAGCAACTTATGAAGCTGTGTTTTGGGCTACCAGAGTCACTGTGATGTAGGCGACAAGTAGGCTTGTGCTTTAGGTTGGCGAGATTAATGTGCTTTTGGAGCGAAAGGTTGACTTGCATTGGTTGCGATGGGAGTTCCCAACTCTCTTGTAAAGAAGTGACTTAAGCTTCTGATCCGGAGCAGATGACTACGCCATGGGAATGGAAATGGTGTGAGTATATTACCATCTTGTGCCTCATACAGACGCAGGTAAGTAGATGTGCCTCTGAACAGTGAAGGCGTTGGCTGCGAAGGGAAGGGTATGCCACCCTTGCGCGTCTGGAGATTGGCGCAGGCAAATAGCTGCACCTCTGGAGTGAAGACACTGGCTTCTGGAGTAAAAGAAGGGGAGGAGGGCCCTACCACCATCTTGTTTCTGAGGTTGGCACAGGCAGGTGGCTGCGCCTCTGGCTCGATGGCTCTGGTTTCATCAAAGTGCCAAGTTACTGATATACTTCTGAGAGGCTGCGCCCATGGCTCGAAGGCTCTGGCTTCTTCTAGGCTTCTGTCGAATATGTACTAGATCCTTTGTAGAAGAACAGAATTAGTTCCTTATGTATGGTCTTGATGTGTCTGTACTAGACTTTGGTAGATATAACAATGAAGGGACTACTCTCCATATCTTCTATTTTGTCTTTTTAGCACTCGGCCTGAGTCTTTTATATCTTCTGTACTGTAGCAAATGGATGTCTTCAGCTGAGATTTTTTATGCTTCTACAAGACCCCCTTCAAAGTGTCCCAAACTTGAGTCAAGCTTGTGATACTTTAAAGAGAAGCATGAGCACATGTCAGGACTGTACGAGCTGGGTGATGGCTGGTGTCATGCCTAGCTCTTAGCATTATTTGTCCTGAGTCATCATTTCAGAGCATAGGCTCGTGATGGCTTCCTGATATTAGAGCCTCTTACGTCTTTGCAGGGATCGTTAATCTCATTAGCAGAGGAGGTTCAGAGTCACGTTCCTTTGGTCACTCGTAGTACTACCATCTGTCATGGAGTGGAACTTTAACTTAACTTGTAAGCTTCCTTCTGACCGATGTCTGGCTCGTGGTTGGACCACACGAACAACCTAAATAAAGGACTGTCCTTTTAAATAGATGACTCGGCTATTTCAACAATGACCTTGCTTGCCCGATGTTCGGCTCCTGACGACCCTGGAGTTTGCTTGAGACGGCCGTCAGTGGCAAATCATTTTATCCAAAGAAGCTGTAGTAGAACTACCATTGGATCTCGAGACATCCCGTATTCTGGATGTCATGGGCATCAATGGTGTCTCAGACCTCTGCTTCCTGTGTCAGGATTGCCTACCATTCTGACCAAGGAATAGCAAGGCCTGCTGCTGTGGTTGCTCTCGCTGGTCAGCTGGGGAGATAGGGGAGTCCTGTGCCGGTCTTCATCCCCTGCTCCGGCCAGTAGCATCTTCGGGCGGTGGCTTCCTTTTGACCAGGAAGTGATTGGCTCTGTCACCGTCTCGCCCGTGCTATTGAGAGCTTGTACCGTAATTTCAGCTTTTTTGCTTCTGTATATGTAACTACGAAGAGTCTGTAATAGGTCTTTTTAGCCACATGTTTTATGTGTAGAAGCTTTCTTGTTCCCTTTGCTTTTGTCTCCAGAATAAAGAGGAAACCTTTATAATGGATTTGCCTGACCAGAGGTAATATGGACGTGGTAGACTTGATCTTTGCCGGGATATAGAACAACAATCCAGAGGTAATATGGACGTGAACTGTTTTCTAAACCGCCGGGATACTCATAGAACTGATACGAGAAGAACGACTAGTCAGAAGTAATGTGGACATGGTAGTCGCATCTTCCAGGCGTAGAGGAGCAATCCAGAGGTAATATGGACGTGAAGTGCTTCACCTACTTGAGAGAATATATAGGAGGGAGAGCGAGAGATCCCCTTACCAGAACTCATAGGCACCCTTTTCAGGGGATGCGGGTGCCTATGCTGGTTCTATCTTCAGACGTAATACTTCCTTAGGAACTTGCCCTTGATGGGCATCATTAGCAAGTCCCTATTAGGCTTGGCTAGCCGATAAGCACTATTAGAGTACACTGTTTCTATGATGAACGGTCCTTCTAACTTGGGCTCGAAGTTTCCAGCCGTCTTGTGGGTTGTCACGACCTGCACCCGCTTTTCGGATATGAGACGTGTCCAAGCCTAGCCTACACTGCGGTATCGGTGGTAGTATGCTATCTAGCCCGTAATAAACAAAGTGCTCATAAATACTAACTGCTCATTCACAACAACTAAATCAACTTTACAAAATATAGAAGTTTTACATTTAAAGAAGAATGTAAGCTTTTACAATTATAGAAAACTACCACACATCTAACTAGTCTTCTATGGTTTGGCCTTTGAGTCTCTATCTCCCCCTCATATGGTCCATAGCACAAATATTGACATGTCATCCTCACCTATAACAATAATCTAGTCAGGAAAGCAGCAGAGTACAACCATATTGCAATTAATGTTGTTAAGTCCAAAATAAGTTAGAACAAGCGAGAAACTATGAAGGTAAAGAATATATAAAGAACTAGCAAGACAAGAACTATTAGGATATGAACTAACACTAGCAAGATATGAACTAACGAGATATAAAGTGGCAAAAAGTAAACTAGCAAGATGTGATCTAACAAGATATGAACTGGCAAGATGTGAACTTAACAAGATAATAGACTAGATAAAGGAAAAGATAGGAACCACTATGTATGTATGAAATACCTTCTAATACATGAACGGCTGGGCTAATACGGCACATCATAGATGGCTATCATTCAGTAATTGGTATGGCTAACTCAAACACGGGTGTGTATGACTTAGCTATCATTCGGTAACGGTAATTGGGTTTGTTCACGTATTTATCGAGTATTTCTCCTTCCGACTCTCTAACAATCAATAATGGTCAATGATACACTAAGAAGGATACAATAACTATGGTGTCATAGTCGTGTCTCGATGAACATCAAGCAATGACTCAACAAGATATCATACAAGAAAACGATAGAGTAAACATTATAATGAACTAAACATAATGCAATACTATACTTGCCTGAATCCTTGCACAAACCGTAGCCACAAGTAGAGGATGAGGGGATTGCCAATCTAGAAGCTGTCAACCTATAACACATATCGCACCACGAACCGTGCACAAAAACCATGAATCAATTCTTGTGTTCTAGTTCTAAATTCATGGAATAGTGGCTAGTTGGGTTACTAATCTAATAATAGTTAATTCTAGAATAAAATACATAAAAACATTATTTAACCTAATAATAATCTAAATATGCAAGTTTGGCCATTAAAAGTCATGTTTCCAATTTAGGAAACCATAACACGCAAATCGAGGCTTACCATTGACTATCTGGTCAAATATCATGAACTCTAGATTTTGAAAGTGTACCTTGGTAGATTTCAGTGCCACGAGTGCGCTAGAAACAACCGTGCCGCAAAATCACGTTTTGGTCAAAAGATATCGTCGTTATGGCTAATCATGACCAAAACGGTGATCAACCGATCAATTCTAAGTTCAACAGAATAACTAAAGTACTAGATGAACGAAATAATTTTAGGATAAATATATGTTGTAGAGCTCTGTGTTAGCTTTTTGAAACTTCAAACGGTTCATGATTTCGATCTCCGGTCCTCCCGAAATCTCGAAAACACCGAAACGTGTCAAGTTTCGGACAACTAGCACTCTACGAATTTTCCAGAAATTTAGGTTCCAAAATTACAAAAATAAATTACATATTCAAAAACTATACCTCAATACGCTTCCAACAAAAAAAATGGTGCGTAAAAAGCACATCGGGGTTGGCAGGAATCGCTTCAGGAAGTCGGAAACCCTAGATGAGTTCTCCCACAAAAGGCTGCTAGAATTAATTAGGGTGGGCGAATATAATAATAATATATATATATATATATATATATGAGAGAGAGAGAGAGGCGGTCACTATAGCAGTTGGCGCCGACAGGTGGGCCCCCCTGGGTGGATTTCTGGGTAATTAATTATTTAATTCAGAAAATTATTTAAAAATCATTTTATGTCCAAATAAATCAAAATAAATTGAAAAAAATCCAGAAAAATTCTAGAAAATTCTAAAAAATATTTCTAAGTGTCTAGAATATAAATATAATATTTTAACACAAAATATCATCGTGTGACCTAGCCGTAAATTCCAAAAACCTATAAAATATAAATTCTATATGTTTTAATTATATAAAAATTCCCAAAAATTCTAAAAAAATCTAGAAAATTTCTAACATATTCTAGAAAATAATTTTAGTCATTTAGAGCCCAAATAAAAATATTTGGTCCAGAAATACCCCCGTATGACCTTACAGTAAATCCTAAAATTCCTTAAAAAATAATAAAACCTTAAATATTAAATACCTATAAATATCCAAAAATTGTAGAAAAATATAAAATAGCTAAATAATACATATATAGGCTATCTAGAGGTCATATGACCTTAATTTGGTCATAGCCCACCTACAAGCTTTGGCATGACTCACAATGACCAAAAAAATTAATCATAAACAAATAAAATTAAAAAAATAAAAATTTGGGAAGTGGGCTTACATGGGTCATCACCATCGGTCTCCGCACTACCAAGACGAGGTCGCCCACCTGGTAGGATCTTTTGCGGACCTTTTTGTTGAAGGCCCCAAAGATGCTAGCTTGGTAAAGCTCAATCCCTTGTTGTACGAGCAAGCACTTTTTATCCGACACTTCTAGATCTTATAACCGCCTGCGCTGATTGTCTTCGACAGTTAACTGATTGGTGAACATGTTAGCAGACAACATCTTCTTAAGGACTTGACCCATGCTGGTATCAGAGTCCCAAGTTAAGGAGTCAGTGAGTGCCTCATGACTTCTTCTGAATCTTCTGAGGTGGTCGTAGGTGTAACATACCCCTGCCCTCGACGAGTACGTTGGTAGTAGTTTTCCGCTTTTCCCTTTGGAGTGTGAATTCGTATGAGAAGACGCTGGCCTTTGCCATAATTGAGCCTCTTCTTGCTATTCAGGTTGTAGCCCATCTTCTGGATAATGTTTTTGGCCTGTGCCGTGTAGCGGTAGAACTGTATTTTGTCGCTGTCGAGGTCTGGGTCTTCAGGAGTTATTCGATGCAGATGCTCCAATGGACCGAATATGATGTGTTCCTCTTCTTTTTTCCTGGCTGGAACTATGAAATAGGAGCCTCGGGCAGGGATAACCCAGCTCACATGGTTGACAGTTGTCACTTGCATCTGTAATTTATACAGAGAATTGTCCAGGAAATATTTGGTATTCCAGCATGCGCCAGAGTAGTTTGATGACAACTTTCTGTTGATGAAGTAGGATATATTGTCCCGAGGGATTATGTCATCGAAAGAGTGGGCCTCTGTATCGGCGCAGACGTAACCTCCTAGCTCTTAGTTAGTGAGGGCTAGAGCTGCCGCCGGAGGAGAAGGAGGATGCCTTCCTTTCAGCTTAACTATTAAGGGAATGGTGGTCGGATGCTCCTACGCCTTCATGGTCGGCCTTAGGGACCTCCGGGGTAACTTCATTTGTATAGGCTCCTGACCAACTTCCATCGTCACTGGAGGCAAAGGTGGGGCTTTTGCCCCGAAGCTTAACAACAAGAGGCGTTGACACCTTAGGGGCCCTCCCTTTCAGTCGAACCTTTAAAGGCTCTTCGGCCATTGCTGCACTTTCTGAAGCTGTCTCTGCCTCGCCGTTAGCATCATTGCTGTCGTCATCCCAGTGGAGTGACTTGTACAGATCAACATCCATTCAGTAGGCTTCAAGTCCTCGGAACGGATCGATATCAGCGAACTCCGTTTTGATAGTTTTGTCACTGGCCACATATTTTATGCACTGATGTAGGGTGGAAGGGACGATCATGTGCTCATGGATGCATGGTCGCTCCAGCAGCATGTTGTAATTTATGTCTGCATCAATGACATAGCAAGTCACTTCAGTGTGAAGGTCGCCGATCTAACATTTTAGGCGAATTTTGCCCAAGGGCTCGCTCTTTCCAGTATTGAAGCGACTGATTGTTGTGTTTAAGGCTGTCAACCGATGTATCGGAACCCCTAGAGTTTGAAGCAGACTTCCTGGTGTTCATTGTTGACTTTGATTTTGTATTAGGATGAGTTTTATGCATAAAGTTAAGGTATATACTGATGAAATATTTGATAATGATAGTGTGAAAGGTAATGTCTGTTTTAGTTATGGATTATCGCAGCCATACTAGCTAGTGTGGCGAAGACATAGAGCCTGATTTTGGATATAGTTATCTAATAGTTAGAATTTAGAGTTTCTCGTAGCCATATCAGTTGGCGTGGTGAGAATCTAAATAACATGATTAAAGAGGTATATATCTCAGTTATGGGCTCTATCGTTTATCGTAGCTATGCTTGTTGGCATGGCAAGGATTCTTGGTAACCTGATTATCGATGGATATATATGATTATTATCATCTCTATCATTTCATTTCTATTGTAATAGAATTTATTTCTTTCACCTTATTAGCTCCGGATATAGACATCCGTAGTTCCTTTAGTCCAATTCCTTATAGAGTTTTATTCTATTATTTTGGAGGTTACTTGGATGGTGTAGTAGCTTGGTAGCTTGTAGATAGGTTTGTGTTCTTGAGTATCAATGTTGGTTGTTAGGACTATATCTTGTAGGTTGTGAGTGGTTCCTGGTTGGGCATATGAGCTATAGGCATTAATCTAGAAATGACCCATATTGCAATACCCTTGTAGAAATAATTCTCTGGTAACTGTCAGTATAGTTTAGTATAGGTACCAACGGTAGGTGAGAGAGTAGAGTATCAGTGATGATTCCAGAAATTGGTATATGTGTCGTCATGCATGTTTATATATGGATAACAATATAGAAATAAGTATCAGGTGAGTATGGAGTATTTTAGAAAATATGGATTGGGTAGGAGGTCAAAGGGGGTCTAAGCATTAGTGGTAGCAGTAGAGTGTCAGTAAGGTGGGCTAGTTCCTAGTTGGTATTCTGGGATATTTAGTGCATGTGTCAGGTATTGTTGTGAGTTGGTATCTGCCACCAGGAGCCTAGAGAGTGCGAGTAATCAAGTATGTAAATATTGAAATGAATAGCATATGCTAGGTGTAACATCTCATATTAGTGTCAGTGAGTGTTGCTATGGATAATAATATCAGTTATGGGGGTCAGTGTATAGTTGGGGTAAGGTATGTAAGAGTGCCCGGGAGAATAGGAGTACCAATGTTCAGGACAATAAGAGAAGAGAGGTAATTTATATGGGAATAAGTTCAGTGAGTGGGGAGACTTTTACCAGTGTATTAGAGTGCGGGAAGGATTATGAACCAGAGAATTGCATGATATATAGAATGGTACTTGTGCGATAGCAGTGTCAAGTGTATAGTGTCTTAGAGGGTATGAGTATTATATAGGATTATATTGCCAGGGTTCGGGTAAGTATCCTAGAGTGATTGTTAAGTGCCAGCATATTGGTTAGTATTAGGATACCAGGATAGGAGGAGTAAACCTCAAGTTTCAGAAGCATTCAAGATATGAGTAACCTAGTGGTTGGTGTAATAAATATAGGTCAGATCCTTGAAGTACCTTAGTAAGAGGGTATCATTTGAGTGACAAGTATAGAAATTAGTGCTATGTGATAGATAGTGTCAAAAATTCAGGTAGGTATCCTACAGGTAGTAACATAGAAGCGTTGGTATAGCATCCTTAGTGTACAAGGAATACTCTTGGTATTCAGCATTTCAGTTAGATTGATGATAGAGAATAACTAGAGTCACTACACCATAAGAAGTGATTCCTCACGGTTATTACTGTGACAAATATTTTTGTCACGGTAATAACAGTTACGAATTGGGCATGGTAAAAAAATTTTAACGGTAATAACCGTGAGAATAATATAATTCGTTACGGTAATTACTATTAGAAATTTATCATTCGTCATGGTTATTAATGTTACTAAATATTTTTTGGTCACAGTTATTACTATGACTACATTGTATTTTTATGTTACTATAGTCCATACATTGTAACAGTTATAACCGTTGCAAGTACAATTTTTTTTAAAAATATTTCAAACCATGAACCTGCGTTCAACTCGTATCTAAACCATATATCAGTTTCATAACATTTCAACCATTCCATATAACATTTTAATAACAACTAAACCACATGTACAATATTATCAATAGCTAGCTATCAATAAGAACAGAAGCACAAACCTAAAGAAAACTTATTCATAGCTGAATTATAAGAGTTTCGAACAACTAATTTTCTTACAGTATAAGGGAAAAATAATAACGAACATTACATGAACTTTATCAAAATTAGTAAACAAAAGAACTAGTAGGAAAATAACAATCCTCCGCATAACAAATTTCCCTAACTAACAAAGAATATAATGCCGCAAAAGTAAGGACCAAAATGTTACTAGACACCCCTTCCTCCAGGTTTCCACACTACCATCCTTCTATTCCCTTCTCAGAACTTAACATTGCTTCTTTTAAACTATTTATGTCACGACTTTCTCTAAATCTCACATGAATGAAATTTTAGAATTGTAGACTGCAATCCAAGAATCAAGCAGGCTCTTGCCTATTTTGCCTCAATGGTACCAAAGTAGTAGAAATAAACAATCACACTAGCGATGTAGAGAATGGCATGGGCCACTATATCAAAGTCCAAGACATTGGATATGACAAGGACGAGCAAGGAAGATATTATGACAAGTAGCCCGAGACATAAAGCGTATATAATAATGTCAACAATTAAGTAACTAACAGTAGTGCCAAGCCAAAAAAAATGCAGATAAGTCTATTTTTTAAGAAAATTAGTACAAAACATCATCTTCTCAACAAGAAAGAAGAAATAGCACTCTCAAATCGGGTTGTTGTGTGGTAGTAATATAATGAAAATGAGACCTAATGATGCTTCTATTAATAAGCGTAGCAACAATTTAATGTCAAAGTATTACGATATATTAAGAAACTTGCAGTCATGGTAGACTCTATTGCATGCCATACCCTCAGGAAATGGTAAGCCTTAGTAAACTCTGAACAAGTGTCAAAATTTTGAACATGCCCCATAGTAAACTCTAAAGAAAAACATATAAAACAACATAATTAGAAACTGATTTTATGGCATATTTCATAATAAATATTTGGAACTATATATTTGATATCATCAACTTACGGAATAGAGACAATACTTTTGCATTAATGCGTATCTCCCAAGCTTTTGAAGAAAAAGTAGCATATCCAAAGACATTACTTGATTGACATGAGAAATGCTCTTCATCACAGATAAGAATAAGCTATTCAAGATACAGAGTTAACGACACATATATGGCATTGATTTTAGTATGGCCAATATTTTAGAGATCAATGTCATGTCCAATACCATAAGGCACCAATTTTGGAGTATCAATCCCTACTTCCTAGAAATTAATTAACCTAAGATACTTGATTTCTGATTGCAAGAGCCAATTTTATTTTATTTTACCAATGAACATATTTCCTAACTATGATGGTAACAATGAAACGGGCATGGAATGCAGTCACAATGGCACAATTGTTCGATGTTGGTCAAGAGGAGTGTTCAGCCACCTTTCTATGGACATACTTGGTTGCTGCATTTGCACTATCGTTCTGGTCAATAGTCTTCATGTACACCCTATCCTGGATTGTGCTCACATACGAGATCAAAGAGCATGATACCTAAAATAGGTAAATTTTCTCTTATATGTCACGTAGAGATTGTATAGAACTGCCACATATCATGCCACGTAGAGAATATAATATAGAACAATCCTTCGTAAAGGAGAAATTTTATTGAATGTCATATCATGCCACTTAATATTTCTTGGTTGATTTATAATTCTTTTGTAATATATAGACAAATAGGTCAATATATCATATCATTTATTAAGTTCAAAAGGAGGAAAATAAATGAAATGTAAAAACTTATAGGATTAGTTTCCAACCTACTTTTCCATTTTCCAAATAATATATGTAGCCCAAGTTCCATATACAAGGAAGAGACATCTACAACAATGAACAACATATTCTAAATATCAGTAAATATCCAGTAAAACAAATAACAAAATTGATTGTGTTTAACTACAACAGCTAGACTTCATGAATCCAACTATATTGTTAAAAAGGAGTTTAACTCGTAAGCATAAAAGGAGCAACTAGTGGCAATACACAATGGTAGAAGATAATTTTTTTAAAACACTTTTGATGTTCATTTTTTCCATATTTCTAAAATATCTCATTTAGAAAAATTATCAAATGTCTCATAATTAATCAAAATAAATCAAAATAATTATTTCTAAAATTTTGAAAATACCAAAAAAATACTAAATTTAATAATTTCAGGAAAGCGGGGTTACAAATCTACCCCCCTTAGGAAAATTTCGTCCTCGAAATATCAAAGAGCACGACACGATGCTGAAATGACACGAAATTCAGAATCGGTTAGGCACGAGTGTGAATACGCTCAATAACTAGATATGAAATCATAAGGATTTGAAATGACTTAGCATGACAAAATAAACGGGTAAAATGGCATGATCGATAATGATCAAAAATTGGTCAGGCACGAAGTGAAACAAAGTTTAATTAGGACCAAGTACGATAATTTTATACTGGGATTTTGAAATAACACGATTTAACAGTGATCGTGAATTTAATAGGCACGAAGTGAAATAAAATTAATTACGACTTAGAAGAGTAAAATCATCAAGGCAGGAACTTCTAAGCATGATCAAATCAAAAGTTTTAGCACGATTGAAATAGAACGAAACAGGGAAGTCATGGTTCGATAGACATGATTATGATCGAAGTTTAGACAAAACTTGATATAAGTACAAGATCTATTGAAACGGAATCAAAATCTAGTAGTATGTATTTATTAGGAAATCAAATGATCAGAAGATAAAAATGCAAGAAGAAAGAAACTGCAAAGATTGATTGAGAAGATGCATGGAATCTACCGAAGAGATATTAGGATCAAATCAAGGTAAGAGTGCAAGGATTTGTGATACAAGGAAAATCAATAATCATATGAAATAGAATATAGTTTCTATGGTATCCGAGAACATATAGACATTTGAAGTCACTTTACTTAGAATCCTTGCCCTGCCAGTGTATATCTAGCTGCAGTGAACTTTCGGTTCTGTGACTCAAATAACGATATGTTATCGAATATTTTATCAAATTTATCCACTTTCCAACAAATATCAACGAAGCAACCCAAGACATCAAAATATGAAGAATTTAGGACAAAGTCTCAATAATACCCGAAAACCTATGAATGTCTGAAATCACTTCAACTTAGAGTTAATGCCTTGCCAGTGCGTTGTTGGCTGCAGTGAACTTTCAGTCTCCATAATCTAGATAAAGGTTGCAGTGCGCAACTACCACGCCATAGTAGGTCATCGAATAGCCCCTCAACCTTATCAATAGGAATTACAAAAAGGGTTTCAGAGAATTTAAAATGAGTTCCAATAGTCTAAGTCACGATAAAAGGTGATGTTATCTGCCTTAAAAAACAAGGATTTTTACTAGGTACTAAGAAACAACAAGAAGGTTTTTGGAAATAGATCTTGAACACGAAACGAAGTTTCGAATAGTAATCGGGATCTCAAATAGAAGATAGAATCTCGAATGGCAACCAAAATTTCGTATAGGGAACATAATCCCGAATAGGTAACAAAGCCTTAAATAGTGAATAGAAAGCAAAGTATCAGATAGAAAATAGAGTCTCAAAATAAGAAACAAATTCTCGTATAGGGAACAGAATCTTGAAATTTCGGTCAAAAATCTCGAATGGGAAACGAAATTTCAATAGGAACAAAATCTCAACTAGAAAATCAAAATTCAACGAAGTCGCGAATAGGAAACAATTCAAGAATAGAAAATCTCAAACATGAAGCAAGGTCATGAATAGTGAATAGAAAACAGTGTATCAATTAGTGGATAGGAAATAAGTATCGAATTGTGAATATGAAACACGCAAAATCTTAAATAGGAACAAGGTCTAAACAAAGTCGTGAACAGAGACAAATTCTCGAATAGAAAACAAATCACGAATAGGAAACAAAATCTCATATAGGAAACGAGTCAAAATCTCAAATAGAAAATAAAATTTTTAAGCAATGTCTCGAATAAGGATAGAATCTCAAACAAGTCTCGAATAGAAACGAATGCTCAAACAAAGTTTTGAAATGAGAAACAAAATTTCAAAATGAAATCACGAGTAGGAAATAAAATCTCGAATAGCATCAAAGTTTGATTAGGGAACGAATTTTTGAATAGAAGCCAAAGTAGAAGACAAAGTCATGCATAGTGAATATTAAAACAAGGTGTCTAATAGTGAATATGAAGCAAGTCTCAAATGGAAAAGTAAAATTTTGAATAGAAACCGGTGTTTCGAATAGGAAGCAAGATCTTTAGAATCAAATATTATCTCGAAATAAATCTCGAACAAGATCCAATGTTTAAAAATAGAAACGAAGTCTTTAAAAGAAATCTCGAATAGAAGCGAGACTCAAACATGGTTTGAATGGGAACAAGTATGAGTAGGAATGAAATTCCGAAATAAAATCTTGAATAGCAGCAGGGTCTGAATAGGGAGCAACATTTCGAATAGAACAAATCTTGAATTAGTAAACAATATTATGAATAATGAATATGAAACAAGTTATCAAATAGAAAAATCTCGAATAAGAGCAGGGTTATGAACAAGATTGTAGAATAGGAATTAATATCTTAAAATACATCTCAAATAGCAATCAGGGTTTCAGAATAAAGTCTAACAGTCTTCGAATAGAAAATAAGAAAGTTTTAAGAAACGATCTAGGTGCTAAGAGAAATCTAAGGGAAGACTAGATTACGAATCACGATCCACGGTTTTCTCCAACCATGCAAGAGAAGCCTTTTGTCTTCAGTATTCTTCTTGGAATGGAATCACTTCAACTTCTTCAGCTGTAGATTGGTCCTTGCGGCAGTGCTCCATGCGGTTTGCTGAATCTGGAGAGGCCGTGAGGGGAGGTCATTGTTCGTGTCTGTGGTAGCCACCGTAGGTGAAGACAGTGGTCGGACAGTAATGGGAACAGGGATGTGGATGATGGTGATGGTGGTTGTGCTGGGTATGGGCAGGAGGTTGGTCAGGAACATGAGAGAGGCATGTGGCGGATTGTGCTGTTGGGTGGTGGCAGTAGTAGGGCGGCCACTGGCCGGAGCCAAGGCAGGGAGAGATGTAGAGGCGGTTGATGGACGGAAAGTTGTGACATTGGCCGGGGCCAGAGTTGGCCGTGCCAGCTGTTCGATGTAACAAAAGGTTTAACAAACTTTTTTCTTTATTGAACGTATAATGTATCTGTGTACAAAAAAGAAAGTCCTAAATAGGGTATTCTAAGTACAAGGAGAAATGGTTTCTGGAAAAGTGTGACGATAGAGATCGAGCACTGCAGCGGCTCCTTTACTCCGTTGACGATCTGACAATGAATCAACCTTGCTATGGCTCTCTGGCGCCTTTGATGGAACTTTGGGGTCACCGATCAAGAGGCTGTCTGGATGAGAAGATCCCTTGAAGATGGTTGGTAGGTTATTTGGTTGATAGGTTGATGAGGGTGGTCGACTCTTCCTGGATGGAGATCGCTGCTCCTTTGAAGATTGTCGATTATGAATTTTTCCACTTTCTTTTTTCCTCCTTGGTGGAAGAAGAACTCTTTCTATTTATAGAGAACCAAGCACATATGCGATGTGCATTAGGGTTCCTGAGATATGAAAGAATCTGCCGTCATTGTACGGTGCGGGCTTCTGCGGCGCTGACATGTGGCGGACATCGAGATTGCCCTCAAACGAGATCTCTAGTGGTTATAAACATAACCGAAGGAGGTGACACGTAGCGTGTGCCGATTTGCTTGCTCGAATACAGCCGAGTAAATTTTGGTATTTCATCCTAGATTTGGAGTCTAATTGATCCTCATTTAAGATTTAAATCAATATGATATGATATCAATAATGATTTAATCCCAATCTTTGCTGCAAGAGGCGGTTTAAACAAACCAAATGGGGTGGACCCATGCTTCCTGTGCCTCTGATGAGGACTAAGTGCTGTTGCGCTTCTGTGGCGATGAGTAGACCGTGCTTCTGGAGACGACAGAACCTTTGTGCTTTTATGCGACGAGTGGACTTGGCTTCGAATGTCGACGAGACTTCTGTGTATATAGAGCAAATTATGAAGTCGTGCTTCGGGCTACCAGAGTCACTGTGCTGTAGGCGACAAGTAGGCTTGTGCTTCAGGTTGGCGAGGTTACTGCGCTTTTGGAGCGACGAGTTGACTTACATTGGTTGTGATGGGACTTTCCAAGTCTCCTGTAGAGAAGTGACTTAAGCTTCTGATCTGGAGCAGATGACTGCGCCATGGAAATGGAGATGGTGTGAGCATATCACCATGCTGCGCATCATGCGGACGCAAGAAAGTAGCTGCACCTCCGAACAATGAAGGCGTTGGTTGCGAAAGGAAGGACATGACACCCTTTCGCGTCTGGAGATTGGCGCAGGCAGATAGCTGCGCCTCTGGAGTAAAGACACCGGCTTCTGGAATAATAGAAAGGGAGGAAGGCCCTACCATTATTTTGTTTCTGAGGTTGGCGCAGGCAGGTGGCTGCGCCTCTGTCTCGAAGGCTCTGGCTTCTTCAAAGTTCAGAGTTACCAATATACTTCTGAGAGGCTGCGCCCACCACAATATAAAAACATGATTTGGTGGAGGTCAATCCTCCAGCTTGTGTATCGAGAAGAAGGAAGGCTGTGCTTCGATGAAGATTGCACCGCTTGTATATCCTTCTAGGCTTCTGTCGAATTTGTACTATATCCTTTGTAGAGAACAGAATTAGTCACTTATGTATGGTCTTGATGTATCTGTACTAGACTTTGGTAGACATGACAATGAAGGGACTTTTCTCCATATCTTCTATTTTATCTTTTTAGCACAGGTCAGAGTCTTTTACATCATCTGCGTTGTGGCGACGTGATGTCTTCAGCTGAGATTTTTCTTGCTCCTACAAGAGCCCTTCAAAGTGTCCCAAACTTGAGTCAATCTCGAGATACTTTGAAAAGAAGCATGAACATGCGTCAGCACTGTACGAGCTGGGTGATAGCTGGTGTCACACCTAGATCTTAGCATTAATTGTCCTGAGTCATTATTTCAAAGCATGGGCTCCTGATGGCTTCTTGATATTGGAGCCGCTTGTATTTTATAGGTATCGTGAATCTCTTTTGCAAAGGAGGTCCAGAGTCATGTTCTTTGGTCACTCGTAGTACTGCCATCTGTCTGGAGTGGAGCTTTAGCTTAACTTGTAAGCTTCCTTCTGACCGATGTTTGGCTAACGCTTGGACCACGCGAACAACCTACATGAAGGACTGTCCTTCTTCAAGAGAAGACTCGACTGCTTCAACAATGGCCTTGCTTGCCCGATGTTCGGCTCCTGACGACCCTGGAGTTTGCTTGAGACGGTCGTCGGTGGCAAATCTTTTTATCCAAAGAAGTTGTAGTAGAACTACCATTGGATCTCGAGACGTCTCGCGTTCTGGATGTCGTAGGCAACAATGGCATCTCGGACCTCTGCTTCCTGGGTTAGGATTACCTGCCATTCTGACATAGGAATAGCAAGGCCTGCTGCTGTGGTTGGTCTCGCCGGCCAGCTAGGGAGATAGGGGAGTCCTGTGCTGGTCTTCATCCCCTGCTCGGGCCAGTAGCAGCTTCGGGCTGTAGCTTTCTTTTGACCAGGAAGTGGTTGGCTCTGTCACAGCCTCGCCCGTGCCATTGAGAGCTTGTACCTTAATTTCATCTTTTTTTTGCTTCTATGTATGTAACTACGAAGAATCTGTAATAGGTCTTTGTAGCCACATGTTTTTATGTGCAGAAGCTTTTTTGTTCCTTTTGCTTTTGTCTACAGAATAAAGAGGGAACATTTATAATGGATTTGCCTGGCCAGAGATAATATGGACGTGGTAGGCTTGATCTTTGCCGGGTATAGAACAACAATCCAAAGTTAATATGGACGTGAACTATTTTCTAGACCATCTGGATAATCGTAGAACTGATGCGGGAAGAACGACTACTCAGAGGTAATGTGGACATGGTAGTTGCGTCTTCCAGGCATAAAGGAGCAATCCAGAGGTAATGTGGACGTGAAGTGCTTCACCTACTTGAGAGAATATATAGGAGGGAGTGCGAGAGATCCCCTTACTAGAACTCATAGGCACCCTTTTCAGGGAAGTGTGGGTGCCTATGCTGGTTCTATCTTCAGACATAATAATTCCTTAGGAACTTGCCCTTGATGGGCATCATTAGCAAGTCCCCATTAGGCTTGGCTAGCCGATAAGCACCGTTGGATTACATCGTTTCTATGACGAACAGTCCTTCCTACTTGGGCTCGAACTTTCCAGCCGTGTTGTGGGTCATCACATCGGTCTCCGCACTGTGAAGACAAGGTCGCCCACATGGTAGGATCTTTTACGGACCTTTTTGTTGAAGCCCCCAGACATGCGAGCTTGTTAAAGCTTAATCCTTTGCTGCGCGAGCAAGCACTTTTCATCCAACGCTTCTAGCTCTTATAACCGCCTACGCTGATTGCCTTCGACAGTTAGCTGATTGGTGATCATGTTAGCAGACAACATCTTCTCAAGGACTTGACCCATGTTGGTATCGGAGTCCCAAGTTGGGGAGTCAAAAGCGTGTGAATGCCTCAAGACTTCTTCTTCTGAATCTTCTGAGGTGGTCGTAGGTGTAACACACCCCAGTCCTAGACAAGCACGTTTGTAGTAGTTTTTTTGCTTTTTCCTTTGAAGTGTGAATCCGTATGGGAAGACGCCGTCCTTTGCCATAATTGAGCCCCTTGTTGCTATTCAGGTCACAGCCCATCTTCTGGATAAGATTTTTGGCCTGCACCGTATAGTGGTAGAACTGTATTTTGCTGTTGTCAAGGTCTGGGTCTTCAGGAGTTATTCGATGCGGATGCTCCAATCGACCGAATATGATGGGTTTTTCTTCTTTTTTTCTAACTGGAACAATTAAATAGGCGCCTCGGGCAGGGACAACCCAGCTCACATGGTTAACAATAGCCACTTGCATCTGTAATTTACACAAAGAATTATCCAGGAAATATTTGGTGTTCCAGCACGCGCCAGAGTAGTTTGATGACAACTTTCTGTTGATGAAGTGGGATATCTTATCCCGATGGATTATGTCATCGAAAGAGTGTGCCTCTGTATCGGCACATACATAATCTTTATGCTCTTTGTCAGAGAGGGCTAGAGCTGCCGTCGGAGGAGAAGGAGGACGCCTTCCTTTCAGGTTGACCATCAAGGGAATGGTGTTTGGATGCTCCTGCGCCTTCATGGTCGACCTTGGGGACCTCCAGGGTAACTTCATTCGTATAGGATCCTGACCATCTTCCATCTCACTGGAGGCGAAGGTGGGGCTTTGCCCCGAAGCTTAACAACAAGAGGCGCTGACACCTTTGGGGGCCTCCTTCTCAGTCGAACCTTTAAAAGTTCTTTGGCCACTGCTGTACTTTCTGAAGCTGTCTCTGTCTCGTCGTCAGCATCATTGATGTCATAAACCCAAGGGACTGACTTGTACAAATCAGCATCCGTACAGTAGGCTTCAAGTTCTCGGAACGAATCGATATAAACGAACTCTATTTTGATAGTTTCGTCGTTGGCCACATATTTTATACACTGATGTAGGGTGGAAGGGACGATCATGTACTCATGGATCCATGGTCGCCCTAACAGTATGTTGTAATTTATGTCTGCATCAATAACATAGCAAGTCACTTCAGTGTGAAGGTCACCGATTTGAGATTTCAGGCAAAATTTTCCCAAGGGCTCGCTCTTTTCCGCTTTGAAGCCACTGATTTTGGTATTTGAGGCAGTCAACCGATGCATCAAAACCCCTAAAGTTTGAAGCAGACTTCTTGGGATAATACTTAAAGGGGAACCTAGGTCGATGTGGATGTGATCGGCCTTAATGGCACCGACATACCCCGTATAGTACAGGGGACGGTTGTGCCGGTTATTCTTTAGCAGCATGTCTTGCTGGGTAAAAGTGATATTGGGAATCACTTCAGCCACGCTGTGGCAATGTGGGCAAGCTGCAGGATCTACTTTCGGTAGCTGCACCTGGGTGAGAAAGGACTCGGCGTTCTGTAAAGCTTCACTGAGCACATCTCGAGTCTCTTTAGAGAGGCGGAGGAGCTCAAAAAAGTAACAATCTAGCTGGAGTATTGGCCAGCTGCTCTAGAATATCGAAGTTGTAGGGCTTGATAGGCCCGATTGCCGAATCCTTTCTAAGAGGTTTGTCGAAGTGAAGTTCTTTATGTTTATGCTTGTCCACGGTAAGGGCCCGGGATGGACCCACCTCTGGTGCTTCAGAGAACTGAGGTGGACCTGCTCTTGATATATATGAGACAGGAGGAGTATTTGTGGGAGACTCCTCCTGGTCTGGAGCCTGGATCTCCTCTTGCCTCTGCACCGAGCGGGTGGTCACCAAAGCATCGTCAGTCGACGGCGAGACCATGCGACATGCCTTACTTTTCTTCCCTTTGGCAGAAAGGGTCGTAGATGTCATCATGTTGGGGACCAAGTCAGGATGCATCCACATGACTTCGTCTCGAGGCGTAGAGAATAAGACGAGCCCTTGAGCGTTGTCCCGTACTGGCGTAAGGTTGACTACTTCCATCGTCGCCTTTGGAATAGGGATGACGCCATCTTGTACCTCCGTGGCTGGAAAACTCCCAAACTGGAGAGTAACCATATTGGCTGTGACGGTCTTCTCTTCGTAATCCAATGATATGATGTTGGCATTAATGAGACGCTAAATTTCCCCTTCAACATATAGCAGTCCCGTGTTGAGTGATGGACGTACTAGTGATAATGATAGTACTTGGGATGGTCCACTTTTTCCACTTCATTAGGATGCCTTGGTGGCGGATTGGACAGTTTGCCGCTCTTCGTAAGCATCTCGAAGAGCTCCAACGTATCCTCGTCATTGAAGTAGTAAGTCTCCCTCGGCCTCTGCGCTTCCGTAGACTTGGGGTTCACAGCTGCTGAACCTTTAGAGATATTGACGGTCATGGCTTGCTTGCCTTTTCCATATTTAGGGTTGTTGATGTACAAGCGTCTCCCCTTATCTTCGGGCGTAGGAAAGTGTAGCCCCAGGAGCTGTGCGTCCTGGGCTTTCCCTTGTGCAGCATTTGCCTTTGCAATGAAAGGCGTCCACTCCGTACAGGGAGCAATGTGCCACAATTTTATAGCGGGCAGCATGTTCGTGCTGCAGGAGTCCATACGCATGGGCTCGGGCATGCCGGGTGGTAATCTGAGGGATGCCTGGCAGAAGCGCTTGATGTATGCGCAAACATGCTCTTTCTCCCTCTGGACAATTTCTATGAGGGTCAACATGGTCATATCTATGCCGCCTTCGTAGAATCGGTCCATGAACTGAGTCGTCAGGTCTTCAAATGACGAGATACAGTCGTTCGGAAGAGTGCAAAACTACTCATAGGCTACCCCCTGCAGGGCTTCTATGAATATGTTGGACTGGAGGGCGTCATCCTTTGGCAGGTGCTCCATTACTGAGGCAAAGTACCTTAAGTATTGTCGGAGAGACCCCTTTCCTTCATAAGGTGTAAGCGTCTACGGATTGTATTTGGGAGGATAG
Source organism: Iris pallida (assembly GCA_029216955.1). Lineage (NCBI taxonomy): Eukaryota > Viridiplantae > Streptophyta > Magnoliopsida > Asparagales > Iridaceae > Iris > Iris pallida. The sequence continues at coordinate 8,864,878 of JANAVB010026799.1, forward strand.
ACGACATTGTCCCCCTCGGCAGGGTATGGCTGCCGGATTCCTATATTCTGGAGCGTTGTTTACTTCATCATGAGGAGCATACAGATCCCTGATGGCCTGTTGCATCTCGACCGGCATTGCGGAGCCTATAGCCGATGGAGTAGACGAGGATGGTCCTGCCCGATTGGTAGTAGCCAACCTACTGGATTCATCATTGGTTGGCGGATCACACGCAGGTATAGAGGCAGCGGGGGCCATGCTACTCTTGAGGTCAATTATGACCGAAGACATGGTCTTCATGGTGTCCGTCAATGTATCTAACTTCGTCTCGAGGACTTCGATACGTCTGAGAGCTTCGTTGTTGTCTTCCTCATTGCCGTCGGCCATTAAGACAGACCGAGTGTGAGGGTGACTCGAGAGAGCCGTGGATCCTTCACTTTCTGGCTCAGACGCCTGAGTCTCGCTGTCCTGAGGATATACCGTAAGATTGTGATCTTTTTCGGACTGAGCAAGGTTGCTACACCCGATCTGGTGACTGGCTGTGCCAATGGAGACATCCATATCGTAATGCGCCTCATCAGATTAGAACACAGGGTTGTTGTGCATAGTAGGAGGCTGGCTACCCCCAGTTTTTGATAAGGCACCCAATACAGATTTGGAACGAGTGCCTTAGAATACACCTGCATCAGGTACGTTAGCTTTGTTGTTCTCTGACCTCCTCTTCGGTTTAGCAACCAACATAGGAGGTTTCTGGGAGGGCTTCTTGAAAGCTCTGGAACCCTATGCCGCGTAGCATGTGGTGATGCGAGGTTCATCTTCTCTATGTCTTACCGACCCCTTAGAGTCGGCGTGGAGTAGAGTCTCTGGAAGATGGAGGGCCTGCTTAGCGATGGTGCAGACGTCTGCTGACAACGGCAGTTGATTGTAATCTGGGTGCAAGAGTGCCTTGATTTAGGCACGTCTTGTACCACAGATTCGACTTCGTCTTAGGAGAGGGTTGGATCTTCTGTCGTAGCACTCCCATTGTACATGCAGGGAAGCTGCATGTAAGCATGGTCCGAGCGGGTCTGGCAAGGAAGCCTCTTGTTGCTCCTGCGGGAATGCTGCTTGTGTGGCTACCTCTCTGTCGAAAGTACCCCTGGCTTGGCTTGCGCACAGGAGTACCCCAGTGGAAGGAAGATTCGACTGGTTGAGGTATCGGAGCGCGAGAGCCAGTCTTATATAGCTTTCTGTTGGTTGTACGTGTTACTATCAATACGGGCCTCTGGTCTGCCGTTGGTGTTGCACGCTTGTTGTACAAAGCACGAGCAACCTTGGATCTCTTCCTACTTCCCCCAGCGGGTGAGTAGTATTCAGAGTCTGCCGAAGGCTTACCTGAAGGGAAAGCAATTCTATCGAAGATAGATCTCCTTGCCGACCATACTCCCATCGTGAGGGGTTGGACCGATGTGCGCTTCCTTCGGCATCGTTCCTTCGTCAAATGAACCATAAGACCTCCATTTTCTTCGCCATGCTTTGTCGGGATAGGAATCGGGCGAGAGGATAAGGCTGTAGCAGCCAGGATCTTCTCTGTGGCTTTGACGTTGAGGGGGTCCTGAGACGTAGTTTCCGCCATCGTGCTACTGGTTGCAGCCGTCTTAGGCCTCCAGACAAGTCGAGTCTTCTTCGGTTGGACAAACCACTTCGAAGTTTTCTACTTTTTATCAGAGAGGAGATCTTCAAAAGCCTGATGGTCGAAGCACACGACCAACATGTCTTGAGAAGCTCCTAGCAAGTTGTCATCAGATTGTATCACCGCCTTCTCGTTGGAAGAGAAGGTAGTCCCCAGCAGAGTCGCCATTTGGTTCGACATAACAAAAGGTTGAACGAACTTTTTGCTTTATTGAACGTATATGGTATCTGTGTACAAAGAAGGAAGTCCTAAACCGGATATTCTAGGTATAGGAAGAAGATGTTTCGGGGAAAGTGTGACAATGGAGATCGAGCACTACAGCGGCTCCTTTACTCCGTTGACGATCTAACGATGAATCAACCTTTCTATGGCTCTATGGTGCCTTTGATGGGACTCTTGGGTCACCGATCAAGAGGCTGTCTGGATGAGAAGATCCCTTGAAGATGGTTGGTTGGTAGGTTCTTTGGTTGATAGGTGGATGATGGTGGTTGATTCTTCCTAGATGGAGATCGATGCTCCTTTGAAGATTGTCGATTGCCAATGTTCCCTCTTTCTTTTTTCCTTCTTGATGGAAGAAGAACTCCTTCGATTTATAGAGAACCAAGCACATATGCGATGTGCATACTAAGATATGTAAGAATCTGTCGTCATTGCACGGTGCGGGCTTCTCTGGCGCTGACACGTGGAGGACATCGAGATTCTCCTCATACGAGATCTCTGGTGGTTATAAACATAACCGAAGGAGGTAACACGTGGCACGTACCGATTTGCTTGCTCGGATACAGCCAAGTAAATCTTAGAATTTCATCCTACATTTGGAGTCTAATTAATCCTCATCTAAGATTTAAATTAATCTGATATGATATCAATCATGATTTAATTCTAATCTTTTCTGCAAGAGGCGGTTTAAACAAACCAATTGGGGTGGACCCATGCTTCCTGTGCCTCTGGTGAGGACTAAGTACTACTGTGCTTCTATGGCGACGAGTAGACCGTGCTTCTGGAGACGATAAAACCTTTGTGCTTTCAGGCGACGAGTGGACTTAGCTTCGAATGACGATGACACTACTGTGCATGTAGAGCAACTTATGAAGCTGTGTTTTGGACTACCAGAGTCACTGTGCTGTAGACGATAAGTAGGCTTGTGCTTCAGGTTGGTGAGGTTACTGTGCTTTTGGAGCGACAGATTGACTTGCATTGGTTGCGATGGGAGTTCCCAAGTCTCTTGTAGAGAAGTGACTTAAGCTTTTGATCCGGAGCAGATGACTTCGCCGTGGGAATAGAGATGGTATGAGCATATCACCATCCTGCGCCCCATACGGACGTAGGTAAGTAGCTGCACCTCTGAACAGTAAAGACGTTGGCTACGAAGGGGGAAGGGTATGACACCCTTGCATGCCTGGCGATTGGCGCAGGCAGCTGCACCTCTGGAGTGAAGACACTCGCTTCTGGAACAAAAGAATGGGAGGAGGGCCCTACCACCATCTTGTTTCTGAGGTTGGCGTAGGCAGGTGGCTGCGTCTCTGGCTCGAAGGCTCTGGCTTCTTCAAAGTGCCGAATTAAGATATCGTTTTTCATATTGGTGACATAAGCTATGCCAATGGATATATATCTCAATGGGATCAGTTCACTTTGCAAGTAGAGCCAATTGTGTCCACCGTGCCTTATATGATTGCAAGGTTTGCACCCTAAATTGGCTTCAACACTTTAAGGAATTTTTGAGAGTTAGTACTTTATAGATTTTATTATGTTGCAGTGGTATTCACGAACGGGATTGGCCAGATTCAGGTTCTTTCTACGATGGTATGGATGCTGGAGGAGAAAGCGGGGTGCTAGCTGAAACCTTGTACTATATGCCAACTGAGAACATAGCCAATTTTTGGTAAGCATAAATTCATCGTTCGCAGTACCAACCTGAGCTATATGGTTTAAAGCTTCATTATACTGTCTAAAACATGATACTTCACTGCCGGGTATTCTACAGATTTTGGTATGTTCCGGTTCTGTATAGCTGATACTGAGCATGATTGGAGAGAAGGTACCGAGCAGTACAGGTTCATTGAGCATTGTTTGGCTTCAGTAGACAGGCGGAAGCAGCCTTGGTTAATCTTTGTGGCCCATCGCGTTCTTGGGTACTCTTCAGACTATTATTATGCCAAGGAGGGTTCCTTTGAAGTGCCCATGGGAAGAGAGAGCCTCCAGAAGCTCTGGCAAAAATAGGGAAGTTCCAGAAGAGGATGCCGCAGTAGCTCTGTTTACTTCACCAGGCATAATATGGTGTTGAACAGATTCGTGGCCTCATCAACGTGGTAATTTTTACAAAGTCCACATAATATTATATGATAGGTATGGAGATATAGGGAAGTTCCAGAAGCAATCATTTTATCTCTGTATTTCTTTTGTATTAGCAGCTCTTCCAGCTTGGTATGATCCAGCTAACATAATATTGTGTATAGCAAGTGTTTGTTGCAATCCCTTACAAGGCATCTCATCAAAAAGGTGTCGTAGGTTACTGTATTTGGTTTATGACCTAGTGAGAGCATCGGGTCAAAAACTTTAAATACTTTACTTGTTTCTTGTATCAGGCAATATCCATCCATTAAGGCATCGGCTCAAAAACTTTAAATACTTTTGATAAAATGTTCAAAGACAAGTAAATACTTACAAATGCTTTGGAAGCCCGTTCGTCTACCAACTTCCCATCCTTCCTTCTCTTATGGGTATGTTCGAATATCTTGGGGAAGTCGACTGTACTCGTATCTAAGCCTGCCTTAGCAGCCTCCTCGCACTGTAAAAATTAATTCTATGAGATATACATAAATGATAAAAATTATAATTTTATTAATGATTTTACATACCATCCGTCGAAAATGTTCAGAGGTCGGAATCGATCCACCAGTGTGGAGACCAGCCTTAGCACGAGCTGCCTTTGCCCTATCCGACCTGATCTTGTACTCAGGTTTGGCCATATCCTCTTTCATCTTCTTCTAATATTCCTCTTTCAGCCAATCCTTGCGCTTGTTTTCATCATGGGCAGCAAAAGTCTTCTGGTCACTTACCATATCCCCCAGCCTTTTTCCGGCAACCGACTTATAACATTTTTTTATCTCTACCTCTCTGTGGTCTGGCCACCAGTAGCTCTTCTGCAAATTAAAATAGAAAATCACAAATTATTACAGATTAAATTAGAATAACAATAATATAAACTATTCTCTTGTAAATATAAGCAAGAAGACCCATAAATTTTTAGAATTAATTAGAACATACCCTCAACATATCAAGCCAAATGTATTTTTTCGGCTCCGGTATAGACCTGAAATTTAAATAAGGCCCATGAAAATTTCCTCGTATGAGCTCTCCAAGCTCAATTCCAGCTCTAAGTGGGAAGAACCTAACAATAAACAAATAGATTACAATTATAAATAAATAATAACAAGGAAATACATGAATATACAATAATTTATTATTATTTTACTTACGCTTTTCCATCGGGCCATAGCTCTAAGCGTGTTTCATTAGCAGGCCTCTCTGGTGGACTGGGGGGGGTCCAGACAACTTGGACGTCGATAATATGCTCCATTTGGCAAAAACTTAAGATCTGGATACATATTCACTTTAGTTGGCGTGCCTTCAGATGGACGAAAAGTTGGCGTGCCTCCGGAGGAAAGAGAAGATGGCGTGCCTCCCACCGATGATAGAGTAGGCTGTGGGGACAACCCGTCATCTGTCATAATGACGTCGTCCTTTGATGCTCCTCCGATTTGTTGCTCTGGAGTGGATGGGGTAGGTCGAGAGGAACCTCCGCGGAGGCGACGACGACCTCGGTTCGTCATATAGGTAAGACCTGTACATTTATAAAAAATAATACTATAAGTGACTTGAATCAAGTAAAAAGAAGCTGCTTATAAGGGAACTCCCCTGTACTATTTTGCTGAAAGAAACCTTACCAAGCAATTGTGGTGAATATTGAATAGTCCCATTATAGATGACATGTTGAGATCAGATGGTATGCAATCCCTTTCTACTGAAAAACTTTATATGAACTCTAGTTTGGTGTTTACCCAGAAATTTCATGTATCAATGATGATATAGACAAGTCGATATGTTAATCTCATTACTCTTTGCACAATGCCTCCAGGATAAATTTTCTTTTAAACATTTCTGAAACGAACCCCATAGCTCTGTTTACTTCACCAGTATCCAACAAGCCCTTAACAATAGCATTAATAGAGTTAAAGAGATCAGTCATTTTGCAAGAATAGAGTTAAAGAGATCCTTTGCTGCATTAACCTTACCAACTTGAAACATTCCTTCAATTAAAATATTGAAGGTCCTAGCTTCCAGTTTTTCCTTATAACATGATATGGTTTCCTAGTTAACATGATATGGTTTTCCTTAAAACATTCCTTCAACTTGAAACATTCCTTCAACCCGTCATCTGTCATATGGTGTGCACAAACATACAGAGACAAAATGAAGACAACAGACAGCACAACAACAAACTATTTTATTGAGCCAATATCCACAAGTTTGAATTCGTAGCTTAAACAACATGGTGTGCAGTTAAACCCAATATACTAAAATTATCAACTGATAATCATTACCAAAACCAATAACTGTGGTACTAATTCTAGATGGTGAGCATAAATGTAGCAAAAATTCAACAATTTCCGATGTTTATATCAAGCTAGCATGTTGACAAATTCATGAATAAAACTGATAGTGAGACCCTAAAAAGTTATGATTCTCAAACGAAGACAAAGGTTGGAGAACACTTATTATGAGCGTGACAAGAAATAGTACAGCTCCTGACCCATGTCAAAAGTATAGTAAGTAAACCATTTCAATTTTCAAAGTTACCAATCCAATACTGACTATGGGACCAATATTTTTGTTTTCGAATCCTATGTGAAGGTGAAATGTCCAGTTGTTTAAAATCAAGATTCAATAACTCATTTAGGTATTGGTTTCAGACAAATCCTATTTAATATCAGTTTCTAGTATTAGAGGTCTCAGTGGCTGTTTTGGTGGTTTCCAACAGTTTACAAACATACAGAGACAAAAGCAGAGACACAATTCAAACTTGAAACATTCCTTAACAAGCAGAGGTTTCATAAACGATCGGTTCAAAAACAGCCCAAAATCGGTGAAAATACCGTTACCAAGCAGAGCCTAAAAGAAAGAAAACCTTATCTTGAGGTGGTCAGGATCTTGAAGGTCTTGTATATAGCCATGTGATTGATTTAGTCATTAATCCTTTCAATCCCTCTCATCTTATCCATGCATAATCACTCCTTGTAGACAAAAGCAGAGACACAATTATAAAAAGGAAATAACAAGAAAAATCTCACTCTTCTTCTGCCAATTTTATATGTAAACCAAGCATGTTTTTATCATTTACAATAGCAATGCCATCAACTTTCTCAAAAAAAAAACAATCATGTGCACATTGTACCGCATAGATCCAATGTTATCCTGTGCTTGAAATCCAGATTGAAAATAAAATTTATCACAATGTTTACGTGTACTTGAAAATCACTTCATGAAAAGAAGATGCTGAAAGAAGCAGCTCAATAGGTTTCATCCTCGTCCTCTTCTTCTTCTTCATCTTCCGAATCTTCTCCATCTCCTGAATCATCATCATCATCATCATCATCATCATCATCATCTATTTCTTCATCTTCTTCTTCATCTTCATCTTCCAAATCTTCTTCCTCGTCCGATACCTCCATAGCATCAACTCTCTCTATAACAACCTCTTTGTCAACTCTAAAATCGTCATCAGTAACTTCATCTTGCATATCATCAACGGCGGCCGAATTCATATATGAAACTGGAGGAGTGACTACTTCATCCTCCTGGTATGCCAGCTCTCCGACATTATAAGTGTTTCTAGCTTTAGTTTTGCATACAACCCACCAATCTCGGGTATTACGCCGTCGACTAGGATAATTTGTGAAGTATACTTGAACAGTTTGACTTTCCAACACAAAAGGTTCGAATCCTCCGTATCTTTTACCATGCCTTATATCTACAAATCCAAATTGTTTGTCAATTTTCCATCCTTGCTTAGGTGTTGTATCAAACCAATCACATTTAAACAACACAATGTTCGTATCAAAAGAAACCAATCGTGGGTATTCGAGCTCTATAATATCTCTTAGTACACCATAATAATCATGTTCTGGATCCGCATCGTAGACTGAGCCCCTCACACATACTCCAGAACTCTTAGTAAAATTGCCATCTTCATCAACAAATGAGTGATTGATAGGCTTATCAGTCGTTCTAAACATGAAGCCATTAATTGTGTATCCATCCCAATATTTTGCCTTCTTACTTTGTCCAATGGCTAATGCTCGAAGCCTCTCATTATGTAAGTTGATGCCAGAACGGAAAACCTGAAACATCACATATTGTTTGTCTATTATATTCATATTTTTAACAAAAAATTAAAAATGATCGTGTTTAAATATTCTTACATAATCATGGAACCACGACGGAAATTTTCTATCAACCTCTCTAGCAAGTTCATCATCATCAATATTAGGCCTTTCCGTTTGTACTTCGGCTCTAAAAATACTGTGATAAGAATAATGAAAGTTAGAACACTTCTTTCTAACTATATATGTAAAGTAAATACGCTAGTAAAGTTGTGTCGCTTACTTCTCAATATCTTTCATTTCTTCTATGTCGCTATTTAACAATACATATCGATGAGCAGCTTCAAGTTCATCGTCTTCCAACCACCGTATTTTAGTAGCACTTGTAGGCTTGCCCCTCACATTAAAGATAGATAGGATATCACTAATCGGCACATCAACCCCACCTTCGTCATTCCTTAGGGCTCTATTTCGATTTGTTCTGACATGAGTATCAAAGTAGATGGAACAAAAGTTTGAAACCTCCTCAATGATGTATGCTTCGCATATCGAAGCCTCTACATGAGCCTTATTACCCACCTTCTTCTTTAGGTGATGTAGATATCTAGTAAAAAAACTCAGACTCGATTAGAAATATTAGAATATGAAATTAAATGGTTCAAGATAATTAAGTTATACCTTTCAAATGGGTACATCCATCGATAATGGACGGGAGCACCTACACGTGCTTCATATGAAAGATGAATTGGCAAATGTTCTATACTATCAAAAAAGCCGGGAGGAAACACCTTCTCTAACTTACATATTGTCAAAATAATTTGCTCCTCAAGTTCAATCATATGTTGCACCGTTAGCTTGCTTGAACACAAATCTCTAAAGAATATAGATAGCTCGGCCAGCGGAGTCCATACGTGAGGTGGCAACATCTCTCTGAAAGCAATTGGTAGTAACCTTTCCATGAACACATGACAATCATGACTCTTCATTCCTGTCAGTTTGCGTTCATTAAGATCGACACATCTCGCCAGATTGGACACATAGCCGTCAGGAAATCTTAACTTCGTTATCCAGTCGCATATTATTAATTTATCTTCCCTACCCAATGCGAATGGCACTGGAGGCTTGACCAATGTGTTATTGCTACTTCGTCTTAGGCTCAACTCTGGACGCTTGCAAATATTTTCCAAGTCCTTTCTTGCTTTGGGATTGACTTTTGTTTTTCCCTTGATATCCATAAACGTATTGAAGATGTTATTGAATACATTTTTCTTAATATGCATGACATCAAGATTATGTCTTATGAGATTATCCTTCCAATAAGGAAAGTCCCAGAAGACACGCCGCTTCGTCCAATTGTGGCTATGTCCAAAACCATCAAAATGATACTCTGATCTTGGATCTTCCATCACAGTCGACATATCCTCTATTTCTTCCCAAACCTCATCGCCTGTCAATCTCAATGGGGGAGGAGATAGTTCTTGTTTACCAACTCTGAAGGCATCTTTGTTCCTCCTCCACGGATGCGACAAAGGAAGGAACTGACGATGATAGTCAAAAAAGCCTGCTTTTCCTCCATGTTGAAGATGAAACGCTTTACTCTTTCCCATGCATACCGGACAAGACTTAGTGCCATGAGTACTCCAACCAGATAACATTCCATATGCTGGAAAATCGTTGATAGTCCACATAAGTATTGCCCTCATCTGGAAGTTTTGCTTCTTCGATATAGAGTACGTATGGACACCGAATTCCCACAATTGTTTCAACTCATCCACCAATGGCTGCAAATATCGATGTTCTTCTTTGGATTTTTGGGACCTAGGATAATAAGTGTCAAAAACATATAAGGAGTCTTCATACACATCCAAGGTGGTAGATTATAAGGAGTTAAAATTACTGGCCAACTAGAGTACTGAGATCCCGACTGTCCGAAAGGAGTGAATCCATCAGAACATAGCGCCAACTGGACATTTCTAGGCTCCGCAGCAAATTCTGGATGACACTGATCAAAATATTTCTATGCCTCTCCATCAGAAGGGTGAGATAATTCTCCTTCATCCATGTGTCGTTCCTTGCTATGCCATGTCATGTGTTGTGCTGTATTTGCAGACATATACATCCTCTGCAGCCTCTTTGTGAGAGGTAAGAAATGCATGTACCTGTAGGGACGTAGCTTTCCTTGGACAATTGACTTTCCTTTGTCCCGAACTGGCTTGTACCGGTTTGCATGACAAAAAGTACATTTATCTTTATATCTGTTCTCTTTATAATATAGCATGCAGCCGTTTCGACAACAGTCTATCTTTTCGTAACCTAATCCAAGTTTTTGTATCATCATCTTCGACTTGTAAAAATTTTTAGGCAAATTCTTTGATCCTTTTGGCAACTACTCTCTGACCAACTGGATGATCCGGTCATAGCATTCTTGCGGCAAGTTGAAATCAGACTTGATGTTCAACATCCACATCACCACAGACAGGACTGAATGAGTATCACATCCCGGGTATATCGGTGTTTCGGCATCCTTGAACATATCATAGAATTCCTTTGCATCAGAATTCATTTCCTCTGGATCAAAACTAGGTCCGGCCGCAGCAAATATCATCTCCCGTGCTAGGTTTCGCTGCCGATATTCGAAGTCATCTCCGAGTGTAGACTCTCTGACCTCCGTATCAAAGGAGGACTGATATTGCGAGAACAAAGGTTCTCCTTGAGCGGTCCATTCCTTGTAGTTTTGTACGAAACCCTTCTTGTAAAGATGCTCTCTCACAAGATCTACCTCTCTGAATGGTCTATTACGACATTTAACACATGGACACTTGATGAGTTTACCATCCATAAAATCAGGTTGGCTACTGGCGTATTTGAGAAATTCCTCAACGCCCGCTTTGAAATCATCATTCAGGCCAATCTTGCTCTCATGTCGTCGATTGTACATCCAGTGCGGTCAACTAAGGATAGACTCATTCTTTTCCCCGTGCAAATTATTTTGTGCTATATATATTCAAAAAGAAATAATTGGATATCAAATATGATTTATAGCACATAAAAAAATATGGTTATTCTTTGGTGCATACTACAATTTTGTTGTTGTTTTGGCACATTTAAACAACACAATGTTAGTTTTGTATAATAGATTGTGAGCAAATCAATCATCGGCTTATTGCTATGCTTTGCGTGAGCACCTAGAAGTTAGGGTTTAGTGCCTTAGGCTTCACATGCACCCTGCACTTCAAATGCATCCCACAAAAGATTCTAAAATCTCAACCATTCATCACTATCAACAGATGTCTTATTACAACTCAGACAAAAACAAATAGACTCAATTAGGTACAAACTCGACCAGAAGTAAATAAACGGACCAAACCAAAACTCTGAAACTAATCAAAACTCTGTGGTTTTCATTCTCTTGCTATCCCTAGCAAATTCTTTATTGATTCATCCTTTCTTTTTAAGCATCTAGACATGGACACTTGATGGCATACCATTGACACATCAAATTATTAAAACCACCAAGTTCATTACAACATATAGAGTCCTGTAGATAGAGTTCCGGATTGAGTCATACAGAAATTGATGCTATAAACATTGGCATTAATCATTGTGCAAAAAGAAAAAATAGATACATTTGCTAATCTGGATGTCAGGACATATATACTTTCATTATCTAGAGCAAAATTTTCGGAACGCAAATCGTTGGGCATTTCCGATTCCGTCTGGTTTGGTCCTAAAATTAATTAAAGAGGACCTACAAATCATAGGTAAATACCCACAAATCCTACATCAAAACCAATGGCAAAAAGAAACAAAATAACTTTAAACAACACATTTTTTGTTTCCTGCATTTATTTATTTTTAAAATTTGTTACACTAAATCCTAAATTTTCTTGATAACACACTAAACCCTAAATTTTCTTGAACAATAACATTAATCACAAATGACAAGCCCAGATTAAACCCTAAATTTATGCATTTACTGGAAAATATAGGAAACTTAAAACTACAAAAAAAACTTATAGAAATTATTATTTTTACCTAACACCGGTGAAGGGAGTCGGGGCCTCGACGTTGCAGAGGTGGAGGGAGAGGCGTCGACGTTGTAGCTACGGAGGGAGAGGCGACGATGGTAGAGGCGATCGAGAGGAGGCGACGAAGGTGGAGGAGATAGGCGATCGAGAGAAGGCGGCGGAGGGAGCGGCGGCGGAGTTGTGGTGTCGGAGGAGAGAGGCGCGGAGGAGAGGCACCGGAGGAGGAAGGAAGGGAGTCGAAGGAGAGGCGTCGGAGGAGAGGCTCTCCAAGGGAGTCGAAAGAGGTTTTGGGGGGAACAAAAATAATAGGAGGGAGAGGGAAATTGAGAAGGTAAAAGGGTTTGTCACCAACTTAAATTTTAGTCGCTCTACAGGAGTCGAAAAAAATAAAAAGTATTGTAAATACCTACCGACTTTTCAGTCGCTATAAAAATACTCGACAGTCACCGACGTATTAGCAACTTACTGTCGACTGTAATTATATTGAGTTTTGATTCCATAGAATTTTAGTCGAAATTTAGTCGCTGAAATAGCAACTAACTTTGGTTAGTTGCTATTTCAGTCGGTAATTTACCATATTTTTGTAGTGGTCGCGTTACGCGGGATTTGAACGGATTTTCCTTAATCTTCGTACTGTCAGTTTGTCAGGTAATGATAATGCCATTACAGCTTCTCGAGGAAGTGAGCCACGTGGTGCTCGTGCAACCTACGTCCTGTGCAACCTGATGTTGGCGCAACATGATGCTGTGCAACTTGATGATCCGGCACAACATAATGATTTGGCGCCACTTGATGATTGCACACTTTAATGGGTGGCACAGCTTGATTTTTATCCTCTACAGACACTATAAGAGGTGGCAGGCGTGGGGCGACGCATGCGACGAGTTGTCGGCACCAGTGGTGGAGGCGGGTGAGGCTGGATGGTTGGGAGGATGTGGCGATATTGTAGTGATGCTCACGGTTGTTACAGTGGAGCATGACCGAGGATGGTCGGAGGAGTACGGCTATGGTGGCTTGGTGGTAGGGAGGTGGTGATAGTGGTTTTGGTGGTCGGGACAGTTGATGGTGTCGGTGGTCTTGATAGAGGGGTAATGGATCTGGTCGTGGTCGCAGGCTGGGGATGAATCGGGGCTGGGGATTGTCAGGTGGAGGAGATCGGTGGTGAGTGGTGGTGGTGATTCTACAGGTGGTGGAGGTGATGATGGTTTGGTAGCAGAGGTGGTGGTTGGGATGTTCATGGTGAACAATGAAGCTGGCGGTGGTCGGAAGGAGGGGATGGGTGAAGTCTGGAAGGAAGAGGCGAGGAGGTCAATTCCGGCGAGGTGGTGGTCGGAGTTGGGTCGGGACTAGGCTGGGAGAGGAGAGGGATGTGTGTTGCAATTGTAATTGTTGAGTAATAATTGTAATAATTAGGTGTGAAGAATTATAATGGAAAAGCCCCATTATATAGAATTGGGAGAGCTTGGAGACCAAGTATGTACTATGGGCACTAGATATAAATTATAAAATAAGAGGGACAAGAAAGAAAATATGGGGATGTGGAAGTGTAAACCCTCTTTCCGAATTTTCAAAATTATTTATTATTATTTTATTTATTTTTAAAAGTAATTTTTGTTGAAACTTTGTGAACGATAGTTTGTAGTTTGTGATTATTTTTGTTATCAAAAACTAGTGTTAAAATAAATATTTTGAAAGTACTATTTTTTTGTAATAAAAATATTTTAGTCTTAAATTTTATGATAGTTTTTTTGTGGCACACGCAGGTTAGTTTTTGCAAAGTTGTGCGAACTCATGGTAGTACCATTTGCGATTAGGAATTTCCCATTCACATAAGGTTGATTTGATTATAGGAAAAAAAAGGCTAGGCATAGGACAAGGTATACCGTAGGTAACCCATAGATTTATTTTTAATTTATCGCTTGGGTAGTTAAGCTTCTTATATATACAATGAGATTAAGATAGTAATATACGTTTAGTTTTGAGATATCCTATTTGATGAATTTGAAATATTTTATATGGTAATATTGTGTTGGATAGAATGATTCTAATCAAAGGTGGATAGAATTCTCGATTGAAAAATCAAGTTCTTGAGATTAATCAATTGTTGAAGATGAAATTTCTTGCTTTTGGGGTCTATGAGGCTTAAATTTCTAAGAGGTTTGATGAATTTATTGCTACGATGAGGTTGAATCTTAAAATTTTAAAGAAAATGATTTTCGACTGATGGAAAAAAATTGAGATAAGAAATTTGGAGATTTATTGAATTTGAATTTTTGAGGAGATTGTGACAGCATAAATTTAAGCTTAAAATTTTGAAGTGTTTAAATTTTGAAGATTTTAAATTTTTGGATTTTGCTTTTTGAAATTGAGATTTTGAGAAAGATATGCAAAAGTGAATTTATATTTAAAATAGGCTAAATTACAACTTGATACCCTCAACTATCACTGTTTTTCAACATGATACCCTCAACTTTTATAGGTACTAACTTGATATCCTGAAAAAAATTTGGACCAAATTGCCCATTCCCTTCTCGCCTCCAACCCTCCACCCCTCTCTCTCTCCGGCTGTGGGTGGCAGCGGACGGCAGGCACGAGCAGGCGGTGGGCGAAGGGACGCTCTGGGGCGTAGAGAGTGGGCGTGCTGACAGCGTGCGGGGCAATGCGTGGGGGCGCGCTAGACAGGGTGCAACGAGGGGGCGCGCTAGACAGGGCGTGGCAATGATCGGGGTAGCGCGCGGGGGTGCATGTGAGCGGGAGCGCGGGCTCGGTATCGGGTAGGGTGGGTCGTCGGGCCGGGGGCGGATAAGGGGGGATGGCTGTCGGAGAGGGAGGGGGCGAGATGGTCGTCGGGGGAGGGAAGGGGTAGGAGAAGTAGCAGCCGGGGGGAGGGTAGTTTAGGAATAAAAGAAAATTCGGGTATGAAGTTAGAAATATAAGTTGAGATAGGGTATTAAGTTAGTACCTATAAAAGTTAAAGGTATCAAGTTGAAAAACAGTGATAGTTGAGGGTATCAAGTTGCAATTTAGCCTGTAAAATATTATAGAAGAATTTAAATTTTATAGAGTTTAAATTTTGTGGAGTTTAAATTTTGAGGAATATTCAATAATTCAATGTTGACCATTTTGCTAGACCATAATCTTGAAGTTTATGGTAAGGGTTGAATTATTAATTAAAATATAATTATGAAAATTTTGAAGAATATGAGTTATGGATTTAAAATTTAGTATTTGAAATTGAAGCGATTCGCTTGAGGTTGAAATTTATGTATGATAAGTTTTGAACAGTGATTTAAATTTTATGATCGAAGAATTTTTGAAATATTCTTCAGGATACGGATTTAAAGAATTGGTGGATGATTAGTTAGACGTCATGCAGGTAATACTTCCATGAACCATATTCGTTGACCATATATTTATATATTTTTCTTCTTTCTACCATTGTTGATCCCTTTCTTATTAAGAAATTTTATTATCTTTTTATTTCAATTAGAGGATTTTTACTATATTTTTATCTCATTGATCATTCCTTCTGGCCATTCCTTCTTAATAAATTCCTCTAGCTTTTCTACCTGACCAATCAAGCATAGTTGTCCTAGACATCCCTTAAATTTTGAAGAAGGTGACATGATAGACTTGTGATGAAGAATCGAGAAGGAACTCATTGCCATTATTCTACGAGAAATAGAATTTTGAAATTATTGAAAGGAAGAATAATTAAGACAAATACAGTGGAAAGAGCATAAGAATAAAATGATTTTTTTATGCAACTTATTTCGAGGATTTGCGTGGCAGTGAATAAGAATCAGATAATGATGCTTAAAAATTTAAGGATGGTTATGAAATAAGCATGTGATTCTATATGGTAACTTGTCACTCCCGTTATACGTATTTTCGTATGCGTATACGAGATTTCTAGCATTTATCAGGTGGATCGTAGTTAGACTTGTTTTGCTTAGCCTAGTCTTTGTTTAATCTTGACTTGGTTTATTTGATTGGTTTGGTTCAATTTGACTTGGTTTTTCTTGGCCTGGCTTGGTTTGGTTTGAGATGGAGAGGGTTGATATATAACCCAAACTCCTTCTCTCTCTCTCTCTCTTCTCATTCACTTCTTCATTTACTTCTTCATCTTCTTCATTTACTTCTTCCACCTACCAAGTCCTAGGCAAGTACAACTTGCTTTATGATGGATCTCAAGTTTCCTTGTTCCATTCTCTTCCTTATTTGATTTTAAGCCTCTTTAGAACTTGACATTTTTGGGTTTGATGGATGGATTTTTGTAGATCTAAGTTTGTAGCATTTTTTGTTTTCTTGGGTTTTGATCTACCAAACTTCATTATTTCGAAGTTTTGATTGTTCTATGTTGTAGAGAATTCGATTGTACCCAAAATGGACCTTTGAAAAGTTAGATTTTGACTTGTTTTGAGGAAGTTATGGCCAAAATAAGATTTGGACATTTTCTAGTTCATCTGTCCTGAATCTGGCAGGGACGATGAATAGTGCCGCAGGAATGAATAGTGTCGTATAAGTGAATAGTACCGTAGGAATGAATAGTACTACATGGCTTGCATAGTACCGCATGGCTTGCATAGTGCCACATGGATGCATAGCGCCGCATGAATGAATAGTGCCACAGGAATGAATAGTGCCGCATGACTTGTATAGTACCGCATGGCTTGCATAGTACTGCATGGATGCATGGTGCCGCAGGAATGAATAGTGCGCATGGCTTGTATAATGCCGCATGGATGCATAGTACCGCAGAAATTAATAGTGTCGCAGGAATGAATAGTGCCGCATGGCTTGCATAGTGCCGTATGAATAAATAGTGCCGCAAAATGCCGCATAGTGCCTATTTTAGCTGTTTTTGGCTGTTTTATGTCCTATTTGGCTAATTTGTGGCCAGAATTTCTTCCAACTCCCAACATGAAAGTTGTACATCTTTTCTTTGGCTTCAAGAATATGTTACTAGCTATTTTATGCAAGTTTCTCTCATTCATGATAATGTAAGGATAGAATACGATAGTTGCCTGTTAATGCGTACTCTTAACCAATAACAAGTAACATGACATAATAGTGGCCCGTTGTGGCGCACTTTTAATAAGTAACCTTAACATGATAATACATGATAGTGGCCCATCGTGGCGCACTCTTGACAAGTAAACATGACATGTAATCTTGAATATTGTTGCGACGGCTATCTCGACATGCTAGGTACTTTTATCTTGACACCGTGGTTGAACCTTGTGTATGTGTGAACAAGCTACATGTCTCGTCTTGCATCATGTCTAGGACATGAATTCCTGATTTTCACGGTCAGGGATTCGTACTGAATCTGACTAGGATAATGACTAGATTGATCAAGTAGTCCATGAAGAGATTTTCCAGCTATAGGCAGTCCCGTTATCTGGGCGCTCTAATTGGACTTGTAGCCTACCGTCGAGTAGGGCACATTTCCAGCACACTGTCATGTGTTGCACCCCCAAGTCACCTAATCCAACTCTCTCAACTTGTGACCGGATAACCTGGATTAAGACTGCAGGGCTTGTGGTTGTTGGAACATCTCATTGCATCTTGCTAGTAACTAGGCTTGTGATAACCCTAGTTAGTTAAAGTATCAAGCCGTACTCTTTGCTTGGCCGTGAATGTTGGATGGAGTCCAGTCTAGTCTTATCTAAGCAAGGCTTGTACATGGTTTCTTCATCACATTAATGTTATGCTATTACTCTTGTCGATAATTGGTTGGAGACTAAGCTCTGTTCAGGTGAAGGGTTACAACCCCGGTCCTTATTTGGTTTACGGGTTGTAACTTGGCTACCAAAATAGTTCCTTAGTTGTCTTATCATTTATCACCCTATTTTCTCTAACTCATGTCTTTTGTTATTTCATTTATTATGCTTTGTGTTCTAATTTGTTGGTTTCAGTTCCTAAGTGAAGCCTCCCTTGTGGGACTTGCTCTTCTGGGGTTTGATCCAACTGGTTTTGTATGGCCAGAATTCGGAGTAGCTCCCGAGGATCTTCCAGTCTTCCAGCCAGATGGTGAACACTAGACGCAATCCTGGCAACGAGTGGTTTTATTTTGCTCTCCCACTCTATTGTAAATTATTTTTTTGAGGCATTTAGTCGCCGAGCAAGTGTTAGCTCGTGTTGAATTTATATTCCTATCTGCCTAAGGGCTGTAACATGATTGACAAATCCTAGGGTTGATCATGTATGACTTAAACTCTTGCTAGTCTTCACATTTTTGTATGACTAGCTTCATGGTCATCTGAATATGTAATGTATGGGACGCCTTACTTTGTATGTTTGATGATCTACTATCTTATTATATTGACTTGCTTGCTTGAGATTGAGACACTAGGCTTGTACTTGACCAAAAGAGACTGTTGGCTTGTAGTTAAACCCTCATGCATCTTGACAGCCGTGACCATACATCGAGGTGGGTTACACTTCAATGTACGTAGCTGGCTGTGTCTGTCCCCCGCTCTCCAGTATTCTGATTCTGGGGCGTGACATTACTAACAAGTGGTATAATAATTATGATCGATATTGCAGTTTGCTAAATTAATGTAGAAGGTGATTTTGAAACATATGACCTTGTGATCTCATTTATAATAAAATAAACACAATTTCGAGGATAATGGAATGAGATATTGTGATAATGAAAAACCATGACCAAATTATTGCATAGTCATTGAAATGTTTAAAAACTTAAATATTGTAGAGTTTATTGGATTGGTAGAAACTCATAAATGATATCTCAGACATTGATATGGAATTAGGAAAGAAAGATGTCTTGGAGAATGAAAACAAAGGTCAAGAGATTAATTGTTTGGTCGTTAAGGTTGCTCTAGTGGAGTTTGATTTAAACATGTGGATACATAAACTTGTGAGACAAAATTGAGGATACTCCCTTGATAATGTGATGATTGTTTAGAAAGTTTAGAGTATCAATAGACAAATTGGTTCTTCAATTCAAATAATTTAGAAGACAAGAATTGACAAGTATTGCATTCCTTTGAGATTTAAATTTTAACTAGTTAAATATCTATCTACGATAAGATTGAAATTTTGTGCTTAGAGGATACTTTGATGGCAACAAATAATATTTTTGAAATTCGGACAAAAAAATAAAAGTTGACCTATTTCAATTATAATTAGTTGAGTTTTGTACTTTGACAAGTATGTGTGACTAAAGGTGGGTAGAAGCTTAAGGAATTATGGTATTTGCGAATGAAGACAATTTAATATGTTGTCAATTAAAATTTAAAAAATAGGAGATTGTGATGGTAGATTTTTTTAATTTAAATTTGAATTGTCTTGGAAGATTTAATCATTATAAAATTTACGTTTTGAGGTCGAATACCAATATGGATGACGAGTCAAACTGGAAGACGGTAATTAGGATTCTGTTGATTTTTGAGTCATAATCTTAAAGATTATGCTAAGATTTGAGTTTTTGATCTAAAGGTTAATGACAGAAATGGAGAAAAGTTTTAAAATGTTATTGAGGTTAAAATTTTATAAAGTTGATAGAAATTAGAATGTTGGCTTAGATGATAGGGACAAGGCACAAGTCATTATGGAATATTTTCTAGACTATACTCGTTGGCCTTATTTTCCTGTTTATTTGAAATCTATCCCTTATATGAGAACTTCCTAGAATTTAGGGACATTTTATCTTATCGATCAATGCCTTTTTATTAAATTTTCTTTTACTACATTTCTTCTGACCTATCAAGCCTATCCATCTTAGACATTCCTTAAATTTTGATGATAAAATTTTTCTAACGTTGGTAGATTTGTTCACCCTCTTCCCGAAATTTCAAAATTATTTTTTTATTTTTTATTTGTTTTGAAAAGTAATTTTCGTTGAAACTTTGCTAAAGGTAGTTTGTGATTATTTACGTATCAAAAAACTAGTTTAAAATAAATGTTTTGAAAGTACTAATTTTTTGTAATAAAAATATTTTTGTCTTGAATTTTATTATTGACATCATAAAGATGTTTGTTATTATTTTGGACTTTAAAGAATTATTGGCTTCGAAAGGGGTTTTGAAAATCATAAAACATTTTATAGAATTTTGGACTAATAAAAACATGTTTTAAATTATTTAATAACGTCGAATATTATTTATATATTATATTGATAATCAATTATTGCTTTGATTTAAAAATATGTGATTTAAATTATTTTGATAAATATTAAATATTGCTTTAAAATATTATGTTGATAATTTAATTGTAATGTATCTAAATTCATAGGATTTAAATTACTTGATAATATCAAATATTAATTTAAGTTAATATGATTATCATTAATAGATAGTGATTAGATTGGATTTTCTAAAACCTATTTGATTTTAAAAAAGAGGAAATGTTTATCCATCTGAAATTCTATTCCTTATATAATTAGGAGTTTTGTCCTCTATTTAAGGAGAGGCTATTCCCCGCTATTTTTCCACAACCAAACAATTCTATCCCGCAAACCATGCACCACTAGCAACCATCATCCATAGTGTTGTGCACTGTGTCCGTGTCAACCCAGTTACTTCTACCATGTTTCTTTTACGTATACAATCTCTCCCGTGTCTGACACACCGTACACCCATCCTCCACAACCATATTCTAGGTCGCGCAGGACACAACCCCGATACAATCAATTCCAAACCAAAACCCAAATCCTAATTCCGACGAGCCGTTGCCCCAGCCCCAACGCACCCGCCGTCCTCTTCCCACGTCACCACTGTTCTCTGACATCAACCTACTGGCCCAGCCTTTCGCTACCGCCTCCATCCTCCGTAGCTTCTAACCCTCTTCCTCGTCGCCATAGCCCCTCATCTACCTTAACACTACCACGATCTTCCACCGACTCAGGCCCCTTCGGCCATACCACCGCCGCCCAGGATTGCACAAATCACCACAAAAATAACACCACCACTTCGCCTTCCCCTGCCTCCTCGCTAACACCACACACCTTCACCAAGGAGCCACTCCTCCTTTCCCAACTCGACACCAACATACCTGACCGGCTATCGACCAAGCCTCTATGGCTGCACCGCCGGAGCGCCAACCCCAGATCTGTCTTTCTTCAAAGTAGTCGACCCGAGCTCTGGCATCGACCCACGGAGAGCCGTACCACCGCCTGACCGGCAAGCCACCGACAATGCTGGCCCTCGCCTGCATCTAGGTCCGAGCAGCACCGACCATGGGGTCAGCATCGGCTGCACACCGCAACGCCGACCATCGGTGCGTCGACCTTCGGAGCAGTGCCGCTGCGCCTCCCAAGCGTCGTCGTGCCGGGATCTGGCCAGCCCCGGCGATGGGTGATGTGCCGAGCTCGGCGAGCTATAAAACCCTCTCTTCTCACTCATTCTCAACCTTTCTTCTCTATCTCTTCCTTTCCTCTCTATATTGAATATTTCTCTCTCTCTTCAAGAGTAAATAAGAACAACAGGGTCAGTAATAGGGATTAACAAATTGGGTTTTAGGCTTGTGCTGAAGCCTAGTTAATTATGGTTATAAATTATAGTTTTAATATATGGCTTTGAATAGATAATATGAGGATTTTAGTATATGGGTGTTAATAATTGGGCCTTAAAACCATAAAAGGATTTTTAATTAGATTTTAATAGTTTTGGGCTTTGAGATTATTTATTTAATTTAATATATTATTTGGCTTGTAAATTATTTTAAGCTTTATATGTCTAAATCTTTTATATATACAATAATAAATTCTACATAGATTGTAAATATTTGTCTAAATATTTGAAGTTTTCAAATATATTTAGATTTTCGAAAGAGGGATTTATAAATACTTTTAACTAAATATTATTTTACTAGTACTTCATGAATATTTTCTTAAAAATATTACTAAATATGTTTTATAAGGCTTTTAAAATTATTATGAATATTTCTAATAAATCTTCTAAAAGTGTATATATACGATTTATTACGGGATTATCTTTCTCTATATTAATTTCCTCCTAGATTATCCTTGATCATGAGTAATCATATTCCTATTTTCTTACGAATTTCAAATTTCTACATATCGATCATAGCCAATCGGACTATTCTGGATTCAACGAAATTATCGGTTTTACCCGCTAAGGATCCCAGGCGAGTACGTTGGTTGTTTGTTTTCAGTATTGTTAATTATTATATTTACATGATTAGTGATTTTATTACTTAATTCTTGACACGCTCGTTACATGCATTAGTGACATAGATTTTAGTTATGATATCATGTTTTCATATTTTGTTGTATTGCTCATGATCATCATGCTTGTTTTACCGTCTTTCATGGCCTATTGTCGTAACTTGCTATATGTGTAGTAGCCGGACGTGAAAGTACTAAGTAGATATGTGATCAGACCTTAGATCTTACTTTATTTTATATTTTATGCTATGTAGACCTTGAGGATGCAAATCCTATGTGGACCTTGCTGTGTAACTACCCCAGACCTAACACATATTGAAAAGTGTACTTCAAATCACGTAGATAGTTATGTTTCCTTGTTCCGTATTTTACTTGTCTTTATAGTTCATGATTAACTATTTTTCTTTATTGTCCATGCTATATTTTACAGTTTATTTATTTTATCATGTATTCCATGACTATTCACTATTTTTATAGTCGTTATCATATATTTGGAACTGCATGCTTGAATTGTACTCGTTCCATTTCTGACTGGAAACCTATTTTTTAGATTAGTCTCTGCTACTCTATGCACTTGGGTCCTTAGGAGAGATATGGGTATAGGCTGAGGTCAACCCTAGAAGACTTGCTAGATAGATGAGTTGATCGTAAAGTTTAATAGTTGTTTTCTAAACTTGTGAGACATTGTATTTTATCCAATGTAATATTTGAATATTGTAATCTGATTTAGTATTGTGAATGAGCAAATAAATTAATTATGAGCAAATATTGTGACTTTAACCATTGAGGTCTAGACAGCTTACTACGTCGATGTCGTGACATAGGCTGGACTTGACCACGCACTCGCATCCCGAAAAGTGGGTGCGGGTCGTGATAGGAAGGCTCTAAGAGTTTCACATGGCTTAGCTAGCCATAACTAATTAGCCATAACTAACTTTTAATTAGTTAGGCATAACTAATGTAAAACCCCTCAAAATTAAATAAATTTTCAATTTATATAAAAATTATTGGATTCTGATTATTTTTAATTTATTTACTTATTGTATAAAGGGACCGTAGTCATGGTTGAATTTTGGTATGCATGTTGACTAGAAATTATGGCATGCCTATGGTATTCGGGTGCCATGACCAGCATACTAGCCATGATAGATATGACATATTCATATTTTAGTCCCTTGAATGTTAACAATTCAAGTTGTGGCCCAAACCATATTTTTGATTATTTAATTAATTATATAAGCCTTTTTGACTTTTTAGGAGGCCCGGTTGTACCAAACCTTCCCGAACTTCTTCCAAACCAAACCCAAATCTGTGGAGGCTTGTAGTACTCTCAAATATCTTCATGTTGATATATATATATATATATATATATATATATATATATATATATATATATATAATATTATTATTATTAAAATTTATATATTTCAATTTTAGGAAAGTTCTATCCTAAGTGTCATCCAATTTGGCAGTTGACCAACTACGCAAAACCCAAACCAACCAATATCCAAACTAATCAAACCCAACCTCATATCATGGTCGGCCACCAATATCCAAACACATCAGCCCCCATGTGTCCGCCACCCTCAAACCAAATAGGAAACCCATATATTGCATGCAACCCATTAAGAAGGCCCATATATATATATATATATATATATATATATATATATATATATATATATATATATATATATATATATATATATATATTGCATGCAACCTATTAAGAAGGCCCATATATATATATATATATATATATATATATATATATATATATATATATATATATATATATATATATATATATATATATATATATATATATATATATATATATATATATATATATAATATATATATATATATATATATATATATATATAATATATATATATATATATATATATATATATATATATATATATATATATATATATATATATATATATATATATATATAGAAACTACTAAAATCCTAAATCTAACAATCACAAACCACCTACCCTCTCATTTGCCGACCCCCACACCCTCTTTTCTCATATTTCATCCCCTTCATAAAACACCTCTTCGTCCTTCACAAAACCCCCCTTTACATCCTCCTCCTATTCAAACTTCACCAAACAACTCTAGAAGTACCATCTTTACCATCCAACCATCACGAACCATTGCCAACACCTTCAAACTCATCAAAAAGGGATTAGCAAACAAACAAAGTAAGAAAGTTGGGATCTTGGAAAAGGAGGAGCACCCACAACCCTTCTAGCAAAGAATTTCGGTAAGGATTTCATCTTTTTTCCATCTCAAACCCCATGCCTATAATTTTGTAGAAAATCTGAGTTTAATATTATAGAAATTATATTTTGATGTCATTTATCCTATATTTTTACCTCTAGAAGTTGCACGATGGATTGTTGAGAAATCAGGTTACGGTAGAACTAGTTTTAAGCACCATTAATTCAAAACTTTAGGAAATTGTTAGAATTTTTTTAATTGAACTTAATTCTGATTTATTACTGTAAAATATAGTTTTTAAACATATTTTCTTGATGTTATCATCTTAGATCTGATCGAGAAAAATAGGGGTCAAAATACTAGCTTTTCGGGTAAGTTGTTGACATAGAATAGTTAAAATTTAATGATTAAATTAGCCATTGAATCTAAGTTTATTTTCTATGAAATATTCAGAACTAATTATGTTTTAAATACTATTTCATGTATTTAATTCATATTAAAAGTTTGGTAATGTTCCGGACAAATTTCAGATAGACTAACTGACATAGAAGTCAACTAGCCATGAATTTTTCTTAAAATTCTAAATCTGGAATTCAGAGGTCAATTTCATTTAAATTTATTAAAATCATTATTTTTATGATTTTAGATGATTTATATGCATGCCCTTGAAGTAGGGACTCAATCGAAAATTTTTGAAGTCGAAAACCGTAAAACTAGGTCCTAATGTCTCGTGGATACATGAATGTTATTGTGTCAATTATCTAATGGTTCCATGAGATATTTGGATATGGTTATTTATGGTTAAAAATAATAAATTAGATAATTAGGTCATATTATAAGTTTTTTGTTTAAATACAAAGTAGTTAATTAATTATTTATGAGCATTGGATTTCGGAGGCGTGGACACGAGAGCTACCGTTCATCTTCACACTACGGAATCAGTAAAGTACACCTTGTCAAGTTTTTTAATTAATAACATGCTTAAATTATTGCTTATTTTATCATAGATGCAAATGATTCTAGTTTTAGCATTTATTTTGTTCTTTCTTGATTAGAGACACTTGTCATAGACCATGTATTTGGTTTGGATTATTTTTTTTCTCTATTCTGTTATTTGTGACCCTGTGACCTCTAAGGTCGGGTTATCTGCCTTTGGAACCCTATGGCCTCTAAGGTCGGGTTATCTGTTTTGTAACCCTGTGACCTATAAGGTCGGGTTATTTGATCGCCTTGTCCCCCTAGACTCTCAGCCGTGGTTTACCTGTGAGCTACGGTATTTATAACCCGTTGTTATACAGTTCATGTGTACTTAGTTGTTCTCATTCGTGTATTGGCTGTAGTATAGCTTATGCTCTAGTTTGCTTTTTCTTGCTTTATCATTATCGATTTAAATGCTATAATTTGAGATACTTGGATTGTATATTATGTGTCTTGTTACGTCCCTCTGAGGACCTGGTGATCTCTTCAAGTTATTGCTGGTTTTCTTCTACGTTATTGCTGAGATCTAACATTGGCATAGTGGGATCTACATCTTCGCGATCTTTAGGTATCATTAGTGTACGCTTCTTATCTATTCTTATCTAGTTATTTCTTTTCTTAATTCAAAATATAGTTAGTGTTGTAGATGATGTTATTATTATTACATGGACACATGTTCTGAATTTCATAAGTTATACGTATTTGAGTCGGGCTAGAGTCTGGTTAAATACGTAGCTGGCATGTTGTCATATCCTAGTCTTATGTATTTTATGACTGGGGCATGACAACTAACCATCACATTGCACATTAAAATTAGTCGTAAACAAATTATTTTATTTAGACTATTATATATATTTTATTTAGTAAAACTAAATAGTTAATAATTCAAAATAATTTATAAAAGAATTCAAGAAAAATTCATAATTAATCACACAACCACTTTAATCATGGCTAGTGATGACTCAAAATTAGCTACGATCATCTCTTTTAAAAAAATTAAACTAATAAGAATTTGAAAAGAAAATCAATAATTATTCGCATTTCGAAAAATTCGAGAAAAAATTCTTTAAACTCTGAAAAAATATTGGTAGTCAATTTCAAGGGGATACAAATCTGCCCACCTTAAAGAAATTTTGTCCATGAAATTTAAAATTTGGCGCAATTCAAAATCAAAATATAATCAAGGATAGCACGACCAATAATCAAATTACCTAGGCACGATTAAATATAGAAATTTGGAAATGACTTGATTTGGCACGATTAAAATATAAGAATCAAAATCATTTAGTGTCACGACCTGCACCCGAATGTTTGGGCACGAGTACATGGGTATGTCTGGCCTACGCCACAGTATCGACTGTAGAACGCTGTCTAGTCCTTAATAATCAACACAAGTCCAACAATACCAATATGTATTCAAATCATAGAATGCTAGTGAAGATATGAATAAGGAAAGATAACTAGCTTAATAGAACCAAAATTATCCAAAGTTACAAGTCTTGAATCTACAGTTGATATACATGCCAAGTAAAGTTCCGGAGACAAATCCGGTCAAGCAATTAAGGAATGTAGTTAAGAAGTATGAAATGGAATAATAAGAAAATCCTAAACAAATCCTTCCAGGGATTGCCTTCATCCTGTCTCATCAGAAATGTGAGTCACAAGTCACATTATACCTAAAATTTGTCAACGAATCTTGTCAAAATTGGAGCAAGTACTATTATAGCTACAGAATGCATGTCTAAATCTATTATGACGAGAATGTACAATAAAAAAGTTGACTAGCAGGTAATGACAACATGTAATGAGAACAAGTAATAATAATGAACTAGAAACAAGAAAGTAGCAACAAAAAAAGCAAACAAACTAGATGATCACGAAGTAAAGACCAGAACATTAACAACGTGTGACCTTAGTATACAGGATTCAATATGTGGGGGCTAGGCTAATCCGGCATATCGTACGTGAGGTATACGACTGCTATCTATCGAATCGGATAGGGAAAACATGCCTACGAAAACATGTAATCACGAATCACGAAAATAGATAATCACGACTCTCAAGAAAGGATAACATTGAATCACGATACAGATAAACACATGCCACGAATATGGATAATTGGGAAGTATGAAGCGAATGCTCACGAAGTCATGACACGAACAACATACATCACAACTAGGACTCATACATCAAACCCGGATAATCACTAGTCACGACACGTATATAGGTTAATCTTGAATCAAGACAAGCTGTCTATGTGCACATATCAACTAACAAGAATGAGGTGAAACATTTATACAAAATAACATTTATAATGTAAAGGTAAATCCATAGTTGTAATGTACGTGCCTTAATTTATTGGAGTCGACGTGCGTGACACGGTCGTATCGACACAAAATAGGTTCTGATGTTGGAGATCCACATAAGTTTTTAGATATAGATATCGGGTCCGCAAGGGCCCACAAAAAGACAAGAATTACACCAATTAGCTAAATCAATAATGTAACCTCCGTTAATCAATTTCTTAGATTTTTTTGAATTTTTTATATTTTTTTAATTATCTGAATTTTCTGAATTAGGGAGATTATGTTTTGGAAATATAAATATTTTAATTACTAATTATTTTAGTTTTAAGGTTTTTGACAATCTAATGGTTATTCATTTTTCCTCGCGTCGGGTTAGGACCAATATTGGTCTTAATTTTTAGTCTACCAAGATTGTGGGCTACAACTCGTAGTTACTAGTATCGGAAGGTTGATAGCTAAATGATAATTAGCTAGCAATTAGTAGTACTAGTAACTAATTAATTAATTTATAGCTAATATTTATTTTAGTGCTAATTAAATCAACAAATAGTAATAATGTCAGGTTAGCAGTTAGCATTTTCACTAATTTCCTAATTTTTTATTACATATACATTTTCTTTTGGGTTCCCTACCTACCCTATAAATAGGCACATTTCCCCAAAATTTACATCATGACATTTTTCCTAAACCTAAGGAAAATTCCTACGGCCACCACCCTACTGTTATGTCCCAACCAAGGTCCTCCTCCCGACAATACCCCGGCCAGATGCAGCTCCTCCACCAAGCCTACCCTGTCCACCGACTGCCCAAGATTCGGTCAATGGCCGCCCAACCACACCATCACCACCCACATCATCGCTACCTCCCTGCCATTTCTTGAGACCAGCCACCCCTATCAACTAGCATGCCAATGCGACAACCAAAACTTCCGATACCCCGGCGCTGCCAACCGACAACACCCATCCGTCCATACCGACAACCTCCTCCACCATATTCACAACCGCCACCAACAAAAACCAACACCAGAGAGAGAGAGAGAGAGAGATAGAGAGAGAGAGAGTGTAGGAGACAGGATACCTTACCGCTCTCCTCGCCGCCGTCGTCCACCTATCGGCGACCAACGGATCTGGCGCTGCCCTGCTCCTCAAGCCGCCCAGCCACCGCTCACCTCACGCGTAGCCGTCGCTGCACGGATATGGCTTTGCTGTTCCCATCTCGACTCCCCACGTCGCGTCACCGCGCCTTGGCTCCGCCGGCGCTGTGTCCTTGTACCGTCCATGGCGCGCTCCACATGGCGCCGCCCACGGAGTCCTCTCAGAGCTCCGTTGCTGAGTTTGCTCCACCCAGCGGTCCCGACTCTGCCGACGCAAATCCCCCCGCTATGAGCCTCTAGACCTCCCCATTTCGTTTGTTTAGGAGTTGAATGATGATGAGTTAGTTTGACCCCTCTTTATTTTGGGAGATGATGACCTCCTCTACCTAATGTTGACTTGGCAAGCAGACCCCCCATTTGGAATTAACACAAATTTAATATTAATTTTATTACATTAAATTACTTTTTTTAAATGTCTTTAATAAGGGTTTTGGGATGCTCCTCCATTGGGCTGGGCTTAGGAATTTCTGTGGGGTATATTTATGTATTACATATTATTTTGGTTCGATTTGGGCTTTTGGGCCTTTAGTTTTTTTAATATATGTATATATATGTATTAACAATTGGATTGGGCTGAACAATAATTAATGGGCTCAAGGCCCAGGAATTTTATTGG
Source organism: Iris pallida (assembly GCA_029216955.1). Classification (NCBI taxonomy): domain Eukaryota; kingdom Viridiplantae; phylum Streptophyta; class Magnoliopsida; order Asparagales; family Iridaceae; genus Iris; species Iris pallida. The sequence continues at coordinate 8,894,384 of JANAVB010026799.1, forward strand.
GCTTTTGTTGTTGGAAAAATGAAATTTTGGAAATGCTAATTTTAGATAGAGTTATAGATTGTTGCAAGAAGCATTATTGTCACCTAGATTATTAATATTTTATATACTTAATATTAAGTACTATTATTATCTTATTAGTATTAATATCTATATAATATTAATTACCATTGATATTACTAATAGTGGTAGCATTATTGACATTAATAATATTGTTTATTTGGAAAGTTGAATAAAAATATATAATAGTATTTCTAAATTATTATCTAGTTTGACCTAAAATTTATATTTGATAAATTGGAGATTTGGTACTAAATTTTTTCTATATGTTCAAAACTAATATCTAAAATATTATGATTAATAAAATAGTTGCTAACATTATAAATGATTTCCAACAACTATTTATATTTATTTAGTTATATTTTTCCTTAAAATTACTAACCGCGACTAGTTTAGTCGTTTCATATTCCTTGAATATATTATCGTGCCAAATTCTGATTTTGGACTCCAATATATCAAACTAGGTTATTTGGACTATTCTGGACTCAATGGAACCACCTGTGCCATCGTTTGAGACCATCTTGTGGAACATAGCGTCATACCTATGCCGTGTCGATACGTTAGTGTCACGCACGTCGACTCCAACCAAATTTACGTGAGTACATTCTCTGATAGTTTTCAATATTGATTACCAGTATAATTCAAGTATTTAAAAATGTTACTTATGATTCTTGACATGATGGTACATGGATTGGTATTGTCATTGGATCTTCAGTCATGAGATGTTACCTTAACTCATTGCAATGATATCGAATACTGTCCTTGTTGGTATTTGATAACATTGGATATTATTGGATAACATTAGAATATTGGATACATTGGCTAGTAACGTGTCGTGGTTTGATCCATCGTATCAGTCAGGGCAGAGAAAATACTAGTTAGGTATGTGATCAAGAACTATCGACAAGTAGTGTAAATCATTGGCTACTAGCTAATCATGCACTTCACGTATGGTTGAGCTAGCTTTCCTTAGTGTAAATTATTGAATCTCCTAAGCCTATCACATATCTGGTATTTTAAAACAAATTGATATCGTAGTTTTCATATTCACTTCATTAGTTATATTGCTCTATCCCAGATATTGTAGTTCTACTTGTATTTTTTGTTAGCATTGATTACATTCAATCGATTAAACTGCCTGTCTCTCTTTGTTAATTTATTACATCGATTATGTTTTCTCATCGTATATAGCATTCTCTTTATAACTACTTTATAGTCTTTGTCAATTTTAATGGAACTACTGTTAGTTTATGTACTTGGCTCCAATCCTGACTGGATAACCAACACTTTTAGGAGTTGTTATGCCCCATATTCTTGGACTGCATAATGATGCTAGCTGAGACAGATCTTGATGTTCCATTTACTGTGAGTTGTCTTCTGGGAGCTCTAGGCCACTACTTCTTTATTTAGATTGTGTTTTTGTTATCGGATTTGTCTCCAATACATTCTTGTCATTTATGATCATTGTAGACTTTGGATTGATTCAGTATTATTACCATCTTTCTTATTCATACATGCCTTAGTCATATGTGATTGTGTTATATATATTGTTATTATAGATCATTTAGATGTTGAGATAATTGTTGGGTACTTGACAGCGCTCTACCGCTGATACTGCAGCGTAGGCTGGCCGTGGCCCGCGTACTTGTGCCCGATTATTCGGGTGCGGGTCGTGACACATTTTATGGTGGCCCATGCAGGTCAGTCTTTGCAACTATTACGAAGTCGTGGTAGTACTTAAGCTTATTCGTGGTAGTAATTAGATGTTATCAATTTTTTCAGCCTTTTGGAGTTCTAGAACCAACCTTTAGCCATTCGTGGCCATTCATCCGATTTGATCTAAGGGCCATGATTTAACTAGTGCACCTGGTCCTACTCTTCATATGCATAAATTTGGACTCTTTCTCCTCATTGCTACCACCTTCAACCTCTCTTCAAAGCCTAATTCTACAAACCCCAACCCTAGAAACTCCATTGTTAGTGCTCTTCCTTCTTCAAAAGTTGAGATTTTAAGGTTTTTGGAGATTCTCTTCATTATTTTGAGGTATAAACTCTTGTTCTCCATCTACTCTTTCATTATCATTCTTCATATCTTTGTCTTTACTTATCATATGGCTCCTAGACTTTTTAATCAGGGAAAAAGGGTTTGAACCGAAGGTGCCTCTTCATCAAACCCTTCTTCTCCTCCGCCAAATGTCAAATCCATTCACCTATTGTTCAATCCTTCTCCACCTCCCAATGCCAACACTTATAATTAGCAAATTTGTGTTTCATTAGAAGCATCTAAAGAGTGATACTCGGATTTTCGCTCAAGAAGTGTTGTGCCGGAACACCCGATTAATTTTACCATATTTTCCGACTTTGATCCGAACTTCAAGGATCTTTGCCTCGATGAACTTGTATCCACACAATCAATCATATACCTCAATGCAATACAAATGTTTTATTGCAATATTACTCATGACGACAACCGAATTTACTCTCGGGTCGTCGGCATTGATATCATGTTTGATGATTTTGATCTTGTTGAATATCTTAAACTTTTCGATCCCAATTCTTGGAAGAAAATTGTTGATGCCCGTGAATTCACTTTTTCTGGGGATATTACTCTTGAAGGATTCAAAGACATGATGTGTGCACCCAACACCCGTCCTCGAAAACTTTGGGCTATGTTTCTCAATAATCATTTTCATGAACTTCATTGCATCATTTTCTCTTCCATCCTGCTGAAAGAAGGATCTACCGATGAGGTTACTTATCATGAGATTACTGCCCTTTACTATCTTCACTTCACCATCCCCTTCAATTTTTCTCGCACGAGGATGGATTGGATGATTCCTGCAAAGAAGAAGCCAAAATCGTTGTCTATGCGATGTATCTTCCGATGATCTTTCGTTCTTTCAACGTCCCTTTGGACGAGTGTCAGTTTTTACCTGCTCCTGCCTTTCTGTCCAAGGCACGTAGGACTGCCCCTGCTCCTGCTCCAGTTGAGGAGGAATCTTCTAACTCAGATGCCCCACAGCCTGAGCCTCCTACCACCCTCGACTCCGTTCGCGACATGCTGCGACAGCTTCCGTTTGGAAGACGATCGCTACACCCAGCTGGACTACCGGACCACTCTGTAGATGAATGCCATCAGCAACACCCTGCATGATATCCAATACAACATGGCCCAGCATCCCACTATGCCATTTCCTACGGGTCGAGACCATTCTCGCGAAGGCTACCAGATTGACGACCCATGGGCCTTGCAGTATTTGGATCCTGATGCGACGTTTGTTGATCCTCGTCGCTCTACTATCAAGCCGTCTGAGTCAGCCGGTCCATCCCGTTCCTATGCTCCGTGATGGTTGTGGTCTTCTACCTGCTGTTGCTGCTGCTGATGTTCACTTTAGTTATGTTTTTTTATCATTTTCTTGTCTTAGCACTCTTTGTACTATGTTTTTTAGACCTCAGTTTATCATGTATGAACTTCTAGTTTATTTCCTTTGGGTTTATCAAAACTGCTTAGCTGTCTCTTATGATAATTGGTTATGGTTATGAATTATGTGCTTGCTATGATTCATTTTACTAAATGACTAAGATGGAGAAGCATAGATATTTAGTTGATATGATCTTATATGTTGTTGGATAGTATATGATCTTGGGTATTATGTTACGCTTGGAAAAAGATTTTTGTATAAGGACATAACCGAAATAGTTAATTACGGGGGAGCCGACATATCTATTTACGGGGGGCTATTCAATACAAACTACTCCCTTCAATATGTGTCCAGTTATGAATGTTGCGACATGCAAATATCATTTTTTTCAATTATCAAAATGGGGGAGATTGTTGACCCAAACTGGATCACAGTCTACCTAATTTAGAGAATTAATAAAACAATATTTGACATGATCCAATACGACACATTGAGTTCAAAGTCAAGAACATCCTACAATATATCAAGCTCAAGACAGATGTCATCAACAAGTTGATCATTACAATTGTACTTGTAATGAGTCTTTACTTTTCATTTTATTGAGTCTAGGAACATGTACGTTGAGTCATACTGAGCTATCACGAACCTAGACTTCACTCTCCAAGCTCCACCATACAAAACAAGACAATCACCAAACCAAACCAATCCTCACATAGCCAATTGTATGTTCTGGCCCCATAGAAATTGAATTTGGGCCGAACTCTGCACCAAGCATAGTTCGGGCCAAACTCTGCCTCCTAATTTTTAGGATGCTAATTTTTAGGGTCTGCTTGACACTAGCTGTCCAATATTCGAAATTTTGAATTCTTGGGACCGAATTATGGCCGAATTCTGCCTCCTCAGACTAGTATAAATAGAGCTTGAATTCTCTCATTTCAAATCATCTCTCACCTTCAAATATTTAAGCAATCTAAGCTCTACTACTCCAAGCCCCACTCTTCCATATCTCTTAAGCCACAACTCTCCTTAGCCCAAGATGCTCAGTGCAATATCAGCTAGAAGTTGTGTGCAAGAGTGAAAGAAAAGTCACTTGGACAATTCCAAGTTTCGCCTCTGCGAAGTTGTAAGAAGTTGGCGTGCTCTTCTGAGTGAAGGCACGTGGTTGTACCCTATTTCACAAATAGTGGATTTCAATCCTGAGCGAGAGTTCTCAGGCCTGGACTAGTCCTCCACGAAGGAAACCAGGTTAAATCGTTGTGTTTGCGTATGCTCTTCTGATCTCTATTTATTTTTGCTTTACTCTCTGATTCCTTAGTCACTTGGTAGTTGATTTTTGGACTTGATATAGAGTTGCATTTTTAGTTGGTTATTATCGACACAAACTCTATTCACCCCCATCTAGAGTTGCCTACATGTAACTTCAACTCTAATCTTAAATCGTGCCAAGTGAACTTAGATCACTTCCAAATTTTAAATCACGTCCGAACTCAGATCATATTTCATGACTTAATTAATCATGCTCATTAAATTTTCGATCGTGCCTATAAGACCTCGACTTCAACTCTTGATTGTGCCTAAAATTTTATAATAGTGATAATTAAGTTTATACATTGATCGTGCCTGTGGGACTTTGAGACTGATTTTCATCAAACCTAAACTACTGATCATTCCATGCTCGAATTTTGATTCCACCGTCGGTTCTCCTGACCATGACTGAGGTCGTGCCTGAATGACTTAAGTTTATTTTCTAAATCACGTCTATATAATTTTGTTCATATTTTGATTCTATCGTGCCAAAATCACTAATCGTGCCGCAGTTATTTTTAACTTGATTATCGTAATCGCGTCAAGTCGTCATTCTTCGATCGTGCCTAAGTTATCGACTAAACTCTTAATCATGTCTTGATCCCTCTGCCAGCCTTAAATTTTGAGGACAAAATTTCTTTAAGGAGGGTAGATTTGTAACCTCCGTTAATCGATTTCTTGGATTTTTCAAAAATTTTGTATTTTTTTAATTCTCTGAATTTTTTGAATTAGGGAGATTATGTTTTGGAAATATAAATAATTTTATTACTAATTATTTTAGTTTTAAGGTTTTTGACGATCTAATGGTTATTCATTTTCCCTCGCATCGGGTTAGGACTAATATTGGTCTTAATTTTTAGTCTACCAAGATTGTGGGCTACAACTCGTAGTTAGCTAGTATCGGGAGGTTGATAGCTAAATTGTAATTAGCTAGCAATTAGTAGTACTAGTAACTAGTTAATTAATTTATAGCCAATATTTATTTTAGTGCTAATTAAATCCACAGATAGTAATAATGTTAGGGTTAGCAGTTAGTGTTAGCATATAGCATTTTTACTAATTTTCTAATTTTCTATTACATATACATTTTCTTTAGGGTTCCCTACCTACCCTATAAGTAGGCACATTTCCCCAAATTCAAATCATGACATTTTTCCTAAACCAAAGGAAAAATCCTACAGTCGCCCCCTATTGTTCTGTCCCGACCAAGATCCTTCTCTAGACAACACCCCGGTCGGACGCAGCTCCTCCACCAAGCCGACCTGTCCATCGACTGCCCAAGATCCGGCTAATGGCCGCCCAACCACACCATCACCACCAACATCATTGCCACCTTCCCACCTAACCCTGAGACCAGCCACCCCTATCAACCAGCATGCTACCGCGAACGCTAAAACTTCTGCCACCCGGCGCTGCCAACCGACCACACCCATCTGTCCATACTGACAACCTCCTCTACCACATTCACAACTGCCGCTAACAAAAACCAACACCAGGAAGAGAGAGAGTAGGAGAGAGGAGACCTTACCGCTCTCCTCGTCGCCGTCGTCCACTGATCGGCGACCAACGGATTTGGTGCCGCCTTGCTCCTCAAGCTGCCCGACCACCGATCACCTCGCACATGGCCGCCGCTGTGCGAATCCGGCTCCGTTGTTCCTGTTATTCCCGGGGCTTGATCAAAGATGGTAGACTCGATGTCGAAATCAGAGGTTCAACAAACGTTCACCTTCTGATTATTCTCGAGATCCAAGAGGAACACTATAATATAAATCTGATTACAAAAGCAACAATAATCAGAAAGTAAATCTCACGTTTTTCCTCGCAATCGCAGTTGCTGACGGACAGAACTGAGTTCAGAAAATAAATCTCACATTCTTCCTTGCAATCGCAGTTGCAGACGGACAAAACTGAGTTACAACTTAGATGAAGGAGAAGAAAGAAGAAAGAAGAAGATGAAAGGTTCTTGCAGGGGTGATAAAGATTACCGTTGCTCAAAGCAAGATTCGCCCCAACACGATCTGCTTCCAGGAACCAGCAAGTTCACAAAGAACTTCTGGAACGCTCGTAAGTCAATATTTGAGACTTGAACGGGCTTCCTGGACTTTAAAGACTCACTTAATTCTCTTCTTGGTGCATCTTTCAAAGGAGGCCAAGGGGCTCTATTTATAGAGTGGAGTTGAGACTTCACCTCTTCTCCTATCCGATGTGGGACTAAAATACCAATACTCAAAAATAGAGTTTGATATTTTAGATCATCCTACAATCAGCATAGAAGTGTGCCAGTCCACGCCTACCCCCCGAACACTCCCGTGCATGCACGAGACATCCTGGAGTCCGCATCCGAGTCCGAGTCCGCACAACAAAAATCAACTTGCATCCTTGTTGGATTTAATCATTTTTCCTTCTAGGAAAATACTCCCACATGGCACAAACTTATGCCCCACTACACCTCATGTGTACACCTCAACACAAGCAATGCATTATATTGAGATACTCACCATTTGGTGTAGCCGATGTGGGACTATCTTTTCTAGTCCAAAGGCAAAAACACCAACAATCCCCCACATATCTCAATATATGGGTTGAGCGTTCCCCACAGTGACTTTCCATTATGCATTAGGAGAGATGTCGCTACGACTTGAATCTTCCCGCATAGGTTAAATAACAGCATGATACAAGAATGGACTAAGCCTTGAATTCTGCACCATAACTGCAATTCTTCCTACTCACATAATGACATCAACTGTGCTTCTGGCTGCACATTGAAGGCCTTGTGCCAGCCTGGTTTCAGTGTATAATTTTTGGGCGTCTACAAGTTTACCCTCAAGAGACGGCCTGATATCTCTGTCCATACACTATAGGTGAGTTCTTTATAAAGAGTCATGACATGAAGCATTGCGCTTCTTTGCGGTGCTACGCCGCTATGATATGGTTTAAAGCCGAGGCTTTACCCCACCTGGGTACCTCATCGTAGTGTCATACTACTGTAGCATGAGGTCACAGGCCTCTTTGTAGTGTCAAACTACCCAGCATGAAGCCTTGCGCTTCCGTGCGGTGTTACGCCGCTATGACATGGCTCGCAAAGCCGAGGCTTTACCCTACCTGGTACCTCTTCGTGGTGTCATGCCACTATAACATGAGGACATCGTCCTCTTTGTAGTGCTGTCTACCTCTCTTTATTACGATTATCATACAACATTAGGCTACCTGTCTATTTGCGGTGCTACTCCGCTGTGACTTGGCTTGCAAAGCCGAGGCATTACCCCTACCTGGGAACCTCATGGTGGAGTCACCCCACTGTAGCATGGAGTTACACTCATTGTAGTGCTGCACTACCGTGCTTCCTGTAAAGCACTCCAGGCATTCACTCTGCCTGAGAACTCATTAAGGCATTTAAGCCAACCTTCCCACAGGATCCGTTTTCCGCAGAAAACAACAATAGACAATAGTGGTTGTAGGTCCGTAACCTCTCCATGTCACATAGGACAAGTACCCACCGTTCCTGATATTCTTCTGGTTAATAGTCCTTCCTTGAACCAAAAGCTAGATGCCTAGTAGATTTCTCTTTGAACTAATAGCATAAAACTTTATGGTAGGAATATAATAACACAATATCAGAATGCCTTCAAGCCCATTTTACAAGCTGTGTCATCGACCAGCTGGCACTTGAGGCCCTTGGTGAACGGATCCGCCAGGTTCTCCTGACTCCGAACATCAATTACTGCAATGACACCTCTCTTGATGAGATCGTTCACTGCCCTGTGCTTCAACCGTACAGTTCTCTTCTTCCCGTTGAAGAGATCATTCGATGCCACCGCCGTAGTCGCCTGGTTGTCGCAATATATCGGTATCCCCGGTATTTGCGCCCCAACCACTGGAAGATCATTAATGAGCTCCCGAAGCCATTCTGCTTCCTCTGCTACGGTATCAAGTACAAAGAACTCAGATTTCATGGATGACCGCGAGAGCATAGTCTGCTTCTTCGATTTCCACGATATACAAGCTCCACCCATTGTGAAAATGTATCCACCTGTGGACCTCTCGCTCTCCACTTCTGAGCACCAACTGGCATCACTGAAGCCTTCCACTACCGGCGGATCTCCGCTATAGTACAGTGTATATGTCTGAGTCTTCTTGAGATATCTCATAACCCGTTTCACAGCTTTCCAGTGCTTAATGCCTGGGTTGCTCGTGAAATGACTCAACATTCCCACAGCGAAAGCTATGTCAGGCCTTGTGGCAGTAGTAGCATACATCAAACTCCCGATTACGCTTGCATACTCCAGCTGCCTGACGCTTTCCCTTGAAAAGGCTTCAGTTTCAGATCACACTTGTATGGCATATCGATACCTGGAAGATCCTGATATCCGTAACGAGTGATCATCTTCTCAACATAATGAGACTGTGACAGCGCTAGTCCAGTGTCTGTCCGAATGATCTTGAGGCCCAAGATAACATCAGCATCCCCCAAGTCCTTCATACTGAACTTCGTCGAGAGGAACTTTGTCTCTGTGACACAGCTTATATCCGTACCTAGGATTAACATATAATCCACGTATAGACAAAAGATGACTCCTCTTCCGTCAGCAAACTTCGTATATACACACTTGTCTGATTCACTGACCCTGTAGCCATTTGACCTTATGACTTTGTCAAACTTCTCATGCCACATTTTGTGAGCTTGCTTTAAAACGTACAGAGATTTCACCAACTTGCAGACTTTGTCTTCAAGACCTTTGATGACAAACCCTTCTGGTTGTTGTATGTAGATCTCTTCGGTCAGATCGCCATTCAGGAATGCCGTTTTCACATCCATCTGATGTATCACCATATTATGTATCGCTGCGAGAGCAATCAACATTCTGATGGTGGTCATCTGGGCTACTGGAGCATACATGTCAAAGTAGTCGATCCCCTGCTTCTGAGAAAACCCCTTGGCCACTAACCTGGCCTTGAACTTGTCAATAGTTCCATCTGCTTTCATCTTTTTCTTAAAGATCCATTTGCATCCGATGGGTTTCGCTCCTTCAGGAAGATCAACCAACACCCAAGTGTTATTTGAGGTGATGGAATCAATTTCATTGTCAATCGCCTCCTTTCAGAAAATATCATCTCTGGTCTTCATCGCCTCATCATAGGTAAGCGGATCTGCTTCCACATGATAGGTGATGAAGTCATCTCCGAAGTTGTTCGGCCTCCTCGCTCGCTTCGACGATGGCTCAGCGAGATCTGGTTCAACCGTTGTTTCAACAACAACATCTTCTTGGACTACTTCTTTATTGAAAACTTTAGTTTCTTGCGCACCCTTATTGTTCTCCGGTTTATCCATAAGAACAATATTCTTATGCCTTGCAAATTCTCTTCACGAGATTCGATGATATGATTTGACTCAATATCAAGAAATCTCCGAGCATCACTCTTCTCGGCATACCCCAAGAAGATCATCTTCGTAGTCCTAGTCCCCAGCTTCTGAATCTTCAGATCTGGGAGCTTCACATAAGCCAGAGACCCCCCACACTCGAATGACATTCAAGTTAGGTCTGACTTTGAACCAGTGTTCATGAGGAGTTGTGTCCGAAGTTGCATACGGCACTCTATTTAGAATAAAAGTGGTCATCAATGCAGCTTCTTCCCATTAGCATTGAGGAAGACCCATAGTTATCAGCATTGAGTTCACCATTTTTGTCAACGTTCTGTTCTTCCTCTCCGCTATCCCGTTAGATTGAGGAGAATACGGAACAATAGTCTCATTGATGATTCCATATTCATTGCTGAACGATGCGAATTCATGAGACCTATACTCTACATCTCGATCACTTCTGAGTAGTTGTAGATCGGTTTAACGTTCAGCTTCATCCCTGAAGTCTCTGAACTACTCGAATGCTGCATCCTTCTACTTGAGAAGTCATGCGAACGTGCACTTCGATAAACACTTCGAATCGGCCTCTGTGGAGAATTGATAAAAGTCACAGATATCTGAGTGTACTAACTCTAGATGATCAGTACTTTAGTTCAATCGTCTGAGCAACTTCCCAACAGTCTTGTATCTGCACAGACCTTAAACTCCTCCACCTCCTTACCCCCACATTCCGAAGATAAGGTTCCGGTAGGACATCTTGAGTCTGCTTCTGTCATAGAACAACTCTCAGTCCACTCAATGAAGTAACTTCATCGCCATCAGCAGAAGTTCGAACATTCCTTCAGCACCGAACATCTTTTCGAAGCATGTTCCTCGTCAAAAAATTACCATCTGGCTAGTACGAATGTCCATCTTTCAAGTCTGTATCAGATAACAGACTTTCTGAGATCAGATTGCCAAAAAATCTCTGGTACGTGCAACACGTATTCCAGTATCTTTGTCGGTGGTTAATAACCACTGTTTCGATCTTCAAAACTTCTGCTAGATATAAGTTCACCATTGAGACCTTCGTCATAACATGGCTCATCCTTGGTGAACAGCTCCTTTGAGAGCACACGTGGTCAGATGCACTAGTGTCAGACCACTAGTCAGCTACCACACTAGATAACTCAACCTGTGCAACACTAGCAACCAAGTTAAGTAATCAAAATAACCAAGTTTAGCTATACCTGCTATTTTGGTTTGGACTTGGATTTGCATTCACTCATGTAGTGGTCATTCTTGTCACAGTTGAAGCAAGTCATGTGGGACTTGGACTTCTGTTGCTTGAACGAAGGACCGTTCACTTTTAGATTAGTAGAGTCCTCCTTCTTGTGATGAGAAGCCACCTGCTTCCCCTTGAACTCTCTTGTCTGCACCAAGTTGGCCTTAGCCAGTTGTTTGGACAGAGAGTCCATCTTCTGTTGAGATCATATTTCGTCCTCAACGTGGATCTCTTGTAGAAGATCTTCCAAGCTAATGTCCAGCTTCTTTCGATGCATTCTAGCATAGAATTGCTCCAACCGGCAGGAAGTTTCGAGACTATCCCTCCAACGACAAACTTGTCGACGAGGGGCATCTTCTCGTCATCTAATTTCTGGCGCAACTTCAGGAATTCCTTTACTTGAGGTAGCATCGCCATCTTGTCTTCGAAGAGCCACTTGTGGTACTTCTCGACGGTGAAGTTTTTGGACATGTTCTCATCATCTTTATATAGCTTACCCAAAGAATTCAAGATCTCTTTGGCCTTCACCTTCTTGGAATATGACTCTGCCAGAGAGACTTTCATAGAATTGAGAATCAGCAGTTTACAGATGCTATTTTCTCTCTTCCATTTGCTCTGCTTGACGAGTGCAGCAGCAATAGATTCGACAGTTCCTCCTTCTGGATTCGTCGGTTCATCCTCAATCAACACATAGTCTACGTCCACGAGTTGAAGATTAAGGGTGGCCTTCCTCTTCCATATTTGGAAATTTCTCCATCGAATTTCTCCAACTTGTTAAAGCTGGTATCGATGAGAGAAGCATGAGAGTTCTCCATCTACAAGGATCTTGCTTTGAGATTGTTATTCCCGGGGCTTGATCAAAGATGGTAGACTCGATGTCGAGATCAGAGGTTCAACAAACGTTCACCTTCTGATTATTCTCGAGATCCAAGAGGAACACTATAATATAAATCTGATTACAAAAGCAACAATAATCAGAAAGTAAATCTCACGTTTTTCCTCGCAATCGCAGTTGCTGACGGACAGAACTGAGTTCAGAAAATAAATCTTACATTCTTCCTTGCAATCGCAGTTGCAGACGGACAGAACTGAATTACAACTTAGATGAAGGAGAAGAAAGAAGAAAGAAGAAGAGGAAAGGTTCTTGCTGGGGTGATAAAGATCACCGTTGCTCAAAGCAAGATTTGCCCCAACACGATCTGCTTCCAGGAACCAGCAAGTTCACAAAGAACTTCTGGAACGCTCGTAAGTCAATATTTGAGACTTGAACGGGCTTCCTGGACTTTACAGACTCACTTAATTCTCTTCTTGGTGCATCTTTCAAAGGAGGCCAAGGGGCTCTATTTATAGAGTGGAGTTGAGACTTCACCTCTTTTCCTATCCGATGTGGGACTAAAATACCAATACTCAAAAATAGAGTTTGATATTTTAGATCATCCCACAATCAGCATAGAAGTGTGCCAGTCCACGCCTACCCCCCGAACACTCCCGTGCATGCACGAGACATCCTGGAGTCCGCGTCCGAGTCTGAGTCCGCACAACAAAAATCAACTTGTATCCTTGTTAGATTTAATCATTTTTCCTTCTAGGAAAATACTCCCACATGGCACAAACTTATGCCCCACTATACCTCATGTGTACACCTCAACACAAGCAATGCATTATATTAAGATACTCACCATTTGGTGTAGCCGATGTGGGACTATCTTTTCTAGTCCAAAGGCAAAAACACCAACAGTTCCCATCTCGACCCCCCCACGTCACGTCGTCGCGCCTTGGCTCTGCCAGCACTGTGTCCCTGTGCCACCCATGACGCGCTCCACCTGGCGCGGCCCCCGGAGTCCTCCCAGAGCTCCGTCGCCGAGTTTGCTCCGCCCAGCTGTCCCAACTCCGCTGGCACAAAGCTCCCCGATGTGAGCCTTCCATACCTCCCTCTTTCGTTTGTTTAGGAGTTAAATGATGATGAGTTAGTTTGACCTCTCTTTATTTGGGGAAATGATGACCTCCTCTACCTAATGTTGACTTGGGAAGCATACCCCCATTATAATTAACACAAATTTAATATTAATGTTATTACATTAAATTACTTTTTTTAAATGTCTTTAATAAGGGTTTTGGGATGCTCCTCCATTGGACCGGGCTTAGGAATTTCTATGGGGTTTATTTATGTATTACACATTATTTTGGTTGGATTTGGGCTTTTGAGCCATTAGTTTTTTAATATATGTATTAACAATTGGATTGGGCTGAACAATAATTAATGGGCTCAAGGCCCAGGAATTTCATTGGGCTTTGGTTGTTGGAAAAAATTATATTTTGGAAATGCTAATTTTAGATAGAGTTATAGATTGTTGCAAGAAGCATTATTGTCACCTATATTATTAATATTTTATATACTTAATATTAAGTACTATTATTATCTTATTAGTATTAATATCTATATAATATTAATTACCATTGATATTACTAATAGTGGCAGCGTTTATTGACATTAATAATATTGTTTATTTGGAAAGTTGAATAAAAATATATAATAGTATTTCTAAATTATTATCCAGTTTGACCTAAAATTTATATTTGATAAATTGGAGATTTGGTACTAAAATATTTTCTATATGTTCAAAACTATTATCTAAAATATTATGATTAATAAAATAGTTGCTAACATTATAAACGATTTCCAGCAACTATTTATATTTATTTAGTTATATTTTTTTTCCTTAAAATCACTAATCGTAACTAGTTTAGTCGTATCATATTCCTTGAATATATTATCGTGCCAAACTCTGATTTTGGGCTCCAAATATCAAACTAGGCTATTTGGACTATTCTGGACTCAATGGACCCATCTGTGACGTCGTTTGAGACCATCTTGTGGAGAATAGCGTCATACCTATCCCGTGTCGATACATTCGTGTCGCGCATGTCGACTCCAGCCAAATTCAGGCGAGTACATTCTCAGATAGTTTTCATTATTGACTACCATTATAATTCAAGTATTTAGATATGTTACTTATGATTCTTGACACGATGGTACACGGGTTGGTATTTTCATTGGATCTTTAGTCATGAGATGTTACCTTAACTCATCGCAATGGTATCGGATACTGTCCTCGTTGGTATTGGATAACGTTGGATATTATTGGATAACTCTGGAATATTAGATAATATTGGATACATTGGCTAGTAACGTGTCATGGTTGGATCCATCGTATCAGTTGGGACGGAGAAAATACTAGTTAGGTATGTGATCAAGAACTATCGGCAAGTAGTGTAAATCATCGGCTACTAGCTAATCATGCACTTCACGTATGTTTGAGCTAGCTTTCCTTAGTGTAAATTATTGAATCTTCCAAGCCGATCACATATCTATCTGGTATTTTAAAACACGCGGATGTCATAGTTTTCATATTCAGTTCATCGGTTACATTGCTCTATCCCTGATATTGTAGTTCTACTTGTATTTCTTTTTATCACTGATTACATTCTATCGATTAAACTGCCTCTCTCTCTTTGCCTGTTTCTCTTTGTTACTTTATTACATTGGTTATGTTTCCTCATCGTATATAGCATTCTCTTTATCACTGCTTTATAGTCTTTGTCAATTTTAATAGAACTGCTGTTAGTTTATGTACTTCGCTCCAATCCTGACTAGATAACCAATATTTTTAGGAGTTGTTATGCCCCATATTCTTGGACTATATGATGATGCTAGCTGAGACAGATCTTGATGTTCCATTTACCGTGAGTTGTCTTCTGGGAGCTCTAGGACATTACTTCTTTATTTAGATCGTGTTTCCGTTATCGGATTTGTCTCCGATACATTCTTGTCATTTACGATCATTGTAGACTTTGGATTGATTCAGTGTTATTTCCATCTTTCTTATTCATACCTGCCTTAGTCATATGTGATTGGGTTATATATATTGTTATTATAGATCATTTAGATGTTGAGATAATTGCTGGGTACTTGACAGCGCTCTACCGCCGATACTGTGATGTAGGCTGGGCGTGGCCCATATACTTGTGCCCGATTATTCAGGTGTGGGTCATGACAAATAATAAACAAGTTATTCTAATGAAAAGAGTTGGTTTTGTTATGTCACACCCTAAAACCAAAATAATGGAGAGCGGGGGCGAAACAAAGCCATCTACGTATATCAGGGTATGTCAGTACCCTAAGTTACGATCATGGCTGTCAAGAAGACAAGTGGGTGAAGACTAGCATCCACTGACGACTCCTATGGTCGAACAAATCTTATCTCAATCCAATCAATACAAGGAGCAGTAAAGAGTAAATCATATATGAGATGGGTAAGGCATCCCAAACACAAATACATACATAATCATGAGAGCTAACATAATAAAATGATATATCAACTGAATATACGAAGATACATAAATATAAAACTAGTCGCAATCTAGAATATCCATCCATGCCGTCCAGAGACGGAGGGAACAAAACCTAGATACAAGGACTAATACATGCCGTTGGCTAAATACCACCAAATAAAAGTACAAAAATGGAGTGGAAGATAAGGTTAACCCACTTGCTAATCCATATCGGTCCTCTAAATGCGAACCATCTGGAGAAGAAGACGGTAGATAAGTGTCCTCCCCTACCAATGATCTATATGAGTTTACTAGTCAATTACCTATAAGATTCATTTTCAATTCTCAAGTCATGGACACTCAATAATCGTCCTATAATGACGAGTCATGGGTACGGTTCATTTGCGAGATATCTCTGGCAAATGTTCTTAATGCACATTACACATGATACAATGGACAATACTCACACTCGATTGTCATTGCCAAGATGCAAATAGATTAGACATATAACAAATTAATTCTACGGTGTCAATAAAGAACATGTATTCAAATCTCAATCTAGAAGTGAACCAGACATTCAAATCTCAATCTAGAAGTCAATCGAAAAATCAGTACATGAGTGCGCTACAACGAGCCACTATATAGAATCTAGACATTGAATAATACGTGGACATAAGCATTTGTCATGTATATAGGGTGGATAATCACTTTCTAACTATACAACAACACTAGAGCATGATAAGACATCATTTCATTTGAAAAAAATTGCAAAAATGGACAAAAAGGGCAAAAACAGCATATTCGGATCATCCGGCGGATTACCGACGGATTTTTTGAAGTGTCACAGCAAGTTTTTAGAGCAAATTCGGATGATCCGATGGATTTTGCGGATTACCGACAAATTTTTCGAACTATAACAGAAAGTTGATTTTTGAAAAACTCAAAAACTTGTTTCAGCCATAAAAACTTCGTTTTAAATCAAAATTCGGATTTTCAAAAGTCAAAATCCAATAGAATTTCCTACGACATGGAAGCATTAGTTTTCAAAGATGAATACCTTAAAATACTCAAAAATACTATCTTGAAACTTAGATCTACGTAATACCATCAATTAAAACAAAAAGTGCTATATACTAAAGATATTAAAAATTTAGAGAAGCATATTATAAAACAATAAAACTTTAGTTTCTATCGAAAATCAAAAATACAACATGGTCATATCACTTTTGAGCAAGATGTACTTGCCTAGGTTAAGCTCCAAGCCTAATCTTCCACTCCACCACCAAGAGGGGTTTCGAAACTACACTCTAGGCCTCAAGGCCAAGCTTTCCTAAGCTTGAGGAAGAGGAATGAAAGAGAAGAGGAATGAAAGAAAGAATGAAAAGAGAGAGAGAAGAGAGAAAGTGAGAGGATATATATAGAAGGGGGAATTAATCGTGACCGTTGGATTGTGATCCATGTCCCAATCTAAATTGATCCTAACCATCCAAAGAAAACCAAGTATCCATTGGATAATAGGATATATCTACACTATTCACGAAAATATCTAAACATTATTCATCAAAATATCCAAAATACTATTCACGGAAATATCAGAAACACTATTTACGAAAATATCTAAAATCGACAATATCTAAAATGTGGAAAACCTGTCCGGGCGGTATGCCGTCGGTATACACCGGTACACCGTCGGTATGCCGGTCAAGGAGAAAATCTATAATTTGAAAAAAAATCAAAGCGTTCCAAAATCCAATAAAGTACGAAATATACTACAAAATATGTATCCGTATATAAATATCGATACTGTGAGACGAGTCTCACAACTCTCCACAACTTAGAAAAATTCTGTCCTTGGAATTTTCTAAAGCCAGTCGAGCAAAAATACGCATGCAAAAACAATGTAAAATCATAACTCATCGAAAGAAACCATCCCGTGTACAAGTAATAATTGGGATACAAAATTTAAATAAATACATAAAATAAATAAATTCATATATAATAAAAGAAAAGAATAGAACTATGAGGCATATGGAATAATATACCCCTTAGTCAGTTGAGTAGGAATTCGTCCTTGCTTGCCTACACTGACTCACAAAGTGGACATGGGTCAAGTCTCGAAGTAAGTTGGTATCAACGACTCTGTCGAAGACATGATTCTAATCTTGGACGCACCTATGTAGTCTGGATAAATGATAGATATCGCATATCACGAGATACAGAGGCATAAGAGTGGTACGATAAACTCGCCTTCACTCGTCGAATAAGTCGATATGACCATTGCACTCCTGGAATAAGTATAATACAAGGCCATCGATGAAACCCAAGAATAAGAATGACTGAAGAAAAACCTCAGAGGCAATAATCTGACCGCCCTTAGCCAAAATTTGCTCTATGATAACAAAATCTCTTTGCCTATACATCGGGTTGCTGCTCCGACCTGCTGTTGATTTTACCTGACTTACTACACCTGGGCAAACTGCGCCATATGCTGACATTGAAACTGCTAAGAACGCATCGGAAGGGGATGTTGAACATAGGATCAGGCCGTGTAGCTCCCCTTTCCGAAATTTTTGAAATATTTTTTTTGATTTAAATGGTAATTTTTAGATTTTTATAAATAATTATTTAGTTAATTATTAGGGTAGATGATTTTAGCCATGATGGAGTTTTAAAGTACAAGACGACTAGGAATCATGGCACAGATAGTGTAGTGGCGTGCCTTGACTAGTGTAGTAGCCTTGCCCAAGGAAGATTCAGCCATAAGTGTGTCATAACTAGGAAAACCAGATCAAGTTGCGACTTAAACCCCACTGATGAATTATTTATTTATTAATCAGATATATTGATTTTAGATGACCTGATTGTACCAACTTAGCCCGAACTGGGCCCGAACCGAATCCAAGCCTTTGTAGGTATGTAGTGAGGCCAAAGACGACCATATAGGCATATTCTATGTGTGTACAAATATTTCCTAAAATTATTTTAGGTATTGATGTGCATTTTTAATTGTTTGAATATTTGTACAAAATTGGTATTTTTTATTATTAAATATTGTTTTACAATAATTGTATAATTTTTTGGACCTGGATAAGGGCAAGTAGTATGGATTCACCAAACCACCAGTTAAGTATTATTTTATTTTGTGGTGATTAGATAAATATAGTTATTACTATTAGATATTATTATTATTATTGGTTAAGTGAGTATTTATTGATATATATATAAATATATATATATATATATATATATATATGAGGTATATATAAATGGATGGGTGTATATATAAATAATATATGTGTGTAAATACGTGTATATATGTATATATATAAATACATAAGTGATTATATATATATATATATATATATATATATATATATATATATATATATATATATGCTAAATTATAAATAGGCCCACAGCCCGGGCCGAGCAACCTTGGCCCAGCCCAGCTGAGCCATTCCAAGAACATGCCGACCCGGCCCACATGCAAAGCAACCCCAAACACAGCATGGCCCAGCAAATGCAACTCACATTCCTCCTGAAACTGACCCAGCATATGTGCACAGCGTGCATATAAATATATGCATAGAGAGATTCAAGAAAAGAAACCCTAGCCGAAGTTCTTCTTTTCCCTCCTTCCTCTTCTTCACCACCATCTATAAATATGGATACCACCATCACCGCTTGACCCTTCGACCACAATAGCCTAGCTCGGCCCATCCATATAAGAGGCCATCGCGTCTGGACCGACCACGTCCACATCCTCAACCAAATCCTCGACGCTAGCAACGCACCTTCTCCGAAGAGTTTCAGCCTCAAGCTGTACATGTCGTGCGTCGCAACATCCTCTTCCACACCGTCGGCTGCTGGCTTCGCATCCTCGTAGAGCGAGGAGAAGTTCGGCATCTGGAACCGAGTGCCTATCCCGGCCCGAGTCCCTCGCGATCTCCAGGGCTTCAGATTCCCAAAGTCGCTGCGGCTCGTGTACTGCTCGATCACCAATGCGGGCCTCGACTCACTGCTCTCCGAATGTCGTGCTCTGGAGGTTCTCCTCCTTGCTTCGAACACCATTACTGACTTCGAAATCTCGTCGCGGAGTCTCAGGGTTCCGAGAAACGATCCGAGCTCAGCAGCAGTCCGAGCGTGGCTGGCAGTCCTTCAGTCGCGACCTCACGCACTGCAGCAGTCGTGCCGTTCGTATAAGTGGTGACCCATGCCGCGTGAGGAGACAAACACCCATACGTAAAGGAATAAGCAACAGTAGTAGTAACCTTGGTAATTTCTTATATTACCCCTCCTCCCTTAATTAATTGTATTGATGGACTATTAAATAAGTATATAGTAGGTATTGGGATATGTACTTTAAATTTATTTACATCAATATGAAGGGTATAGGTTAATATATGTTAAATGCTATTATGGAGAAAAGGGCTGTATGAAAATATAGTTTTTGTAAGGGTATATAATTATATATGATTAGATATATGTGTTAAGGATATTTTTACTATTTATACTTGTTATATATATATATATATATATATATATATATATATATATATATATATATATATATATATATATATATATATATATATATATATATATATATATATATATATATACACACAAATAAAGAAAGATTATTTTCTCGTATCAAAGACTATTATGGTGCACCTATAGTCATATATTATTATCTATTTTTACCATACATTAATATTTGTTGTATATTTAGATTAAACTACCATTATTTTATATTTGTATTCAGACTACTTATGAAGTGATATTCTAAGTATATAATCATATATGTGAATTTTATACCTCTATATGGATACAAATAATATGCAAAAACTATGATTATACTTATCTGAGTTTAAATATTTATATATTTGATATATATAATTTTATTGACAACAACTATTTTAAGCTCTTGCATATATGTAGTAAATATATACGTAATATTATAAAGTATTTTTCCTAAGTAACCCTAAAAAGAATCGTGTCAGTAAATAGTAAATAGATTTATATAAATACTGCGTGGTGACACTTGGTTGGTTGTTTTAGCTCTGATAGAAGCTTTAAGGATTGTAGCAACCGTAGTTCGTGCCTAGGCTTGGATGTGACTTTGGTACTACAACCTCAGCACACAGTTTGGACAACTCCAGGCAAGATACCTTGCCCCCTCTACAGTTTATTGCATGCTTACAGTTCTTCTACTTTGTACATGTTATCAGTTAGTTACTCTAGTTTCTCTTGATTTATTATACGCTTTACTTTATATACCGTGATTATTAGTTTATTTGTCTTGATTTGTTTACCTTTATCGTACATGATTGTGTATTGTGGTTCTACTGGATTTGTTCTCTCCCGTGCCTTGTCTTGAGTCGTATCGTGTCATAGGATGAATAAGTCATAACGGAACTGTTGTACCTTGAACTCTTGCAGCTAACCTGCAAGTCCACACTAGGTGCAAGGGTTAGTAGTTATTTGTATCTTGATTCTAGAAGCTAACCTGCGAGCCCACACTAGGGGCGAGAGTTAATAGTTGATGCTAGCCTACGAGCCCACACCAGGGGCAAGGGTTAGTAGTATTTGAAGCTAACCTGCGAGTCCACATTAGGGGCAAGGGTTAGTAGTTATTGTTCCACACCTGCGAGTCCACATTAGGGACGAGGGTGATGCTAGCCTGCGAGTCCACACTAGGGACGAGGGTTAGTAGTTGTTCAAACCTGCGAGTCCACACTAGGGGCGAGGGTTTGAGTATTCGATTGGTTATCCGTTGATATCGTGATATCGTGTTCTCTTGTTCTTCTCCAGCAGTTCTTTTATGTGTAGTGGTTCTTCCAGTCGTGTATAGTCGTATTTTCGTGTTGATTGGTCTTTTCCTGTATATTTCCTATATTTTCTTTATTGCATGATAAACTGCTAGATAGGCATGCTTTTATGTATCTTGTTATGTCCCCTGAGGACCTGATGATCTCTTCAGGTTTTAGCGATTGCATGGAGTTAGCTAGTGGTTCTGGATGACAGATGTGATGATACGCCTGCGAAATTCAGGTACCATTATTGTGTTTATTATCCGCTCGTGCTTTCATACCTTATTATGAGATATCATGTTTCTTGATTTAGTTTTAGACTCTTGTTATTTCCTTTAGAGTCTTATCGGACATATATGCTAGTGGACTGCAGACCACGATCCATACTTGTTCATTCTTGTTTATTATCCTTATTGTGGATTGAGATATAGTTTTGCCTTGCCATGATTAGGCCCATTGCCATAGCCGTGACAGTATTTACGTATTCGATTCGGGCTGGAGTCCGCTTGATGCGTAGCTGGCTTGCTCATGCTCTCGCATCTGAAAAGCGGGTGCGGGTCGTGACAGGCTGACTCTGCCTGTTCTCTCTGTGCCTCAATCGCCAAAGGCACTAGTTCAACTAATGAAGCCTCTGGATATAAAAGTAGGAAAGACCCTATCTATGATCAGATACTCCGCACCTGAGATACTTACCATTGTCCCTCATGTACTGAGATGCGACGTGCCCCGAGGTCTTATAATAGGGATACCCTGACTGCTACACCGATACCATCGTAGGAGCTGATAGTACTACCTGACTAAGAGCTCAATGATCTGGAGCTGTAACTGCTGGAGCTGTAGACTGGATAGTAATGCCCCTCATCACCTCAAGCATAGCCTGCTTAATCTCTCTATGCTGGCTGAACTAATGGAAGTGAAGGAGATGGCTGAACTGACTGGAATGGAGTAAAATAATCTTCCAACAGATGATGAGATGGTACTAGCACCTAACTCTGCGAAGGCAGAATCTGATGCCGACATACTGTCTGAACCATGGAAGAAGACGGAGCAATAAAATCCTTAAAAGAATAAGATAAGAAGGTGAGGTTTCCCTGAAGGATAAGGACACGTGATATCAATAAGGGATAAGAATAGAGCAAAGACATATCAAGCATGTTCATAATTCAAGGGAAACACGATGAAACGATAAGCAAGAGGATATCAAATGAAGATAAATATAGGATTGAGATTCCAACAAGATGAATCCCCTACAAGTCTGAAGATAGACCTGCATGGGCCACAAAAAAACCCTGTCATGCCCCAGAACCAAAATAATAGAGAGCGGAACAAAACAAAGCCAGCTATGTATATCAGAGTACGCCAGTATCCCAAGATATGATCACGGCTGTCAAGAAGACAAAGTGGGTAGACTCTAGCACTCCACTGACAACTATTATGGTCGAACAAATCCTATCTCAATCCAACCAATACAAGAAGTAATAAAGAGTAAATCACATATGAGATGGGTAAGGCATCCCAAACACAAATACATACATGATCATGGAAGCTAACATAATGAAACGATACATCAACTAAATATACAAAGATACATAAATGTACAACTAGTCGCAATCCAGAATATACATCCATGCTGTCCAGAGATGGAGGGGACAAAATCCAGATGTAAGGACTAATACATGCCCTTGGCTAAACACCACTAATAAAAGTAAAAAAATAGAGTTGGAGATAAAGTTAACCCACTAGCTAATCCGTGTTGGTCCTCTGAGTGCGAACCATCAGGAAAAAAGATAGTAGATCCTCAAGATGAATTATGGAACATGGCCATGCAAAACCAGTGGGGTCAAATCCCAAATAGCAAGTACCACAAGGAAAGCTCGAGGCGAACGACAAAGCCCAACAACAACAAAATAACATTGTTTGCCAAGACAAAAGTTATACAGAGTTTTTGTATATTAAACGTGGAAAAGAGTACAATCAATTCCTAAACAGCAGATCTAAGTACAAAGTTTTCTAGGAAAGTGTGACGGTGGAGATCGAGCAATGCAGCAGCTCCTTTACTCCGATGACGATCTGACGACGAGTTGAACTTGATCTGGCTTTCTCGTGCTTATGATTGGAACTCTGGGTTGCCAATCAAGAGGATCCCAAATTTGTGAATATTTTGAAGCCTCTTTATCGAAGGAAAACTCCTTCTATTTATAGGAAAGTACATATACTATGTGCATAGGGATTGTACATGAATGTTGCACGTAGAGATATGAGAGAATCTCAAAGTTGTACGGTGAGGGCTACTGCTGAGCTGACACATGGCAGACGCTATGATTCTTCTTTATCAAGATCTTGGGAGAATTATCAATATGACCGAATAAACAACACATAGCATGTGTTTATTGTTGATCGGATGAACCTGAGCATATTCTGTTCCTATCCCTGAAGTTGGATTTTGTCTTATCTAAATGGGCCATTAGTTTAAACAAATAATTTGGATATGACCATCGTCTATAAGAACACATTTTGTCCCTATATACGGTTTAAACAAACCGATAGGATGTTGCTCTTATCAACAGAATCAAACTCTATCCTATCTTAAGAGCTATGGTTTTTAAACAAACTAATATGAAAAAGACATAAACACCCGCCTGACCACGTGGAACCACATCACCCTGTAGGACTGCGCTTCTATGAAAGCTGCACTTCTGGCGAGGCTTTGAGGTTACTGTGATTCTGGGCAATAAGTAGACTGTGCTTCAGACGGCGGAGTCACTATTCCTTTAGAGCGACGAGTGGAGAAGTGCTTCAGGCGATGGAGTCACTGCGCTTTTAGGCGACGAGTGGACAAGTGCTTTAGGCAACAAAGTCACTGCGCTTTTAGGGCGACGAGGGAACTTGTGCTTCAAGCAATAGAGTCAGTGCACTTTAGAGCGACGAGTAGACAAGTGCTTCAGGCAATAGAGTTACTGTGCTTTTAGAGCGACGGGTGGACTTGTGCTTTGGACAATGAAGTATCAGATGAAGGAGCCTTTGAACGGGTTGCGCTTTTGGATGGAATGGAGGGCGCTACGCTTCTGAGTTGAAGTGAGGGCGCAGTGGAAGGAATGAACTGGCTGCGCTCCTGAGTCGAAGGAGCTAGTTTCTGTCGAAGTCATAAGAGTAATTAATGACTGCTCTTTTGATGGACGAGTCGGTATCCTCTTCTTTAATTACCACCGTCATTTGGGTATTCAAGAAGTCTGTGGCCTAGGATTCAGTCGAATGAATCTATTTAATAAGATTCATTATGCTGAGTCTTAGGTTCATTCCATTAATTTACGAGTCTTTGACCAACAGTCACGTGGCATGTGGGTTGAACCGCACTCACACTATATAAAGGAAAGCTTTTCTGAAGGGTTGTGTCTTCTGTCTCTTAACATTCCCATTGTCATGCTTGATCCCGACTTAGCTTCGAACGGCCGTTGGCCTTGCACAAGTCGACTGTTGGTTGTGAATCCTTCGTTCAAAGAAGTTGTGTCCTTATAGAAGAACTACTGCTGAGTTTTGAGATGTACTTGAGCGTTTGGCGTAAGGAGTTCGAACCTGAACAACATCTTGGAGGTCTTCGAGATCCAAGCTTTCGGGTTTGGATTGATTGCCAATTCAAAGAGCGATAGATTGTGTTTTGCCCTGCTCAATGGCAGTGACACCCCCTATGCTGTAGACTGAGTTCTTGCTCGGGCCAATAGCTGCTTCAGGAAGTGGCTCTCTCTGATAATGCTGCGCGTCTGGGGGACTGAGCGCGTGCTGAAGATTAACCCCCTTATAGACTTTTCTTAGGTGTTTTAGTCCTTTATATGTAATCATGAAGAATCTGTAATAGATCTTTTGTAGACATAATTTTAATAAAGAACCGTTTATGCCACTTTTGTTCTTTTGTATGACTTTAGTTGTCTGTCTACGCTTTTGGGGTACCTGCACTTTTGTGAAGCCATGTGTAGTGAGAATGCCACCTGCGCTTTTGCTATGTCTATGCTTTTTTTTATGTTTCTATAAGACCCCCTTCAAAGTGTTTCGAACTTGAGCCAAGCTAGGAATACTCTGAACAGAAGCATGACACGTGTCCTTTGCAAGCGAATGCCCAGCACGCTTACTGATAGGCTGTCATCACGCTTAGCCTTCGGCATTAAATGCCTTGAGCCATCACTTCATTAAAAGTTGATCACAACTCCTCGTTTCTAGGGAACAATCATCATGATCTTTACTCTTAATTCCTACGTCGTCCGAAGAGTTTCCTCGTTCATGAAGTTTGTCTTCTTTCGCTGATGTGGTCGTATTCTGTAAGTAGGGTCTATTAGGAGAGAGAAAACTTTCTTTCTTTCTTTTCTTCTCACATAAGCTTTTCATCAGAGTCTTCTTCCTCTTTCAAACCCTAACTTTTCTCGCCATGGCCCCCAAGAAATCAAGAACCCCAAAAGCTCCTGCGGTGAGCTCCAAGAAGGCTAAAGAAAAGCGCCCCGCATCAGAGGCCGTTGATGTTGATGACTCACCGAACGTGGGTGTCCTAGTTCACAGCGAAGTGCGGCCGCCTATTGCAGGTAATAAACTTTGGTCCTCTGTTTTGCTGATGCATATGAGTGGCTACTCCTCGAGGTATCGTCTCGTAGATGTGCTGAAGCTTTCCTTGCCGATGTGCATGAACACTTGATATTTGGAGGAGTGTCCGTAGATACACTGAAGCTTCATACAACCGATGTACATGGTCGTTTTACTTTCATAAAGTAATGACTACAAGATGTGCTGAAGTTCTTTGCTGATGCACAGGATTACCATGTAGTGCCTGCGTGGATGCTCCCTCGTTGAAACGTAGCCCTCCTAAGTAGTATCAGTAAGGAAGCTAACATGCTGAAGCGCAGTGCTACCTATTAGTACCTGTGCGGATGCTTGTTTCACTCAAAACAAATACCAGACTTCTGTTTCTCACTTTGTGTAGTTTCTGTGACCACCTCCCTCTTAAATGAGCTTCTTTTCGACATCTCCGTCTGCGTGCTGGGGACAAACGTTGAGAAGGAGCTCGTCGACCCAACCAGGAGGTCGATCGCCGAAGATCAACCAGAGGGGCGACTGGATGAAATACAGGAGCAGCATCTGGGCTATTTTTTCCTTATGATGGATTAGGGCAGGCTGACACCTTCTCTTGATGCCGACAAGGGGATGTTAAAGCCCCAGTTTCTTTTTGATGATTAGTTGGTTCTAAAGGAGGCAGATCTCCTTACACTCAGGACAGGTTGGTATTTCGTGAATAATAGTCTTCTCTTGTATGTTTCGAGACTGACCGACACCTACCGCTCTCCGTCTTTTCCTGTTTTGTCGAAAGATGGCAAATGGAGTGGAACCAGACCCCTAGTCAGGGGGTCTCATCTCGGGCCACTTTAAGGTAGTCAAGAGTTCAAAGGAGAGGGATACTTTTATGCTTGTTCGGGGTGGTGCATCGTATACCTTGTGGTTGCTACTCCCTGGCCATAGGTTCAGCGATCTTCTTGCGGATGTGCATCCATTTGGTGCTTCTATTTCTGCCAACATGATTCTGACGGCCGGCTGTACGTATCCGACAGACGCCTACCGGGTCTAGGGCTGGGTTCACTCCGACAAAAAGTGGCATGACTTAACCCGGTAGATTTTGAGTACTTTTAAGGAGGACCTGGGTGGTACTGGCTTATGCCGTGCCATAAAGGCGACTGAGCATAGAATCACCATCAACCAGCCTCTGTTACTGGCTTTGTTGGAGCTGTACAACTACCATATCGGGACTTTTTTCATGTCGTGTGGAGAGATGGGATTGGCCCTTCCTGAGATGTTTAACATCTCGAAACTTCCTTAGGGAGAGCACCCATATGAGGAATACTGCCCTAGCCCAGAGGAGCTCATGGGGCTAGAAAGCAAGCACCCCGAGATGATGGCTGTTTATAAGGAAATACTTTGTCATCATCAAGTGTGTGTACGCCAAGACTCTGCAAAGGGTTAGCCCTACTTTAATGCTTAGTGAAAGTATTTTTTTGGCGAGGAGCCGTCGGAGCGCGGGATGGTTCGCTTTACCACCCGCAGGGCGTATACCACTACCGAGGTGGAGGGTATGGCGGCGAAGGCAAAGGTGTCAGCTCCCTTGTTAAATACGGAGGGAAAGCCCAACTCCATATTCCGTAGCTATTTTTACCAGAACCTAACTGCTGTGAGTCAGAAAGCGACGCTAGCTGCCTTCCTGATGATGTGGCTGAGGAAGGTTGTAGGGCCAGGAGGCTCGGGCTCCGTGGGGCAGCTTAGTAGGGAGCTTATCATGCCGGATGTGAGGTTGGCCTTCGGGCATTCTCTCACTTTGCTTCCTGCCATGGTGTACAACACCCGTCGAGGCCTGCGGGAGCTTTCGAAAAAGATAATAGAATATCATGGGTGTGATAGTGGATTCCCTCGAGCGGAGCTGCCCTACCATTATCTGATAGCCTGGTTGGCACTGTATCATACTGGCTTAATAATTTCTACCACCATAGACGGTCATGAGGAGGGGGATGCACTCTTGTGCAACTACCACAAGGCAAAGTGGGTTTATGACGGCATCTCAGCCTATAGACAGACATTAAACCGTATGGATGGTTATAGTTTTAGCAGGGTTTCGCCTTTCTATGGTAGTCATCAGACAGGTGATGAGCTGGTTGACCGGGCTGGAGAAGGTGACGAGCTAACTACTAGTGCTTTTTGCTGGCTGTTACCCATTCGTCCTTCGCACTTGATATACCGGAGCCAGAACTTGGTATACCTGGAGCCCTATTTGCCGGGACGCTTTGTACGATAGTTTGGCTACAGTCTAGCTATTATGAACAACCCAAGCCCGCGTCTTGGCTTTAAAGGCAACTTGTTGGATGGCGCTTGCCCTTGGAGTTATTACAACGCCAAATTTACTGGGCAACGTTTACGCTCCCTGAGGTGCATGGGGAACCCTGCATCCTGTATTCTGTTGTAAAGTTTCATTGCTTGGTGAATAACTTTTCGTCAGGTTTTGACCGAAAGCGAAGCTTTATTGTGGGTACGAAGTTCGAGAGGCCCCAGTGGCGGTGTCTAGAGTCTGAAGCTGTAAGGGGTGAGTCTTTGGATGATTTCAATGCATCTCGGGAGCAAAAATAAGATGCAGTGCCCCTTAACTCCCCCATCGAAACGTCGAGCTCCTCCGGCGGCAGACCTTCCTCCTAGCAAGATGGTCAAAAGGGTGGCATCCAAGAGTCGTGCTTCCACGCGGTCTAGCGCACCGCCTATTGCATCGACTTCCTAGGTACATTTTAGTTTCCTTTTGATTCGAGTTTTTACCAGCGGGTTTTTACTCATCCCTGCTTTACTGGCGCGGGCAAAGGAGACGCCGGGGTGGTCGAAAAAGCTGAAGGAATTTCCCGAGGAGGATCCGTCAGCCGCGGAGGTCGAGACTGTTTGGCCAGAAGAGGTTTCTTCGCCTGTCTCGTTTGGCCAGGAGAGGTTTCTTCATAATTTTTTGGAGTTCATCCCTTCTCATCAAGAAGCGGTCTCCACTGGTGGATCTGTAGTGATACCCGTAGTTGGCCTCGCATTTCGCAAAGGCGCACCTTAGGAGCCTAGTCTTGCGATAGGCTATTCGGTCGAAGGTGCTGAAGGCTCAATCGTTGCTTCCCCTAGCGAGCCCCCTCTTTACGGAGGTATCGGGGGAAGATTGTTGGAAGAAATAGCCTTGGCGTATATCGCACATCAACCCCGGGTGGTGGTTGAAGAGAAAGCCAGAGATTCCTCGGTAGATGCTGCTGACGAGCTAGCTGGCCAAACTGAGACGGCCGCTGATGAGCCGACTGCTGAGGTTCCAGTCCAGGTGATCACTAGAATGGCTGTCGATGGTGCTGTTGTTGAGCCCATCGACGAAACCCCTAGGCGCCCGACTAAGGAGAACGAAGAAGAATCGGCCGAGACGACCACCGATGAACCAATTAAAGAACCCTTCAATGTGGTCACTCTAGGACCGTCCGAAGAGGCTATACTCGAGCCATCTGCTATGGGCTTGGTCGAAAAGACCGTGGACGAACCGGCTGTCGAAACACCGGTAGAGAATACCACTAAGGAGTCGGTTACAGTGACCGTCGAGAAGTCGACTACTGAGATTACTCAGGCTCTAGTTAATGTAACTTCTGTTGCGGATATGGTTGAAGGACCAGCGAGGGGGCCAGTTACCAAGCCCGTTATACCTCAAACAATGTTGGCTGTACCGCCGACGGCCTCTGCTATAATAATGGCGCCACCTATTTCGGCTGCAATACCTAGACGCATGTCGGCTGTCATAGCCGCCCCGGGACCTTCTATTGCGGCATCTCCGGTGACCCCAATGAGTATGGCTTACAATACGTACTATACCAAACTCATTCTGGGTACAATTCGTCAAGCTTTGACACGCGGTATAGAGGGTGTCTTTCGAGATAACCAATCACTCAGACGAGCCCGGTCTATAGTGAGTGTCCAATTGATGGCCTTGTGCGACTATCCAGAATGCGAGGCGAAGGCGGATGCGATAGATGATCTGCTGGCAGATTTGGAAGGTGTCGCCTCATAGCTTCAAAATCAGGAGCGTTGTCTTTCGGCCCTAGCTGCTGCGAAGCTAGAAAAAATAGCTTCTAAAGTATCCATTATGAGCAAAAATATCGGGCCTTGACTGACAGACTTGCCGAGATCGAGGCCAAAATTGAAGAAACGATCGACGCCGAAGAGGCTCAGTTCTGTCATCACGTAGCCTCGGAGGAACAATACGAGGCCCTCCAGGAGAAGATCCGAAAGCTAAAAGAGACTTTGGCTCTTGGAGAGAGCGAGTTGAAGTCCAAGGACCAGCAGGAGGTACTGCGGCAACGCTCTGAAACCCTGACCGGGAGAAGGAAAGTATTGGCCTACGCCAGGCGAAACTGGTTCTTGTGTGCCAAAACATGTCCCAGGTTGAAGATGAAGCTGCTCTACGTCAGGAGGCCGAGCGTCGAGCCCAAGCACTAGTTGGCCCCCAAATTGCTCTTTTGAGGGGTCGACTAGAAGAACTTTTGCATCGGTCTTTGCAGTTTTGACCTTATTTTTTTCTTTCTATCTCTCATTTTTTGAGAGACTCTTTTCGTAGCCATTATATAAATGAAAATTTGTTTTTGCTTTTCTGCTTGTCTTTTTTCTCTATACTTTTTTGTATAAGAGTGAGAATTCCCTCAAAGGTAGTACGACATATGTGAATGGAGATAACTCCGCTGGGGATAGGGTGTTTTACTTAGAGGTAATATGGACATGGTAAATACAAAATTTTTTGGTAGTAGGATCTTTCTTACTCACAGGTAATATGGACATGGCAAGGATAGACTCTATGGGTGTATAGAACAATTCAGAGGTAGTATGGACGTAAAAGGTTCTATAGATAATTATGAAAATCACAGGGTATTGTCATTAAAGAGATGTCTACTCAGAGGTGTTTTGGACATGGTAGGCACAATCTTCGCTAGGGTGTAGAATAATAATTCAGAGGTAGTATGGACGTGAAAGATTTTCTAGATAGTTGTGACAACACAAGGTTATTATGGAAGGGACGACTACTCAGAGGTAATATGTACATGGTAGACATAAACTTTATTACGGTGTAGAATAACAATTCAGAGGTAGTATGGATGTGAAAGGTTTTCTACTGGGGGAGTTATGAAAGAGGTGAACTCAGTAATAGAATTCATGGACACCCACGGGGGATATGGGAAGCTATGCTGATTTGAAGTTCAGACATAGTATTTCTTCAGGAACTTGCCATTGATTGGCATCATTAGCAAATTGCTGTTAGGTTTGGCCAGTCGGCAGGCCCTATTAGAGTTGACCGTCTCTATAACGAACGGTCCTTCCCACTTGGGTTTGAACTTTCTAGCTGTCTTGTGAGTCATCACCATCAGTCTTCGAACAGATAAGACGAGGTTACCCACTTGGAATGTCCTTTCCCGGACCTTTTTGTTGAAGGCCCCGAAAATTCGAGCTTGGTAAAGCTGGATTCGTTGCTAAGCTAGCAGACATTTTTCATCCAACGCCTCTAACTCTTCTAGCCGTCAGCGCTGATTGTCTTCGTCAGTCAGCTGGTTGGTGATGGATACCCGTAGAGACGGGATCTAGATCTCTAGGTGAAGCACTGCTTCGCTTCCATAAACCAGAGAGAATGGTGTGTTGCCGGTGGGTGTCCGAAAAGTCGATAAGCCCATAGGCATTCGTCGATCTTTTCATTCCAGTTGCACTTATTAAAGGAAACGGTTTTCTTAAGCAGTTTGACGATAGTCTTGTTCAATGCTTTGACGAGTCCGTTTGCTACAGGATTATAAGTCGTTGATGCCACATATTGTATTCGATTCTTATCGCAGAACCAATGGAATGTGTAGCTAACGAACTGAGGACCGTTGTCGTGGATAATCCTTCTGGGAACCCCGAAGCAGTATATGACATAATGCTTGACAAAGCTAATCACATTCGAGGTTTTTACCTCAGCCAGAGGTACTACTTCCGTCCATATAGAAAAGTAGTTGGTGATGGTGAGTATGAACCGGTGTCCTTTGAAGGATGGTGGACTAATCGGCCCGATAATATCCATTACCCATGCTTCAAATGGCCAGGCAGCCGCTGTGGGGTGCAGAAACTCAGAAGGTTAGTGGATGAAGTCTGCATGCAACTGTACATACCCGATACTTCTTTGCATAATC
The DNA here is from genome assembly GCA_029216955.1 of Iris pallida. Classification (NCBI taxonomy): domain Eukaryota; kingdom Viridiplantae; phylum Streptophyta; class Magnoliopsida; order Asparagales; family Iridaceae; genus Iris; species Iris pallida. The sequence goes on from JANAVB010026799.1 coordinate 8,926,660, forward strand.
AACGGCCTCTGCCAACATAGTAGGCCAGTAGTAACTCATGTGACGCAATCGATCCTGTAACTTGGGACTAGGCTGATGGGCTCCGCAGCTGCCATCGTGGACCTCCCTGAGTGCCTTTTGTGCTATTGTCATGGATAAAAATTGAGGAAGAAGACCGTCATATGAACGACGATACAACATTTTGGTAGCTATATCGTAGAAGAACCGGAGAGAGCGTCTCTTGATAGAAGTAGCTTTCTTCGGGTCTTTAGGTAGGATTTAGTAGACTGCATAGTCTATAAACGGGAATTGCCAGTACCGAACATTAACATTAGGGGGCGTTTGGTATGCGGAATACTATATAGCTGGGAATTCTATATTCCCGGGAATCAAATTTCAAGGAATTAAATTCCCTGGAAAATTGCATTCCCATGTTTGGTGACAATATAAATATTCCCGAGAAAAACATAAAAAATAATAATAACGAAATAAAATGAACAAATATAAAAAAACTGGTAAAAACGACAAAAAATCGGTAAAAACGAAAAAAATGGTAAAAACGACAAAATAACAAAAAACGAAAAAAACGATAAAAAAATGACAAAAACGATGAAAAATAACAAAAAAAATCGGTTAAAATGACAAAAATGACAAAAAAAGGACAAAAAATGTATAAACGACAAAAATAACAAAAAAGGGTAAAACGACAAAAATAACCAAAACACGAAAAAACGACATAAAATCGGTAAAAGCGACAAAAAAATAAAAATGCGGCAAAAACGACAAAAAACAACAAATATTCGGTTAAAATGACAAAAAAATCGGTTAAAAACGAAAAAAAATCGGTTAAAAACAATAAAAAAAATCAGTTAAAACGACAAAAAAAATAGGTTAAAACGACAAAAAATCGGTTAAAACGACAAAAAATGACAAAAAACGGTTAAAAACGACAAAAAAGGTTAAAAATAACAAAAAATTGGTAAAAATGACAAAAAATGACCAAAAAATGATAAAAACGACAAAAAATTGGTAAAAACGACAAAAAATTAGTAAAAACGACAAAAAATAATCAAAAGTGACAAAAAATGGGTAAAAGCGACAAAAAAATCGCTTAAAACGACAAAAAATTGGTAAAAACGACAAAAAATGACAAAAAAGGATAAAAACGACAAAAAAAAGAAAAAAATGTTCAAAACTAATCAAAATTGATCAAAAAAGAAGAAAAAAATTTAGACAAATTTTTTTTTCCCGGGCAAAAAAAATACCCACCTATTATCCAGGGATAGAATTCCCATGTTTTGTGGGTAAACTATTTACCCGGGTATTTATAATTTTCGGGAATAAATTTTTTATAAGCCAAACAAATGTGGTAATAGATTCTCATCTTAAATTTTTTCGGGAATAAAAAAAAATACCGCGTACCGAACTGGGAGGTATACTCATGCCTCCGGGCTGCTCTCAAGACTGCATCAAAAGTCTGATGCTCAAACTGCTCGACTGCCAACAAGATCTCCAGGTGAAGTCCCTGCTGGAATCGCTGGGCTCTATCATACTCGGTTGCCACCAAGGTGGGAGCAAACCGACTGAGTCTGGAAAACTCGGCCGCATATCCGTCGACCGTCCTGCCTCCTTGCTTCAGATTTGTGAACCTCGTCTGTAGATCGTACCGAGCTACGGCATCGAAATACTTGGTCTGGAATCTCTCTCTGAATACTGCCCAAGCAATGGGTGCTACTAATCCAACGGCCTGCGCTGCCCACTAGCTGCGGGCAAGATCTAATAGCTGCAAGCGCACCACGGCTACCTTCTCGTTCTCTGGAGTCTTGGCTGCTTCTAGAACCACCTCTATGTCCTGAAGCCAAGCATCTGCGGCGATAGCATCTTCACTACCGTCGAAGAATGGAGGGTTCAAGCGCTTGAAGCTGTTGGCAGCGCTGTTACCCTGATGACCACCCCGGGTCAAAGCATCCGCCACTGCCTGTTGCAATGCATCTCCACGACGATCTTGGGAGGCTATCAAGGTCCTGACGAGCCCTACTAATGTGCCATCATCAGGTTCGGCAGGCTGAACCGGCTGAACTGGGGGCTCTTCTTCAATAGGCTCGAGTCTGGAGGCTACTCCGGAATGCTGGGCTTGATCTCCGGGTTGCTGCTGGTGCGCGGAAGGTGCTCCGCCTTGCTGATCGGTCGGGTCAGGTACTATGCCGCTGAAGAAGACGACATAGGAAACAATAAGGAAGGACCAGGACAGAGCAACGATACAAGTATATGATCAGGACAAGAATCCAGGGATTCAGAAGATACGAACAGAGATCAAGGACGAATACTGATTGAGACATCTATTCGGTAAACCCTCACATATCTTGATTTACAAGACCTGCATGGGCCACCACTTAAACCATGTCACGCCCCAGAACCAGAATACTGGAGAGCGGGGGCAGACATAGCCAGCTACGTATATGAAATGGAATCCATCTCGCTATACGGTCACGGCTGTCTAGATACATGAGGGTTTATCTACAAGCCAGCAGTCTCTTAAGGTCATGAACAAGCCTATTGTCTCAATCACAAGCAAGTAAGTAAAGTTACAAGATGTATGATCATTAAATATACAATAATAAGGCGTCCCAAATATTACATATTCAGCTGATCATGAAGCTAGTCGTACAAAATGTCAGGACTAGCAAGAGTTTAGTCATACATGATCAACCCTAGGATCTGTTAATCATGTTACAGCCCGTAGGCAGACAGTAAATAAAAGTACAATCGAGCTAAACAGGTGCTCGTCGGCTAAACGCCTCAAAAGAATATTTTCACAATAGAGCGGAAGAGCCAAAGAGAACCCACTCGTTGCCAGGGTTCCGTCTAGTGGCCACCATCTGGCTGGAAGATCGGTAGATCCTCTGGAGCTGCTCCGAAATCTGGCCACACAAAACCAGCTGGGTCAGACCCCAGAAAGAGCAAGTGCCACAAAGGAGCTTCATTTAAGAACTAAAACCAGCAATCAACACAGGAATATAAATAATATAATAAAGACAGGAAATATAAATAACTGGTAAAAACTGGAAATAAGAAAAACATGCCAGGATGATATACGACGAGATAACCATGAAACTATTCAGATAGCTAGGTTACAACCCGTAAACCAAACAAGGACCGGGGTTGTAACCCTTCGTCTGAACGGAGCTTGGTTTCTCACCATTTATCGAGAAAATAAATACAAGCATGCTGGTCATGTAACAGTCTGGAACAAGATCAGGGCAAGACTAGACTTGTTAGACTCCATCCAATCATTTCACGGCCAAGCAAGACCTACGGCTTGATACTTTAACTAACTAGGGTTATCACAGTCCTAGTTACTAACAAGATGCAGTGAGATTATTCCACAGCCACAGGCCCTGCAGACCATCCAGGTTACCCAGGTCGAAAGATTAGGGTTGAATTCAGGTGGGTACATCGTCCAGGAAATGCATGTACCCTTAGGTAGCTTGAAGGGTGCAACACATGACAGTGTGCTGGAAATGTGCCCTACTCGACGGCAGGCTACAGATCCCAGGCGCGCCCAGGTAACGGGATTGCCTGTAGCTGGAAAATCTCTTCATGACTAACGTATTAATCTAGTTATTAGTCCCTAGTTCATTTCAATAGGTACTCCTGACCGTGGTACTCAGGAGTCCCATCCTAGACATGATGCAAGACAGGACTGGTTTATTTATACAAGCACAATCACCCACGGTGTCCAGGATGTCCATTCTTGTCAAGTCATGTCATGTCGGGTAGCCATCAAGATATAACATGTCAGGTTATCAGGTCAAGTGTACTAGTCAAGAGTGCGCCACGACGGGCCACTATCAGGTCATGCCAGGTTACTCATGTCAGGAGTGCACCACTACGGGTCACTATCGTGTCAGGCTCAGTTATCAATTCCAAACATATCAAGTAAATTCGGGAATTATCAAGTTCAGGTCAAAAGGCGTAAGGATATAAAATGGACGTAAAATATCTAATAAAATATCAATATACAGGGCTATAGAAGATCCATGATAAGGAAAATAAAATAAACTGACAAGCTAATATAAGATCAAGTCTGCCAAAGGCCATACGCTCAGGTAAGCATACGCTCCCAAAAGGCAGCGTATGGGGGGGGTCACAAAGCTCTCGGGTCGAACCAGGGTGACAAGATAGGCAGTACGCTCAAGCCAGCGTACCAAAGGGTCCATACACTTCCAATGGGAAGCGTACGCAAGGGTCAGCGTACACAAAGGCACGCTCGAACTACAGGTCAGCGTACGCTCAAGCTAGCGTACGCTCAAGCTAGCGTACGAAAAGACATGCTGCCAACAGGCAGCGTATCAAGGTGAGCGTACGCTCACTAAAGAGCATCATACGAAGGCTAGCGTACGCTCGCTAAGGAGCAGCGTACGAAGGCTAGCGTACGCTCGCTAAGGAGCAGCATACGAAGGCTAGCGTACGCTCGCTAAAGAGCAGCGTACGACTCAGCGACATAAGCTAAAAAGCTAGCTCACTGTTCACTGTCTTCTCCAAAGGGCAAGAACAGCAAGAACTCCATAGATGGAACCCAAAACTCCAAATGCTCATAACTTGGTCAAAACAAGTCCGAATCCAACCTTCCAAAGGTCAAATTTGGGTAGAATAAAATTATCTACAACATGGAACCATAAAAACTTGAAAACAAGGGAGTTTGATAGATCAAAACCACCAAAATCCGAAAATGCTAAATTGTAGATCTACAAGAATCAAAGCCTCAAAATGGAAAATGACAAGTTCTAATGTGGTTTAGAATCATGAGAAGAAGCTAATGGAACCATAAAAATGAGTTCTCTTGTGGAAGCAAGTTGCACTTGCCTAAGGGTTGGGGAGTTGTGGGGAGGAAGGAAGAAGAAGAAGAAGAAGAAATAAATGAGAGTTATGGAGGAGAGAGAAGGTTGGTAGGGAAATAAATATCATGGGTTGGTGGTAGGTAGGGGGTTCACCTTGGTCCATGATGGACCAAGCAACCAGCCGGCCAAACCAAGCCAACCCAAACCGAGAGTTAAACCAAGCCAAGAAAACTAAACAAGGAACAATACAAAAATACGTACACGTATTTCCAAAATACGTAATACGAACAACAGACATTACACTTAGTGTCTGTTTGTGCAGAGTAACTCAGACACGTATGTAGATTGTTCTTTGGGCAAACTAGCTCTTGTCGCATTACCGTGACGGTATATTGGGTTCCAACAGGAGCTGCCAGAGAATCTGCGAGGTCAGCGAGAGCGTCTGCCTCTAAATTTTGCAGTCGAGGTACATGTTCTATAAAGAACCCTGTGAAGGTGGAAATTATATCGATTGCTGCCTGGTGGTAAGGAATCGGATCTTCATGGTGGACCTCATATTGTCCTCGAACCTGGTTAATAATCAATTTCGAGTCGCCATAGGCCTCGATGCAGTCAACCCCTAACTGTTTAGCGTGCTGGAGTCCAATGATGAGAGCATTATACTCAGTAACGTTATTGGTGCATGACTCTATGAGAGAATATGTGCGATGGATGACCTCATCGGGGGTGATGAGAATGACTATGACTCCTGCGATGATCTCGCCTTTGGGTTATGTTCTTGAAGTGCCGTCAAAGAACATGCGCCAAAGCAACTTATCTGAGATGGCATTGGACTCTAGGACTTCATCGAGAATGTCGTCATAGAGCTTTGATGTCTTTGGCACGGGATAGGCCGCCAAGAAGTCGACCAATGCTTGGCCTTTGACTGCCTTTTGTAGGGCAAATACCATGTCATAAGGAGTCAAAATTATTGCCCATGTGGCCAATCGTGAGTTTAAGGCCTCGGGCTTGGTCATGAGGACCCTGAGGGGGTTGACTCGAGAAATGATATGGATTGTCTGTCCGGCCACGTAATGTCGTGTCTTCTGGATGGCGAAGAGAAGAGGAAGACACTCCTTCTCCATAGGATTATACCGATGCTCGGCCCTAATCATGGTCCTGTTGAGATAGTAGATCGTCTATTCATGGCCTTCATTGCCTTTTTGGGATAGCAAAGCACCGAGAGAATGGTCCATAGCTCAGACGTATAGCAGGAAAGGTCTCCCCACGATCGGTGCTACTAGTACTGGAGGACTAGTGAGGTACTTCTTGATGTCGGCGAATGCACGCTGGCATTCTTCGGTCCATACATAAGAAACCCCTTTCTTCATCAGTTTGGTGAAGGGTTGACATCGACTAGAGAGATTTGCTATGAATCTTCTAATGTATGCCAGGCGTCCTTGTAGGCCTCGAAGCTCACGAGGATTCTTTGGGGGAGCCATGTCCAAGATCGCCTTAGTCTTCTCAGGGTCAATATGAATACCCTTGACTGTGACAATAAAGTCCAGGAACTTGCACTGGAGACTCCCAGGAAAGACTTGGTTGGGTTTATCATTAGTCGATGTGTCCGTATTAAGTCGAATACCGTCCTTAGGTCATCCAAATGATTGGATTTCTTTTTGCTCTTGATGGCAATATCATCAACGTAACATTCTATCGCCTTTCGGAGGTGTTTGCAGAATATGGTGCTTACAGCCCGCTGGTATGTTGCTCCCGCATTCTTCAATCCGAAGGGCATCACTGTGTAACAGTATACCCCTTTTGGAGTCCGAAATGAAGTATGCTTCTCGTCTTCGGGGAACATTTTGATCTGCTTGTAGCCTGAGAAACCATCTATGAAGGACATGCGCACGAAGTTACATGTGTTGTCGATCATCACGTTGGTGATTGGGAGGGAAAACTCGTCTCTTGGGCAGGATGAGTTGAGATCCCTGAAGTCTATGCAGACCAAATTTTTCTGTTCTTCTTTGTGACTAGGACAATGTTGGCCACCCAATCCGGGTGTTGCTCTTCGTGAATGAAGCCACTCTCTATGAGATTGTTAACTTCTTTCTCAATAGCATCCATGACGTTGGGGCAGAAATGATGCTGTTGCTGTTTGACCGGCTTAGCATCGGGTAAGATGTTGAGACGGTGTATGGCAACATGCGGGTCTAGACCCGGCATGTCCTCATAGCTCCAAGCAAAAATATTGATATATTTTTAGATAAGCTGTATCAGAGATTCCTTGTCTTCTTCCGTCAAGCTTTTGTTAATGAAGATGGCTTTTGGGGAAGCCTCATCTCCTAGCTCGACTTGGATGACTTCATCTTCAGTGAAGGTTTGCGTTGTTCGAAGCGCCATTCCCAATGGGATCCCAGGCGTTGAGCCCATGGTTAATCTTCAAAGAATTCAAGTATTTGGTCTTCCTCCTCGACTGGGGGATCTGTCGAGACCATATTGACGGATAATGTCTTCTTGAAGGCTTTGCCGATACTGGTATCGGAGTCCCAGGTTGAGGAGTCGGAAGAGTGTGAATGCATAAAGACCTCCGGCTCTGAACTCTCGGAAGTTGTTGTGGGTGTAACGTAACCCAACCCCCGGCGAGTGCGTTGGTAGTAATTTTGGGACTTTCTGTAACCCCACTTCTAAAAATTTTAAGAATATTTTTTTCTTTTAGATAAAAATACTAGGGAATTATTTTCTTTGAAAGTGAATTCTCCTTATTATTTTTCTCTCAATTCTTAATTGTCTTTTGGGCTGGCTCGGCCCAAGCCCATGAGACCTATTATTTCTTTTATTTCTACTTTAAGAATCAATTGAGACCCAAACCAATTTTTTTCTTCTGATTTTGATTCCCAGTGGGAATTCAAATCTTCTCAAACCGTCTCTGACAGGAGTAGTGGAGGAATTTCGATTCCGGCCCAAACTTTCTTTCTCCTCAAGAATTTTCCAACAACCTATATAAATTGGAGAGCACCACCTGTTCGTTACATTCTGTTATGAACTCCTCCCTCTTCCAATCTCGTTCAGTCAGCAACATTTTGCTCTCGACAACATCAAGCGGAGAAAAGGAAGAAATCGCCATGGCCAGAGATCGAAGAGCTTGATCTCCTGAGAAGAGGATGACAACGACGGTGGTTTGTGGCAGGAGTGGCAACTCCGGCGATTAGGTGCAACGTTCCTTCGACGTACTCTCTGGTGATCGCCAGTATGTTTTGATTTCAATCATCCTGTACTTTCTCTCCCTATATTGTATTGATCCGATCAATCCAACCAAAATTTAGATCGGAAGAGTTGGATCGAGAGATTTCAGAGCAAGCTGCTGTGGATTCCATTAGTGTGCTTATTAAGTCAGTTGGCATGACAGTTTCTCATTTGCTTTGACATCTTGATGAATCAATTCCTTGATAAATTTTGATAGATTTCCTTTCTTTATTCGACTGTGCAATAGGGAGATTGGTGAAGGGATCAACGTTGGATCGAGTTTTACATTTCAAATCATACCCAAGGATGGTGAGTAGCGATTTGATCTCTTCGAGATTCGTTGTTTCTATGTCTTTTAGAATTCTTGAGGGGATGATGATCGATCGATCATCAATTTTGTAAGACTTTTCCTCTCTCAGTGGCAGGATCTCTTGTAGAACTTGGAGATATGTTCTTTCATTCTGAGTAACTCGAGCTTGACCTTTTGAGCAGAAGTTTGGCAATCCTTGTGTCAGCATTGATCTAGGTAAGCCTGGAATCCTACTCTGTTTATTTTGAGTTCAGTTCAAATTATTCGATCAAATTGTTAGAACAGAGTTCTTCATAAGTTCCTTATCAGTTTTCAATTCTGGAGTTAGTTCCTTGAATACTTGAGAGAGCAAGTGTTACAGAAATAGCCTGGTATTAACTAACCTCCTATCTATTTGATCAAATGTTCGAACCAGGGGAATAGCAGTGAATCGAGTAGGAGAACTAGTGTCTGACCTGAGGTGGTGACTGTTCCTTTTCAGATCAGGCTACTGCAGGTAGAGCCCAACCCTTTCTGAGTTTTTAATTGCTATGTTCTCTGTGGTTATCCAAATGTATGAGGAGGATGTGACGGTAATATTAGGATAGTTGTTAACAGTTAGCTCAGATTGTTTGTGATCGAATATCATTGATGCTCAGTAAACCCATTTCTCCAAATTCTCAACCTGCTATGGATAGACAGTAGACAGTGAGTAGTGTCTAGCCAATACCTGTTTAATTTTGTAACTGAAATATTGGTGAACCTGCTAGCTTGGGACTGTAAGATGGTTAGGGTGGAAGCCTATCTTGAATGATTGATTTGAATACATTAATTAAGGAACTTTGCAAGGATAGATGGATATAGCTAAATTACATCAACTTTGATGAGAAGTATCAGGTCAGTATAGGTTAGCAGTCCAGTAGGCTATCTATCAGCAGGACAAACCTGAGAATTAGCTGTTTTAGCTTCAACCCTGGGTGACAGAGTTTTAATATGCAGAAATTGTGATGACTCGAGTTGGCCATGGGTTCAGGACTGATGTACAAACCTGAAGTAACATGTTAGATAATCTTTGATTGCTCTACTCTATGTCAATTCCTATATCATAATTTTCTGAATTTTCATACTGCCATTATCTTGGTTGGCTATCTCGAGTTTAGCTGACTTCTAAGCTTCCTGTAGAAGGATATTAAGATGTTATACTGAACAGTCAAGCATGAAAGGTTATTCAACTGTGGGAAAGGAAAGCTGGATTTAATAGGTTTCATGTTCAGGATAGTGGTGTCAGTACCTTAACTAGACTAATATATGTAAGTCCTGTTATGGACCGACATATGTAAGCCTTGTTAGAGGACTGGTACCTTGGGCTTATCAACATCCTAATTAGCTAAATACTGTGGTGATTAGGTGACTAAGTATTTTTAGTATTTAGATTATTTGCTAGGTGAGGTTGTTTAGACTGAAACCCTGTCAGGAATGTTTGGACAGAGGAAACAGTAACTAGGAACTGGCAGTGTTCTGGAGCTGAGAAGAGGCTATCATGTTATGAATAAATTGAGTTATCAGTTAAATGTTAGATTGCCAATTTAGTAACCTGGAATGTCCATGATTTGATTGGTTCAGCCCCATTACTGGACTGAATTGAATCAGTCTTAAGTTAAGACTGATATGCATCAGCCTGGGGGTACTGGACTGTGGGTATCAGTCCTACCTATGGACTGGACTGTTGTATCAGTCCTACCAAGACTGAATTGTCTCAGTGACCTAAGGACTGAAATTGTAACAGTCCTACCTTAGAGTTTAACCTTAAGCTATCAGTGCCCTGTTTCTTTAGGAATATTTGTAGTTCATACTACAAAAGTTAGGAGACCATGGTATCATTTGATGATTGGCCATTCAAGGAGTCATGACATATATGGTTTAAGTAATGTATGATAAGGAAATTGATGATAGATTTTCTTATATTTTAGGTTATGTATAGATAATGTTTTAGTTGTATAAATTGTAGAAGTTAATAAGACAGATATAAAGATAGGTTTAGTGTTAAAACCAAGGATTATGTTGAAGTGACCTTTTCTAGACTAAAAATATCTACCTTGAACTGTTGACTTATCAAATTGTAAATCATAACATGAGGATATCCAGCAGTACATCCTATACTTGATCACCCTGAGCAAGGCAAGTATACTCCTCGGACTTGTCCATTTCTTCATGTCTTGTATATTCATGCTTGTATCTCCTTGTTGACACGATATATCACGAGATTGTCTTGTATTATGTTTCCTTGAGTTTACTTTCTGGAAGGGGAAATATTACAAATGTGTGATCAAACCCGAGTTACTATTCATGTGAATAGCTTAGGCCACGCATCGTGCACGCAGGACCAAATTAAGCCGTACCATTTCATGTTCCCTGAATCTACCTAAGCCGATCACACACTCTGGATGTATTTCGATATATTGGGCACTTCAGGTTCATGTTGTATTTCATGTTTAGGACTCATTTCATGTTCCCTGTATTTACTTTCAGTATTTATGTTCAGGTTTCATATCTTGTTCTTATTTCTCGTACTTTACATTTTCCTGTATTCATTTTAATACCATGATGTTCATGTACATTTCCTTGGATATATTTAGCTCTGCTCCTGACTAGGATATGTTGCAGGTGGGTTGGAGGCTATCTGTGACACTTATTACGGACATGAGCCTGGAGGCACCTATGAGCCAGTTGATGTTGCCAGGACTAAGAGGCTGAGGAAGCCTAGCACTTTTCCTTTTAGTTTTATCTGGACTTGTATTAGAGACATCAGTTTACTTTCATTTGCTAGAATTGTAATAACTCTTAGACTTGTATTTGAGATTCTGGGATTCGATATTAGATGCTGTGATTTATATTCATTCTTATCTGGATTTATAGTTTTCCCTAGATATTGGTACAACTTACTTCATCGTGTCAAACGACGAAGGCTGGGCGTGTCCGACTCGTGTTCGATTATTCGGGAGCAGGTATATCCTAATGGTACCTAGGTATTAGTGTACTATTGGAGGACTTGATTAAATTAGGGAAACTTGATCACAGCATAGGAAAGTCGGGAAATAAGGGTATATCAGGTGCATTGATATTATAAAAACCTTATTTATTTTTAGGTTTTAGGGTTTGTCAATCAACAAAGTTTTCTTTCTATTGTAGGATGGTCACTACGAGGAAGACCGCATATCAGCCTGGAGTTGCAGGTAGTTCGGGACAGTCTACATCAGACGCTCCAGTAGAGCAGCTTCCGCCACCGCCTCCTATCTTTCCTCCGTTACCCCCGATGATGATGTTTGAAGGCGTCCAGGTGATGGCCATGTTCCAGCAGTTCATGGAGGCCCAGAACCACCAGGCAGCACAGTTCAGAGCAACCGTCGTTGATGCACTCAGGACTCGGGAGCCGACAGCACCAGTACCAGTAGGACCTCCAGCACCAGCAGCACCGAGACCAGGGACCTCCAGGGACTACCAGAACCTCTGACCGATCAATTTTTGGGGTCACGAGGGGATTGTTTATGCGGATGAGTGGCAGAAAAATACGGAGCGGACGCTGAAGATGGCGAGGATTCCTGGTGACTTGAAGGTGGAGGTTACGAGTATGCGACTTTTCGACCTTGCCAGAGCCTAGTATCGCTAGGAGCCCCAGTTAAAGCACCCCAGGTTCTTTGGACAGATTTCAAAACTCTGTTCAAGAAGAAGTTCTTCCCCGACCTTGAGAGAGACGAGCTTCGGATGCAGTTCAAGGCCTTGCAGCAGGGGACTATGGCAGTAGCAGAGTATACGTCAGAGTTCACCCGACTCAGCAGGTTCGCAGAGAACCTAGTCGGCATGCCAGAGGAGAGGGCTTGGAGGTTCAAGAAGGGCCTCACCAGAGAACTACCGTACGTAGTAGCGATCAGCCAGGCGACTACTTATTCGAGCATCCTCAAGACTGCTCAGGCTGTGGAAAAGGAGATGGACCCGAGGCCCAAGAGGGATAGGGACATCAACAGTAACTGTTATCAGGCACCGGCGAAGAGGGCACAGATTCAGACTCAGACGAGGCCACCACAGTCGACAGCAGTTCAGTATCGTCCTACCAGAGTTCCAGCAGTTCAGCATCAGAGACAGTAGAGAGTCACTTACACATACTGTTATCGGCCAGGACACCACGTGGAGGTCTGTCGCAAGCTATCTATTCTGCGGGTCAGATGCACATCAGATAAGGGACTGCTAGCAGGCCACAGCCAGACTAGCAGAAGGACCCCGAGGAGCTGGAGGACCACCACCTGCACCACCCAGAGCACTACCTGCTGCACCCCAGAGAGGAGGACCAGCTCTACCACCTTAGCAGTAGAGATTTGCACAACATCAGCAGCAACAGAGAGGAGGACCACAGCGGGGACGTGCTTACGTCATGGCCACAGTTGAGGAGGAGGAGGTAGCTCCAGATGTTATCACAGGTTCTATCATCATATATTCATTTCCTGCTATTATATTATTTGGTTCTGGAGCCACACATAGCTTTGTATCATATGATTTTCTACATAGACACGACTTCACACCCAAGCCCACTAGGAGGAACTGTCGGATTATGACAGGATGAAGGGTAGTGCCAGTTTGTGAGATGGTGGATTGCCCTATCACTATAGCTAGGCGGGAGCTTAGGGCTCGACTTCTAATGGTGCCATTACCCGAATTTGATATAGTCCTCGGCATCGACTAGATGAGCGAGCAGTTTGCTGTAATAGACTGCCATGAAGGGAAGGTCACTTTCAGCCCGCTTGGAGTTCCACCGTTCGAGGTCAGAAGACGGATCGCAGAGAGGCCAGAGGGAGTATACTTCGGAAGCAGAAGACTAGGAGTTGCCGCATCCGCTGATTGCAGAGTTTCTTGATGTCTTCTCCGAGGAGTTGCCAGGATTGCCGCCAGATCGAGATGTGGAGTTCAGCATCGACTTAGTGCCCAGATCAGCGCCGAAGTCCCAGCATTGCTACAAGATCAACCCGAAGGAAGCTACAGAGTTGAAGGCCCAGATTGATGAGTTAGAAGGCAAGGGTTTTATTCGGTCCAGTGCTTCACCCTGGGGAGCATCGGTACTCTTCGTGCCCAAGAAGGATGGGACTATGAAGATGTGTATCGATTACCGTGCACTCAATAACATCACCATCAAGAATAGATACCCGTTGCTGCAGATTGATGAGCTGTTTGATCAGCTGAGTGGGGCGAAGGTCTTTTCCAAAATTGACCTTCGGTCGGGATATCATCAGATGATGGTTCAGGAGCAGGATATTCCGAAGATAGCTTTCAATACCCGTTACGACCAGTATGAATTTTTGGTGATGCCGTTCAGACTCACCAATGCCCCAACAGTGTTTATGAACTTGATGAATAAAGTTTTTCACAAGTATCTGGACAAGTTTGTCGTAGTCTTCATTGACGACATTTTGATATATTTGAAGACCGAGGAGGAGCATGTGGAGCACCTGCGGATTGTTTTGGAGATTCTGTGGAAGGAGAAGCTGTACGGGAAGCTCTCGAAGTGCGAGTTCTTCTTGGACAGAGTGGAGTTCTTGGGGCATGTGGTGACTAGAGAGGGGATTTCTGTAGATCCCAAGAAGATTGAAGCTGTGGAAGCATGGGCACCTCCCAAGTCAGTAGCTGAGATTCGTAGTTTCCTAGGTCTAGCAGGATACTACCGAAAGTTCGTGAAAGATTTTGCCAAGATAGCAGAGCCGATGACCAAGCTTATGCGGAAGGACGAGGAGTTCATCTGGAGCAACACCTGCCAGTCAGCATTTAAAGAATTGAAGAGAAGACTCACTACAGCACCAGTTTTAGCTTTGCCATCAGGATCTGGAGGATTCGTCATCTATAGCAATGCATCAGAGAAAGGCTTAGGATGTGTGCTTGAGCAGAACAAGAGGGTTATTGCTTATGCTTCTAGACAGTTGAGGCCTCATGAGAAGAATTACCCTACACATGACTTAGAGCTTGCAGTCATTTTTGTCTTGAAACTGTGGAAGCACTACTTGTATGGAGAGAGAGTGGACATCTTTACGGACCATAAAAGCCTGAAGTATGTTTTTACTCAGAAGGAGCTGAATATGAGGCAGTGCAGATGGCTGGAACTCATGAAGGATTTTGACATCAATCTGTAATACCATCCTAGGAAGGTGAATGTGGTAGCAGATGCTCTCAGTCGATATCCTGTTGCTATGTTTCTCACTATGGATCGGCATCTTCTAGAGGATCTCGAGAGCTTGGGGATCGAGATTGTTCTTCCAGGAGTTGGAGGGCAGCTGATGCACATGCAGATACAGTCAGGACTGATAGAGAAGATCAAGGAGGCACAGTTTCTAGATGAGGGACTCCGATGTCTCAGAGGCCAGGCAGAGGCATGATTGCTCGACGACTTCACTATTGCAGACGATGGATCCTTGAGGCACGAAAATCAGTTATGTGTGCCCAAGGATTTGCGGGAAGAGGTTATGCAGGAAGTTCACCAGTCGCAGTATTCTATACATCCGGGATCTACCTAGATGTATAAGGATCTTCGGGAGTATGTCTGGTCGTATGGGATGAAACGAGAGGTTGCCAAATTTGTTTTCAAATGCCTTGTGTGCCAACAAGTCAAGGCGGAGCGCCAGAGACCAGCAGGACTACTCCAGCCTTTACCTATCCCAGAATGGAAGTGGGAACACATCACCATGGACTTCGTCTCTGGTTTACCGCGTATGCCCCGTCGCCAGGATGCTATTTGGGTTATCGTGGACAGACTGACAAAATCTGCTCACTTCATTCCGTTCAAGGTAGGGCTGTCGACCGAGAAGCTTGCAGACCTCTACATGCGTCAGATTGTACGGATTCATGGAGTACCCATGAGCATCGTTTCAGACAGGGACAACCGCTTCACATCATATTTCTGGAGAAGTCTACAGCTGAGCTTGGGTTCACAGTTGAAGTTCAGCACTGCCTATCACCCACAGACGGACGGACAGTCAGAGAGGACCATTCAGACACTGGAGGATATGCTGCGAGTTTGCCCACTCGATTTTGGCGGTTCGTGGGAGGATCATTTATATCTTTTAAAGTTTGCCTATAACAATAGTTATCAGGTTAGCATCGAAATGACACCGTTTGAGGCACTGTTCGGGCGGAGATATCGCACACCTTTATCTTGGGACAACTTTGGCGAGAGGGCTTTGCTTGGGCCAGAGATGGTGGTAGATGTGGCCGAGAAGATCAGATTGATCAGGGAGCGACTCAGAGTTGTGCAGGATCGGCAGAAGCACTGGACAGACAGTAGCAGACGGCCACTGGAGTTCGCAGTTGGAGATAGAGTGTTCCTGAAGATCTCACCAACTAGGGGCACCATTCATTTTGGCAGAGGCAGAAAGCTCAGTCCGAGGTACATCGGACCCTTCGACGTGACAGTACGGATTGGTGAGCTGGCCTATCGACTAGCGCTTCCAGCTAGTTTGGAGGGAGTGCATGACATCATTCACATGTCCCAGCTTTGACACTACATCCTAGACCCGAGCCATGTGGTGGACTACTCAGAGCTAGAGGTGGGACCGAGCTTGACCTACGAGGAGCCGCCAGTGGAGATCCTTGATCGGAGGGAGAAGCAATTACGGAATTAGACTATTCTACTTGTCCGTGTCATGTGGAAATACCACTTTCCGGGAGAGTCCACATGGGAGCGTGAGGATAAGATGCGGGAACGCTATCCCAGTTTGTTCACTTGATTGTATCTCAGTTTTCAAAATTTTATTCAATAAACAATTTGTTGAGATCTATTATATTTTGATTTTGATTATGACTTTAAATTTCGAGGACAAAATTTTTTTAGGGGGGAAGATTTGTAACCCTACTTCTAGAAATTTTAAGAATATTTTTTCTTTTAGATAAAAAATACTAAGGAATTACTTTCTTTGAAAGTGAATTCTCCTTATTATTTTTCTCTCAATTCTTAATTGTCTTTTGGGCTGACTCGGCCCAAGCCCATGAGACCTATTATTTTTTTGATTTCTACTTTAAGAATCAATTGAGACCCAAACCAATTTTTCCTTCTGATTTTGATTCCCTGTGGGAATTCAAATCACCTCTAACCGTCTCTGATAGGAGTAGTAGAGGAATTTCGAATCCCGCCCAAACTTTCTTTCTTCTCAAGAATTTTCCAACAACCTATATAAATTGGAGAGCACCACCTGTTCGTTACATTCTGTTCTGAACTCCTCCCTCTTCCAATCTCGTTCAGTCAGCAACGTTTTGCTCTCAACAACATCAAGCGGAGGAAATGAAGAAATCGCCATGGCCAGAAATCGAAGAGCTTGATCTCCTGAGAAGAGGATGACAACGACGGTGGTTTGTTTCCCTGGCAAGAGTGGCAACTCCGACGATTAGGTGCAGCGTTCCTTCGACATACTCTCTGGTGATCACCAGTAAGTTTTGATTTCAATCATCTTGTACTTTCTCTCCCTATATTGTATTGAACCGATCAATCCAACCAAAATTCAGATCGAAAGAGTTAGATCGAGAGATTTCAGAGCAAGCAACTGTGGATTCCATTAGTGTGCTCATTGAGTCAGTTGGTGTGACAATTTCTCATTTGCTTTGAAATCTTGATGAATCAATTCCTAGATAAATTTTGATAGATTTCCTTTCTTTATTCGACTGTGCAATAGGGAGATTGGTGAAGGGATCAGCGTTGGATCGAGTTTAACATTTCAAATCATACCCAAGGACGGTGAGTAGCGATTTGATCTCTTCGAGATCCGTTGTTTCTATGTCTTTTAGAATTCTTGAGGGGATGATGATCGATCGATCATCAATTTTGTAAGACTTTTCCTCTCTCAGTGGCAGGATCTCTTGTAGAACTTGGAGATCTGTTCTTTCATTCTGAGTAACTCGAGATTGACCTTTTGAGCAGAAGTTTGGCAATCCTTGTGTCAGCATTGATCTTGGTAAGCCCGGAATCCTACTCTGTTTATTTTGAGTTCAGTTCGAATTATTCGATCAAATTGTTAGAACAGAGTTCTTCATAAGTTCCTTATTAGTTTTCAATTATGGAGTTAGTTCTTTGAATACTTGAGAGAGCAAGTGTTACAGAAATAGCCTAGTATTAACTACCCCTATCTATTTGATCAAATGTTTGAACCAGGGGTATAGCAGTGAATCGAGTAGGAGAATTAGTGTCTGACTTGAGGTGGTGACTGTTCCTTTTTAGATCAGGCTACTGCAGGTAGAGCCCAACCCTTTCTGAGTTTTTAATTGCTATGTTCTCTGTGGTTATCCAAATGTATGAGGAGGATGTGACTGTAATATTAGGATAGTTGTTGACAGTTAGCTCAGATTATTTTTGATCGAATATCATTGATGCTCAGTAAACCCATGTCTCCATCTTCTCAACCTGCTATGGATAGACAGTAGACAGTGAGTAGTGTCTAGCCAATACCTGTTTAATTTTGTAACTGAAATGTAACCTGCTAGCTTGGGACTGTAAGATGGTTAGGGTGGAAGCCTATCTTGAATGATTGATTTGAATACATTAATCAAGGAACTTTACAAGGATAGATGGATATAGCTAAATTACATCAACTTTGATGAGAAGTATCAGGTCAGTATAGGTTAGCAGTCCAGTTGGCTACCTATCAGCAGGACAAACCTGAGAATTAGTTGTTTTAGCTTCAACCCTGGGTGACAGAGTTTTAATATACAGAAATTGTGATGACTCGAGTTGGCCATGGCTTCAGGACTGATGTACAAACCTGAAGTAACATGTTAGATAATCTTTGATTACACTACTCTATGTCAATTCCTATCTCATAATTTTCTGAATTTTCATACTACCATTATCTTGGTTGGCTATCTCGAGTTTAGCTGACTTCTAAGCTTCCTGTAGAAGCATATTAAGATGTTATACTGAACAGTCAAGCATGAAAGGTTATTCAACTGTTGGATAGGATAGCTGGATTTAATAGGTTTCATGTTCAGGATAGTGGTGTCAGTACCTTAACTAGACTAATATATGTAAGTCCTGTTATGGACTGACATATGTAAGCCTTGTAGAGGACTGGTACCTTGGGCTTATCAACATCCTAATTAGCTAAATATCTGTGGTGATTAGGTGACTAAGTATTTTTAATATTTAGATTATTTGCTAGGTGAGGTTGTTTAGACTGAAACCATGTCAGGAATGTTTGGATAGTGGAAACAATAACTAGGAACTGGCAGTGTTCTGGAGCTGAGAAGAGGCTATCATGTTATGAATAAATTGAGTTATCAGTTAAATGTTAGATTGCCAATTCAGTAACCTGGTGTAGCATCCACTTTTTCATAGAAGGGTATTTTAGTCTTTTTTAGCCATTTTGGTTTTTCTGTGATTTTCTAGATATGATGACTTGTGTTGTGCTAGTAACTGGTTTAACCTTAGTGGACATGTATAGGGGCCTAACCATGCCTTAGAATTGTTATTTTTTATTTTAGAATTTATTTTAGGCATTAGATTATTCTTAAGGCTTTAAGTGATTTATTTTAGCCTTTTTGCATGCAAGCCTTTAAGCCTTTTTGACTTGGGCCCATTTCTACTTGAGAATGAGTTGGCCCAAACGAAACCCTAATCCTAGGAGACCCATACCTGGCCGCCCAACAGATACCCCCTCCCCCTTGCATTCATTTGTGAAGTTTTGAGCCTCCAAAAGGAAACCCTAATAGATCCCCTTCTCCAAAACTCTTTTTCCTTCATCCGGAGTCTGTTTCTTCCCAAACGAATTCCATTGCACTCGTCGAGGAGAGAAGAATCTGCTAGAAAATTTCTAGCGAGGAGGCGGAGGCTTTTGCTTCAGGGAAATCAGCCGACACGACAACCGAGGGGCTCTATTCATTGATTTTTTGACACTCAATAGGTAAACCCTAATCTACCATAGTAAATCTGGAAATTCTTTCATTTTTGCATCCATATAGGTGCCCTAGACTTGCCCACGAAATTTGGTTGGATTTTGACTTCGTTTGATGGCGGTATCGGACAGGTGTCGGTCCTTTACGGTACGTATTCGACGAAATGCCGCTTAGGATAGAAAGTTGTTGTTTTTCGTTTATGTCTTCATGGATGTTTAGATAATATTATTTTGATAAACTTTTGTGAAGACGGATTTGGTTTTGACAACGTTGCAGCAGCGTTTCGGGCATCGGACGCACGTGCACGGACCCCGTGCACGAGGCCGTGCGTGCCCTGCTGTCCGCGTGTTGTTTCTCGATGCATAGGCCGTATTTTTGTGTGAAATTTCTTGAGCACATGGGGGCAACCTCTGCCCCCATGCTCGTAAAATTTCACAGTTTTTGTTGAGCGAGCGCGGAGAAATCGCGCTTGCACCGCTCAGCCGCACTGTGCATTCAGCCTGAATTTTGTCGCTGAAACGAACTTCGTGCGCGCACACGACGCAACGAAGACCCATTCCAGGACCTGGGACACGTTGCCCTATACCTAGACTACCCGAGGAACCAACCTCGAGTCGGGGCGTAGCCCGACGAGCGAGCCATGAGAGCAGAACCGCGCGCACGAGGGCGTGCGGGCGCGCGCACGTGCAGCAGGCCGCGCGCGGGTGCGGGGCTGCGTGCGTCGCTTTGGCACGGCGTGTCGCTGCGTGGCCGTGTACTAGACCTACCCCAGGACCGCCCCCAGCTACGTGCACAAGCACGAGGCTTTTCGTTGTGTGTGCGGTGCTCAATCGAGCGAGAACGCACGCGTTATCACGCGGTATCGGGAAATTCCGATACGCGTTCTGTGGACACGACACGGACACGATTTCGAATCTGAGAGTATACGAGCGCATCACGTGGGTCGAGACCAACGTGTATGCCGAGTTTCGCGGGTTCGTTTGGTGTATGTTGCATTTTGGGTCGTTGTGTGAAAAATAAGTTTTCTTTAATATGAATTTTTGATTTTAAATGCGATATTTTGATTTCCAGCTATTTAGCTTATAAAATCTGAGTTTTCAGTACGTATATGAGGTTTCGAATTTTTGGGAACCAACTTTTGGTTTTGTTTCATAATTTTCCATCATTTATGAGTATATAAAAAAAAAAAATATATATATATATATATATATATATATATATATATATATATATATATATATATATATATATATATATTTTTTTTTTATATATATATATATATAACCCCGTTGGAACCCATTGTTAATACATATATGTTGAGAATGGGTCGAGGGGGATTTAATTCCAGATTTTGACTCTTTAAATTGTCTCAAACCATTGCCAATCTTTTCATTGAGCATTTCTATATATATATATATATATATATATATATATATATATATATATATATATATATATATATATATATATATGTAGTTTCCTTATTTTGCATATATGTATATAAATAGTATATTAAATTGTGGTATACCATGGTTGTGTTTGTTGTTTTTAATCTCAGAATTCACCCCATTTCAGTAATCTTCAGGTCACACACACACACCATCATTTGTTAGATTAGAGTTTGATTTGTATTGTAAATACACATGCGTGTATATATGCCTATATGTATATAGATGTTTATGTTTGAGAACTCTCTTAGAATAGATTGTAGTTGTGTATATAACTATAGGAGTCCTAGGACAGATTTGGTTTATCATTTTGAGCCTAGTTTAGTCGAATTGGCCGACAAGTTGACCAAATTGACAAAAGTCAACTTTGGGTCAAACTTGATCTAATTCAACTCAAACGAACTCCAAATGACCTAGAATTTTGTGTATGACCTAGAAATTAGTAGACGGACTAGTTGACCCAAGTTTGACCAGGTTTGACCAGTGTTGACCAGGTTTGACCAGAGTTGACCGAGGGTTTTAACTTAAATGGTTGGCCTATTTGTCAGTCGAGTTGATTAAGAAGGTTCTGTAAGTCTTGAGGTGGGCCTTCCGTGACTTTTGTGTTTAAGTAGCACAAGGGACCTCTATTTAGTGGCACACTAGTAGCACATGTGTAGTGGGCTTCGAGTAGATCACAACCATATATTGGGTCAAAAGATTTAAGTCGAGGTTGAGTCTCTAATTGAAGTCAGAAAAGACAATGGTATTATGGTAGGGGTTATAGCTAGCCTTTTTGGCTCGAAAGTCATATCATGAAAATAGAATAGAAGGGGACGTGTTTTAATGGGACATGATATATCTACATGAAGGTGGAGTTGTCTACAACTTGTATATGAAATTCGTTGGAAGGTAACAGCGGGTCTCGTGCTCCGAATATTAATGCCACGGTCGGAGATACCAAATGATCTAAATGGAAAGTGGGAGTTCATAAGTCACTAGTTCTTTTTTTTAGTCAGAACCAATTTACTTTAGTAAATCGTAAACTTAGTGAATCCCAAAAATGTGGAAGGCTTACGATCTATTCACTCTCGAGACTAAGGCAGGGTTTCAGGAACAATAAGGTTAGAAATATTTCAAAGTCATGGCATTGTACTTCTACCTTTGATACTAATGGGGCACGATGTCATCGATGACGTGATATGGTACATATGAATTAATTTCAAGGATCGCACGTACAACAATATGCGAGTCGATAAAATAGAATGATCCACTCTTCCATAGTACACGAGAGTTATTGATGGGGGTAACGAACTCTAAGGTACATCATATGGAGGATCTCTAATGGCTAAGTCATAATTTCCTATTTGCGTTAAGCTTGCGAGACTATGGTCATATGGTTTCTAATGGTGTCGAATGTAGTGCCCCTGTATTGCTGCTGGTAACTGGTAAATCATGATATGACAAGAATTTAAGCTATTGTATTGGCTAAGCTAGTGACTGTGGTGTTCCAATGCTAGTCAGGTCTTAATAACAAAACTTCCACAACTAGGATAATATATGTTGGACTCCAATCTCGGGATTGGTGTCTGCAATAGTCATAGTAAATGATTGTCCTTACCTTTGTCTATTAATCACATGTCTGAACTTGTGGGTTTGGTCGAGAAAGGGTTAAGGCATCAGGGTTGCTAGTTAAAGCAAGATTCAAGCAAATAATTGGAGGCTCATAATATTTGATTCCTAGAGATTAGATATTCTCCTAGATTTGTGTTTTAACCAAAGGTAAGATCCTACTCATTTTTAAACTCAAATGACTAGAAGGTCATGACATTAGTTTTAGGGTCGAGGATAGGACAAGTAACTCAAGGCAGGGTTGTAGTCACATGGCTGGCCGAATGGTAGCTACACTTGTGTATACAACTATCATGGCCAAGATGGATACTCTGTATCTATCTATCAAATACAAGCGTTCGTCTTTCCAATCAGTGAAAGACAAAAGCAAATAAAGAGTTCAAGAAAGACGTCATCAAATACAATTATGCGATTCAAAGGCGAATGTATACTTCAAGAGGAATTGTCAATGCAGTCACGGATGAGATCCTAGATACCTCTATATCTCAATCCACGTGGGATAATCATATGAAGCGCGAACCAAGTGCACTATGGTTGATCAGACTATAACACATTGATTCTAATTAGACAATATGCTTATCGTCGTCCCCAGTTTACATATGTCCTGAACAAGCTTGATAAGAATAAGCTTGCAAAACTAGGCTATAACTAGCGTCATCATTTATGGTAGTGCAAATGTAAGTACGGGAGATAATGTTCAAGTTTCTCAGGAATCTACGTCGCATCTGGTGTTCCTGTTTATATAGTCATCTTATTGTCTCTTGTATCAGGCCTTGGTTGACCAATGGAGTATGGGCTACAAAAATCTCTATATTATTAGGTAATCATATCTTTCCGAACTAGCATATATTCAGTGTCATCCAGTTATACTTTATTAATGGGTTAGAAGAATATGGGGTGATAGACCGTGAGGCATACTACCCAACTTATAAAAATTCAACTAATAGAGAGCTTGAGAAATATAACATGTGTAACTAGTACAATTCATCCTTCTAACCTCCATATCAAGTATGAAGGAAAGATACGGTTCACGGTGGAAATGAATCAAGCAGAAGAAAATCGAGGTAGTCAACCGAGAGTTCAAAATTAGAATTCCATTGAGGGAATAATTATGTGGATGAGATCCTAAACTCTAATCCTATATATGCAAGCCCACATCGGTACAGTAATGTAACCGTAGTTTTAAATTTGACCTGCATAGGCTACCACAAAAACATGTAACGCCCCAGTCCCAATATACTTAGGACCAAGTACGTAGACATGCTAGCTGCATACATACGAAGCATACTCCAATATACGAAAATCTTGTATGTATACATAAGATGTAAAATACAGTAACCATGAAACTAACCTCATCCACAAACCAATATATCATAAAACCAACTTATTAAAGTCATTTGTACAAAACGTTGGGCGGAGACAAATCTACTACCAACTATAAGTAAGAAATACATAGCAATGAAGGAAGAGTCGAACGAAGCGAAAGACGATCCAAGAGCATCGCGAATTGTAGATTTGTAAACTATGGCCTTGGCTAGAGCATCAATGAAAATCACAAAAGAAAACATATCTAGAGAAATCACCAGGTCCTCAGAGAGACGTAACAAGATACAAGAAGAACATGCCATTATAACTGCAAATGTAAACACTATAAAACTACAACACAACTAGGTCCCTAACCATCTTTGTGATATGCACTTTGAGGACAATGTTCTACGCAGGGGCTATAGGATCAGTAGAGTAAATAAAGAGTAGCAGTAAGTAGCGCTCATCCGAGTCACTATCGGCCATAGGCAATAAGTAGCGCTCATCTGAGTCGCTATCGGCCCCAGGGCAGTAAGTAGCGCTCATCCGAGTCGCTATCGGTCCAAAATGTGTGTAAAAGTAAATGTAGCCCCTATTCTAATAGCTGTCCTTTCCCCCTAATGATACTATACATGCGTCGTAACCACAACGCACCAACACATGTCGCTTCCACAACACTATTTTATACCTAATAATTGTCAAGTCTTCTAACATGCATCTATTGACAGTTATTCCCAACGCATGCACACGGGGGATCAGCCAACACCCAAGTGACCTATATATGTTACTCACAACTCACGCACAACTCGTGTACAATCGTGACAAGTTAATGAGAGGCATTTCATTGACGGTAGCCTTTTAACTCTAGGCCAATATACAAGAAGGAAAAATAAATAACTAAAAGCAAAGGGCAGAGAATATACAATAACTGAATAATAAGATGCAACTAAATGAAGGCAGTAAATATGGCAAGGTATCTTGCCTGAGGTTGTGTGCAAAAGAGCGACGTCCAATAGCTCGAACCATTAGAATAGTGAAGCGATGAAAACCAAATCCTGCATACTTCCTCGGATGCTAAAACAAATATCAAGAACGTTCCCGGTGTAAAAGATATGACTAGGAAACGCCTATACAAATGTCCAATTCTGGAACAGGGGCAAAATCATAATTTTGGGTCAAAACGATGTCCGCCGTTGGACCCATTTTATACCGAAATAAGTGCCAGAACCTACGATCTCTAAAGTTGTCAAACTACATGTCTACGGGTCCGGTTTGAGAAGACGAACTCAACCGTATGTCCAATGTTGGATTCCGACGGACCGTGCACAATTTTACCCGTTGGATCGGATCGCGGACCCACCAAATAGGTGTTCCGATCAACCTTCTCAGAATCGGACCAAACGTGGCATAAAGGACCAAAAAAATGATACGGTCCTTCTGGCTCAAGTTTCGTTTCGATTCGACGAACGTGCATAAAGTAATTAGAAAATTTGCAAAAAGGTCGATACGGTGGATTTCGACGAATACACATCAAATTCGTCGCGCACACGCGACCAATTTGAATTCCGTCAAAGCATACACGTCCACGAAGTCGATACGCACCTTTCGATGCGTTCGGTTCATGACCACGTCGCCCGGTTTGCCGGGACGGACTCCGTATCGAGGTTTTTCTTAAATTTCTAAAACAGTTTTCATAGGTTTTTCTTGATTTTTAAATTGAAATTAAACAGAAAATATCCAACTAGAAATTAAACTAAAGATAGGGTTTAAATTTCGGTTATGTTGTCTACAAGTCTATTCAAGTGGTTTTTCAAGTTTCGCAATATCCTGGTCGCAAATCAACCGCCAACTTGGAGTTTCCGGACAGTTTCTAAACCCAAAAAATCGAATTTTTTCTCGATTTTGGAACTCATTTTTTCGTCACGCACATTGCGTTTTGAAACGTATAATTTGATGGAAATTGTAGGGGTTAGGTTGTAGTCATACCTGTGAAATCGGATTGGGAAACGAGCACAAGTTGGCGAAGAAATCGTGACATGAAAACGTGTACGCGATTGCTACTCCTGTTGTTGCTTATGTTGTTACTCTGCGGCAATTTCTGCTGCTGTGCGCGCAGCACCGCCACGTAGTTGGCCGACATGGTGGTGGCACTGCCACGACGGCATGTGGACGAGGGTGCGATGCGTGGTCCAAGAGAGGGGGTCAACGCGCTAGGGGTTAGGGTTTCTTAATTTTTTTCCTTGTGCTTTATATTGCACTGATGTAAGGGGAAAAGCTTGGGTCGGGGCTCGGGAACCCTGTTCCCGTGTGGGACAGTGGTGGGCTTTTTTTATTTAACTTATATATGTATATCTATATATATACATAAGTATATATATATATACAGCCCCCTTCTTATACGGGATAAGTTTACGGGAAGAGTTTACGGGATAGACCAATTTCTTACGGAGAGAAAAGAAACTCAAAATATCTGGCCGAAACATACGTATGTTTCTCTTCTGAAATTTATTTCTCTTTAATATTTAAATCTCTACTCTCTACTCTTAAAAACAAACATCTCTATCTTCAAAAATAAGGCTTATCTATCAATTTAGTTTTAAACACAGAGGGATTTATTTATTTTAAAAAACATAGATAGATAAATTATTCCATTTACTTTTTTAAATAAAGAAATTTTAAAAAAAAAAAACGAAACTATCCTTAGAAATAAATATACCTTTAAAAATTATATTTAAAATATTAATTTTAATGTTAATCTTAATATTAATGTTGATATTAATTTTAAATTTTTATTTTTACATTAATTTAAATTTTAATGTTAAAATTAATTTTAATTTTAATGTTAATGTTAATGTTAATGTTAATGTTAATGTTAATGTTAATGTTAATGTTAAAATTAATTTAAATTTAAATTTATTTTAAAATAAATTGAAATCTAAATCTAATTTAATTTTAATTTTATTGTTAATGTTAATGTTAAATTTAATTTAAATTTAAATTTATTTTTGTTTTTAAATAAATTTAAATCTAAATCTAAATTTAAATTCTAATCTTAATTTTAAATTATATTCTTAATCTTAATCTTAATCTTAATTTTAATATTACATTTAATGTTAATATTAATATTAATGTTAATGTTAATGTTAATATTAATGTTAATGTTAAACTAAACTTAATGTTAATGTTGAAATTAAAATTGAAATTAAAATTAATATCAACACTAAAGTTAGCACCAAAAAACTAACATGAGAAATAATATTAAAATTAACATTAATATTAAGTATATTTTTGAATAACATTTTAAAAAGATATTTACGTTTAAAGATAAATTTTTTTAAAACAATCTATCTCTACTTTAAAAAATTATAAAATTAACTTTTATATCTCTATTTTTTGAATAAATAAATAAATTTCTCACTATTTAAAAAATAAATAGACTTATCTTTAAGATAGAGATAGGTTCCTTTTTTTAAAGGAGAGATCTAACATTTTTTAAGTGAAAGAAATAAAGAAGAGAACCATACGTATATTTTCTCATCCCGTAAGTTTGTCCCGTAAGTTATTCCCGTAGGAGAAGCTTTCTGTATATATATATATATATATATATATAACCATACGTATATTTTCTCATCCCGTAAGTTTGTCCCGTAAGTTATTCCCGTAGGAGAAGCTTTCTGTGTATATATATATATATATATATATATATATATATATATATATATATATATATATATATATATATATATATATATATATATATATAACCATATATATGGGTTTCTCATAAATTCTAGGTTTTTATAAGATCTCAACAAACTTCATAAAATAAACCAAAAATTCCTAAAAATATAAAAATGCCATTCTTCAATAATATAAATTTATTTATAACTTTTACACTGGTATATCTAGAAGTTCAAGAAAATTTTTCATAAATAATGATAATACTAGTAAAATAATAAATGTGGTAAATAGAATATTAATAATAATAATAATAATAATAATAATAATAATAATAATAATAATAATAATAATAATAGCAGTAGTAGTAAAAGTAATATGAGTAACCCCTTAGTAAGGTTATCAAAATTGGGGAGGCACATGTAACTCCTAGTATAAATTTTCATCGCCATTAAAAATAGATAAATAAGTAACTTATAAAATAAAAACGAGAGATCGCCATGACGCGATTCAGTAAATTTAAATAACAAAATAATTCAACAAAACATTTAAGCAAATAAAATGATAAAATCCTCCAAAATTTTTGGGGGATTATACTGCTTCACACAACAGCAAGTACCGAAGTAGCTGTTGTCCTAATAGCACATCCCCCCTTCCTGCCCTGTGCACACTTGTGCACAGGTGTTTCCTACAATTGCTGCTAATATGTCATGTGCACACATGTACACAAGAGCCCTCTCTTTCCTGTTGTACAGCAGCAATTCCCCCTTCTAACTGTTGGTGCAAGCAGTCATGTACAGCTACACTTCCACAACAGTTGCCAACCTGCTGCATTGCCTGCTTCTTCTAATTTCCCCTGCACAGTCCCCTTCACTTGCTAATCACCCCTGACCCTTGCTTCGTAGGAGGCTACATATTGTTGCACTAGCTACTGCTATGGCTTCACCTACTAACAAATCCACCAACTTACTTGTAACATTGTTTGCTATATTTCCTTCAACAATCGTTACCAAGTTTTCTCCCTTTTAGCTTTCTCCAACACAAACAACCATCTATCTACATACACATCCATGATATCCTATTACTCACACACACACACACACACACACACACACACACACACACACAAGGCACATATGTATTCTTACATATACACATACACATATATCAATCTATAAATATACAACTCATTCCTCACATAGACACATCACTATATATAGGTAATTAGACACACTCAACAAACTTTACTCATATATATATATATACACACACTCTAGGACACCACACACACATATATGTGACACATACACATGTGTATCCACAAGACACACATATATGCACAAACACAAACACTTGTTGTGCATCAACCCCGTATCGCACTAGTCTATGATACGCTTGTGATACGGCCAAGATACCTATATTAAACCTTGTCGGATCCTACCAAATAACATGAACAAGTCTAAAATTATATATAAACATAATTAGTGCAAATTGAAGCTAGTGTCAAGTGTCATGTGCAATTGGACATGTGTGCCACAAGTGTCGGAGAGAAAAGCCTATCCTACCATATCATGATACGGTCTACACATAACCAATTGTGGACACGAATATAGATACACACAACCAAATCTAATCTATCTAGATCTAATAAACCAAATGACAAACACTCGGTGCACCAATATCGAAATTCCTCCAAGATTGGCACAAAATTCAATATAACTTTCACATAGAGAGTCATTAGAGTGTCAAACTTCTTCCTATTTGTAGTCTTAGTCCATGGGTCAAATCCTAAGGGTCAAATAGCATAAATAGAGTCTAACTAAAGAGGAAAATGAGATGTATATCCATTAGTAGATGGATTCGCAATAAAAAACCAAATAGACACGATTCGGACATGTAGACCCTAACAAATGGACTCCTCTTCTAGTGCTCCTAGTCTCCAAGCTCCTAGGCCCCTTCTAATGAAGAGAATTGGAGGGATGGATGAGAGATTGAGTAGAATTTGGGATGAATTGGAACAAAGGAGTTAAATGAGTGAGAATGGAGTCTCTCTCCATGGTGGTCGGCCAATATAGCTAGGTTATGCCAAATTAAAGTGTCCAACATGCCCTCTAAAACTTGTCATGTGGGCTAATTAATACATGGAAGGCTGTAAAACTATTTTGGTAAATAGTCTAACCTCTATTTAATTAAATGGTCATGACTAATGGGTCTAATTGGGCCTAGTCCAATGAGTTGGTATATGAATCATATCATGCTAATTATTGGGCTCTAATTTAATGTCTAGTCGAATCGGTTAACTAACACAAGTCTAACTAATAGGTTAGCCACTAACCAATATAGCTAACACAAAATTAATAATTAAATATTCTTAATATTATATTAATATGAAATGAAAAAATTATCCCTATTTGAAAAAGTGGTAGAGACAAAAGCTGTTAGAGCAACACTTTGAGCATTCTCTAAGCCTTCCCTCAAAACTGCAGTCTGCTCTTTTTCAGCCTCATTTTGGGCCTTATGAATCTCCGCTTGAACTCTTTGCGTCTCTAAGAATCCTTTAAAGATCTCTACGAGCTGTGCATTACACAGAAGCTACTTTGGGAACTATTGGAGGGGAAGTTCTATCAGGGACATAAATAGGAAAACTAGGGTCAACTCTATCCCGAGCTGGCAGGGATGGTGAAGAAGGAAGAGTCTCTCTCGTCTTCGTATCTACTAATCCTTCCTCTAACGCCTTTGAGGGCAAGGCACAACGATGAGATTTCTACACTTGGACCTTGTCATTCTGACAAAAATAAAGAATCGAGGAGTTTAGAGATGAGGTTTTATAAATGATACGTGATTGAACAAAATCAATGATAATGGAATTCAAACGGAAAGGTATTCCACTGGACTAAAAATTGGGTGAATAAACAATGGAAATAGATTTAGTCAATGTTTAAGAAAAGATCCTTAAGGGTCATTCTAGGAATCTATCAAGAAGTCCTAATTTGTGATTGAGTACCCTTCTTCTAAAATCTTCTATAATCCATCAGTCCTAATCTATGGTAGGCTCGCAGCAGTACGACAAAACCTAAGTACTACCACGAGTTCACAGTATTTGCAAAAATGAGACCTGCATAGGCCACCATAAAAATGTGTCACGACATGCACCTGGATATTTGGGTAAGAGTACGTAGGTACGTCCAGCCTACGTCGTAGTATCGGTGGTAGAACGTTGTATAGTCCTTAATATATAATCAACACAAGTCCAACAATACCAATATGTACTCAAATCACAGAATGCTAGAGAAGATATGAATAAGGAAAGGTAACTAACTTACTATAACCAAAATCATCCAAAGTTACAAGTCTTGAATCCACAGTTGATATACTTGCCAAGTTCCGAAGACAAATCCGGTCAAGCAACTAGGGAAAGTAGCTAAGAAGTATGAAATGGATCACAAGTCACATCATACCTAAAATTTGTTAATGGATGCAGTCAGGAGTCTAAAATTCATGGGCTTTAAATCATACCTATATGGATCACAAGTCACCTAGAGAATGTACAATAATCAAGCCCTCACTATTCAGTTTGTTAATGACCTACTGCCCTCTGAAGTTCTCATCTCAATCGTCCATGGGCACAACACAAATGAAGGAAGAATTGAGATGTGGGAGAGATTGCAAGGGATTCAAGCCACCTATGACATCCCTTGGGCTGTAGGAGGGGACTTTAATGTTGTTAAGAACAAGAAGGAAAAGACGGGAGGATTGGCCCCGAGCCACCAGGCCATGAATGACTTCAGTAATTTTATGATGACAACTGGTCTAACAGAACTGCCATATATGGGGAGTACTTTCACATGGATGAAATCGGAAGGCGACAAACAAGGCTCACGCCTCAATCGAATGTTGTTGGATAAAGAATGGATGTCTCTGCTGCCTCTCTCGATTGAAGAGTATCTCAATCAGAATGAATCTGATCACACGCCATTGCTTATCAGGTTCAAATCAGCTAATGCTCATGGTCAAAGAGCCTTCAGGTTCTTAGATTTCTTGGTGAAACACTCTGAATTCCAACAGGTGGTCGACAAAGCATGGCACTTTGTGAACCATACTAATGCTTTAGTCCGGGTGGCTGATAGACTAGTAGCCTGTAGAAAGGCTCTATCTACATGGAGTCATGCTACATTTGGAGATATATTCCAACAGGTCAAGGCTGCTGAAGATAAGGTTTTAGCGGCAGACATAGCTTATGAACATACCAATTTAGCTTACACTATAGAGCAGCTTCACAAAGCTCAAGCCTTGCTGAAACAACGTCTCTCTTATGAGGACTCATATTGGAAACAAAAGGCAAGACTGCGTTAGGATTTGGAGGGGGGTCGCAACACAGCATATTTCCATGAATGTGTCAATAGTAAGAGAAGAAAGCTTCGCATACATTCTATCAGAAATAGTGATGGCAGTCTCCTTACTGAATTACCTGATATTCAAGCCTCAGCCAATGAATACTTTGCGGCCCAATTCATGAGTACGATTCCTGCTACAGACGAAGAGTTAATGAGCTGTATTCCATCTCTGATTACTGAAGAAGACAACTTGGCTTTAACAGTTGGTCCTACGAAGGAGGAGATCACATCTATCATCAAAAGCATAGATTCAAAAAGTGCGGGGGTTCCAGATGGGTTCACAGCCAATTTCTTTCTTGCATCTTGGAATATAATCGAAACAGATGTCCTGGAGGCAGTGCAATTATTCATGGATGGTTTTACCCTCCCCAAAGCCATCTCGAGTACATCGCCCAACCTAATCCCGAAGGTGAAGAACCCCAAGTCGTGGACTGACTTTCGTCCAATCAGCTTGTGCACTGTTATGAACAAGATAATATCCAAGCTTCTTGCTAACAGACTAGAATCCATTCTTCCCCGAATTATTTCCCCAGAGCAGAGTGGGTTTGTGAAAGGTAGGGAGATTGTTGATAATGTGATCCTGGCTCAGGAAATGAAGAGTATGATGAGAATCAAAAACAGAGGAGGAAATGTGGCAATTAAATTAGACATGGCTAAAGCATACGATTGGCTGGACTGGAGTTTCTTGATGAAGGTCATGAGAAGGTTTTGATTCAACGAGACATGGATTAATATGATATTTCGTCTTCTCAAAAATGTCTGGTATTCGACTATTATCAATAGGGAGTCATCGGGGTTCTTCCACGAATTTAGAGGAGTTCGACAAGGTGATCTATTATCACCAGCTCTTTTCATCATAGCTGGGGAAGCATTATCTTGAAATCTCAAGAAACTGGTGGAGGTTCCTTCATTTAATCATTTTTATTCACCAAGTGGATGTCCGGCGGTAACTCATCTGGCTTATGTAGATGATATACTTATTTTCTCAGCGGGGGACGTCTCATCGATCAAAGCTTTATGATCTATGTTGGCCAGATATGAATCAGCCTCAGGACAATTGATCAATTCTCACAAATCTTCATTATATGTTCATCCAAACTTTTCTCATGCTCGTGAGGCAGAATTGCACGACGTCACTGGATTCCGATCATCCAATCTGCCTTTTGCAAACCTGGGTTGTCCATTGATGTTGGGAAAGAAAAATGTCAGCATGTTTGAAGATCTCATTTCAAGGATCAGGAACAGAATAGAAGGATGGCAGCAAAGACTTCTGTCATATGGAGGTAAGCTTTTGCTTCTCAAATCCATCCTAATATCTATTCCTATGTATACATTGGCAGCATGTAATCCTCCAAAGGCAATTTTGAATTAGCTAGAGATAATGTTCTCTAAATTCTTCTAGGGTTCCAAGGAGGGTATTTATAAACACACATGGCTTAGTTGGAGCAAAATGGCAAAACCGCATGAGGAAGCCAGACTCAGTCTTAGAAGCTTGGAAGAAATTATCAATTCTTTCTCAACAAAGCTATGGTGGAAGCTGAAGACACAAGATGGGCTATGGTCTACTTTCATTAAAGCTAGGTACTGCAAATACGCAAGTCTGGATACTGTTTAAGCTAATTCCAGTGCGTCACCCATATGGAAGAGACTTCTCAATGGGAGAGAGCTAGCGAATAACCTTATCGCGCCTCACCCTACTGTTATCAATACTTGGTTATGGACTCCATCCAGATCAGGTAATTTCTCTTTATCCTCTGCTTGGCGGCAAACTAGAGTTCCATACACGTGTTGCGCAAACTTTTCACATATTTGGAACTCTTGCATTCCAATCAAATGGTCAGCGCTTTGGTGGTGGATTCTTTACTCTAGATTGCCAACAGACGACTGCGTCCAACAACTGGGATATCAGCTTGCCTTGCAATGTTATTGTTGTCTGCAGCCTGCACAAGAATCAATTTATCATGTATTCAATGAGGGAGATTTGGCGAAAACTGTTTGGTGTCATCTGCAAAAGGAATTTTCAGTACGAGGCAATGGGGGTTTCCTTTCTAGGTTGAAGAAGTGGTGGAGAAGGCCAATGCTTGACCTTCGAGAGATTGTTGTGGGGGCGACATGCTGGGTCTTGTGGAAAAACAGGAATAAATGGAGATATGAATCATATAAATTCTCAACCGATCAAGTCATAACAGAGATTAGACGACAAATCTTGAAAGTTTTGGTTAGATGCAAACATACAAAATCTTATCCTTCATTTTTGATGTAGTCGAAAGCAGTATCATGCTTATTTTCGTAATCTCGGAAGGATCATATAAATAAAGTCCAGTTTTCTTTAATATATATATATATATATATATATATATATATATATATATATATATATATATATATATAACAAAAATATAAATGAAATATTTATATATATTATTTTTTCTCCGGAACAAGTTTTTTATTAAAAGAAATCAGGGAAAAAGTACATCAAAGATCTAGACAGTCTGTAAATTGATCAATTTGACTACAACGTGCAAGAGCTTTCCGAATTTGGTGTTTCACCTCCTAGATCAAGTGCCCGACATCATAGTTCGTCCCTCGTAGTTCGTCCCTCGTAGCTGTTTTTATTTCTGTTCTTCCACAAGACCTAGCAAATAGCCCCCACAATCGTCTTCTTAAAATGCTTTCTACCTCTGCGTCCCCATTTCCGAAGTAATTGGGGAAAAGAATAAAAATTACCACCAATCTGAAAATATTACTGAAATACTCCCCAGACAGGACGAGATAGCTCCACGTTTAGAAAGATGTGAATCATGGACTTCCCTTTTGCCTGAACGCAGCAATAGCATTTGGAGGCAAGATGATAACCAAGCTGTTAAACCTTGTCATCCGTAGGTAGCCTGTTGTGAAGTAGGCGCCAAAGTACAATGGATCACTTACATGGGATACATGTATTCCAGATAAATTTGAATTAAGGTTGAACCGGCATCTATGGACGAATAAAGTCCCATGCGAATTTGAGCGTGAATGCTCCTCCCCGCGCGGACGCCCAGCGATTGCAATCTCTACCATCTGTTAGCCTGACACCGTCCAAATCGGCAGCAGCCTCAGTTCCCAGGAGGCGTAGCACCCAATTCCCATCCTATCATCCATCGCCAAGCCGTTGATCCCGTATCCGAATATTAGCCACCTGTCCACCGTGTAGTGTCTCGATAGATGGGAGCCATCTTTCATACAGCGCCGAAGAAGATCCATCTCTGAGCGTCAACCTAATGTGCCGTTCTCCCAACTCGCGCCCTCGTAGTAACCGTCACCAAATTGAGGAAGCCCGTTGTGCTTGGCTGACAGCGCTAGGGTGTCGATCGGAGAAGTATATCGCCTTCATGTATCGGGTCCATAACGCCTATTGCTGACAGAGTTTCCACCAGCGCTTCATCACAAAAGCGTCCATATCACGCAGTCGACGAATTCGAAGACCTCCTTCTTCCTTCTCAATAGTCACCTGGTCCCATGAAAGCCATCGCCGCTTTCCAATTCCACCTTTCAAACACCATAGAAAGCCTGCAAACATGCTTTCTATTTGCGCCAGAACCGCAATAGGAGGGCTACTAGCGGCAATGGTATATGTCAGAATAGAGGAAAGCACTGACTTTATCAAAATTAATTTACCTCCAGGAGACAATAGGCGGTTGTGCCAGCCACCAATACGCCTTCTAATCTTAGCGATCAAATTCTCGTACATTGCGTTCCTATATGTAATCGGGCAACCCAAATACTAGAAAGGAGGGTGGAGAACCTGAAGACCAAAAACTTATTGAAGGGTTGTAATCTTACTGCTTTCCAACCCTTCCGCCACAAATATAGCGGACTTCGCATAGTTTATGCGTTGTCCCGAAGCCGCCTCGTACTCTTGGAGTGATGTCCACAACCGTCGTAGAGATCTCTTTTCCCTAGCTACAAACATAAGAATGTCGTCTGCGTAGCTCAGATGTGTCACCCGTGGGCATCCACCAGGGGCATAGAAATTCTTTTGCCTCGGTAGCGCTCCCAAACAGCTCAAACTCCTCGATAAGGCTTCTGCCATAATAATGAAGAGAGCCGGAGAGATCGGATCGCCCTGCCGTAACCCCCTCGTAGCGTGGAAGAAGCTGTCGATTGTCCACTTAAAAGAATAGAAAAGCAAACATTGTCAACTAAGCGGTAAATCATGTCCACCCATACTGTTCCGAAGCCAAATTTGCGAAGCACCCGGAGAAGAAAAGTCCAGTCAACTCTGTCATAAGCCTTCATCATGTCAAGTTTAGTTGCCACATTCCCGCCTGCTCCCGGGTTATTATGCTTCATAACGTGAATAGTCTCCTGGGCCAAGGTTATATTGTCCATAATCTCTCGACCTTTAACAAAGGCACTCTGCTCCGACGAGATGATACGAGAAAGAATATCAACCAGCTGATTAGCCAGTACCTTTGATAATTAATTAAAATACATAAACTAATCGGTCTAAATTCAGATAATCTGGTCGGGTGATCTACCTTTGGAATCAGGACGAGCTGCGTACTAGTGATGGTGCGAGGTAGACTAAACCCTTGGAAAAATAAGGTAGCGGCTTCCAACATGTCGTCAGCCACGATCTCCCAACAGTGCACAAAAAAAGCATCCATTGAAGCCATCCACACCCGCGACACTGTTTTGATCCAGGCTTTTAGCAGTTGCCAATAATTCCTCCTAATAAGGGATAGCCACCAGAGTAGCTTTATCCTCCGTCGTGATTAACTGCGAAATCGCCTGAAGAACAGTAGATGAATCGGATACCGGCCCTTGGGTGAAAAGCATGCCAAAAAAATCTTTCGCCTCCCAATGAAGATCATTAGGGATTGTAAGAACCGACCCATCATCCCTAATCAGCTGATGAATGAATAACTGGTTCCTCCTATTCGAAACGCAATCATGAAAATATGAAGTGTTCCGATCCCCACACCAGTCCCATCTCGAACAAGCTTTCTGCCGCCAGAACGCAATGTTTTGTTCTTAAGCCTTGTCTTTGCAGCATGAAGAGAGCTACGAGTTTGCAGGGAAGGAGAGCTGTCATACTGGAGCTCAGATTGTAACACAGCGTCCTCAGCAAGTTTGACAGCCTAGAAAAAATCCCCGTAAGTGGTACGGCTCCAGGAGGAAAGAGCCTTCCTCGTAGCCGCCAACCGAAGTCCAATCTGGATCAGACCATTCGGATGAGAAACAGAAGACCACGCCAAACGGACTTTTTCGAGGAACTCTGTATGATTAGTCCAAAAATTTAGAAAGCGAAATTGCTTAAAAAAATTGTCAACTGAGGCTTGATAGTGAATAGAAGCGGTGCATGGTTCGACTTCGCCCTATTCAAATTTTCACAGCTGGTAAAAAGAGGCAGAGCTGACTAGTGTTGATCAACAAAAAGTCTATCCAGTCTGGACCCTTGTCTTTTGTTGCCAGACTGTCCATTAAACCAGGTATAAAGGTTTCCAAAAAAAGCCACCTCCTGAAGACCCGCAGCAACCTGAAACTGTAGAAACTCCTGGATATCTGATGGATGTGGCGGCCGACCATCGATCTTTTCATCTGATCGACCGACCACGTTGAAGTCTCCGCCAATAGCCCAAGGACAGCTACGGGTAGTCACCTGGAGATGAAAAAGCATATCCCAGAGCCGTCGCCTTCCTTCTTTCAGATTGTCCCCATGAATGAAGGAGAATCTGGCCCTGCTAGGGAAGATACCCATCTCTGCCTCAACCGTTAAAGATTGGTTCGTTGAAGAGAGAAGTGACACATCACAATTCCTTTCAAAGACCCAAACATTCCCACGTTCATTTGAAAAATAAGATTGGAAACCAAGCTTAAGCTGAAAAGCAAGGAGTTGATTATTTGTAACCTTCGGCTCGAACAAAGCAAGAAGACAAACCTGATTACTTCTAACCAACAATTTTATTCGGGCAATAGTGGTGCGGCTTGCCACACCCCGAACATTCCACATAAGGAACTTAATTATTGGAGAGAGGAAAAATGCGAGTAGAAGGCTCTGGGGGGAGCTTGCTTTTCTTGTTCCCAGGTGGCTTTGGGGGCGGTCGATCCTCCGCCTCAGCCTCATCCGCCCATGACAGTCGCTGGATTTCCCCTCTTCCCTGCTACCATCAGAGCAAGGAGACAACGGTGGTCGCAATAGAGTCATGATGGCTCTTGGTACAAGTTGCAGCTCATTCGTATTTTCCTCCTGGACTGCAGATGTCGGATCCAGTGTATCTGGAATACGAGGTTGGATCAAAGGGAGCTTCCCCGAGTGGTCGTCCCTGCTAGAAATGCCCACCGCCCCCAGATTGGGAGCAACCACATCTAGCTGAACAGGGATGGACGGCCCTGTATTCGGGGCTTCCGGCTGACCCGTTGGATTGGGTTCCGACTGTAGCTCACGTCTGAGCTCTCCGTCCTCCCCTGTAATATGGCCAGAGAGTCGATCCATCTCCCAGGAGGGATGACCACAGCTTCGGTGGGTTGAACCCTGGCATCAGTTGCCATGCTCTCATGACCCTCTTCTTCGTGAGCAACAGCTGCCACAGAATCCTTTAGGAGAGGCCTAGTAGAAACCATGGGAACTTTGCCCTTCTCTTTGGCAAGAGCGGAGAATGAGGATCTCACGTGGCCTTGGTGGCGGCAGTGAGTACAGTATATCGGGGTCGTCTCATATTCGACTCGTTGAAATCTACTTCTCCCCTCCGGAAGGTTAATCCACACCTTTGATGGAAGGTCTTTACTGGCATCCACCTCAACATAAACACAAGCAAGACTCAAGCGTGAAAGCTCGGAGGTAGCTTTATCAATCTTCAACGGATGACCCAGTACTGGCGCAATGCTCAGCACAGCCTCTTTATGGACAAATGATGTGGGAGCCCCGGACAGGCAATCCAAACAGGGATAAATAGTGATTCCTCGGCGCTGTCCATTTAAAAGTGCACATTATATATATATATATATATATATATATATATATATATATATATATATATATATATACACTAATGTTTAACATTCTTTGTTGGAATGTGCGGGGAGTCGCTAATCACATGACTAGAAAAAAGAATCAAGTCTCTCACAAGAATTCATAGAATAATTCTGATTGCTATCATCGAACCTAAAGTCGATAAAGATCAACTACAACACTATCATCTCAAACTGGGTTTCGGTTCTGCTTTCTCAACCGAACGAGGGAACATTTGGATAATGGCAAAAGAGGGATGTACAATGACTGTGCTGGACTCATTTGACCAAGCCCCAACAGTATCGATTACTTTTCACATGCTCTTCTCAATGGTCCATGGCGACAGCAAGAAGGAGGGGAGGAGATTACTTTGGGACAGACTACTGGGGATCCAAGCGAGCTATCAGCTGTCGTGGGTAGTTGGGGGAGACTTCAACGCGATTCTGCGTGCAGAAGAAAAAATAGGTTGTAGGGCACCTGACCTTATCTCTATGTAGGAATTCGCTAATTTTAGAATGGTAGTAGGGCTAGAAGAATTGCCCTTTACAGGAAGCTGCTTCACTTGGAACAAGACCAAAGAAGATGGAAGGAGAGGCTCAAGGTCGGATAGGGTGTTCCTTGATAACTCATTACTAAGCATTGCTCATCGCTCCTCGATAGCGCATCTCAACAAAGTAGAGTCAGATTATGCCCCTATTCTAGTGAAGTTCCAGGCTAACCCTACTGGAGGCAAGAAACAGTTCTGGTTCCTAGAGTTTTGGACCAAACATAAGTCATTCCTTCCAGTCGTTAGAGCAGCATGGAGGTGTACAGTAGACACGGAGTTACTAGAGTGGCTCTCCGTCTCAACGCATGCAGAAAGGCTCTCTCGGCATGGAGTCACCAGACTTTTGGGGATATTTTCCAAGCAGTGAAGCAAGCTGAAGATACGGTGGTTGCAGCTGAGATCATATACGAGCAGGAAGCTTCCACTCGAAGTCGGGAGAAGTTGCACAAAGCTAGGGCAGAGTTGAAGCTTCGAGTCCTGTACGAGGAGAGCTATTGGAAGCTGAAGGCTCAACTGAAGTGGGACTTGGATGGGGACAAAAAACGTCATATTTTTATGGTCATGTCAATAACAGAAAGAAAACCCTCAGGATCCACTAGATCACCAGAGAAGATGGTAGTATTATCAAGGAGAGAGATCAGATACACGCCTACTCTACACAGTATTTCTCCTCGTTATATCAGCGAGGTAACATACAAGATGATTCTGACCTGCTGGGCCATATCCCTACTTACTGTTGAAGATGATGAAGTTTTGATTGCTAAGCCCACCAAGGAGGAGATCCTGTCAACCATCAAAAGCATGGATACGCGAAGTGCGGTGGGACCAGATGGATTTACGAGTCTCTTCTTCCTAAGCTCCTAGGACATTATCGGGGATGATTTGTTGGAGGCTTCGTGGACGGTTTTGCTCTTCCCAGGTCGTTCACTAACACCTCACTCCTTCTCATTCCCAAAGTTAAAAATCCTCTAGGATTTGATGATTTTAGACCTATTAGCTTCTGTTCAGTTATGAACAAGATTATTTCTAGCTTTTGATGAGGCAGCTTGCTCCTATTCTGCCTCGACTCATCTCGCCTGAGCAGAGCGGGTTTGTACAGGGTCGAAACATGGTAGATAATATCCTCCTCGCACAAGAACTGGTTGCAAAAATGAACAAAAAGCATAGGGGTGGCAACGTGGCTATTAAATTAGACATGATCAAGACTTATGATCAATTGGACTGGAGGTTTCTATTAAAAGTGATCAGGAGATTCGGATTTCACAACAAGTGGGTAGACATGATATTGCGAGTGGTCAATAACATCTGGTTATCACCGCTGACCAATGGTGAGTCGACAGTACTTCCAAGCATTTAGGGGAGTGAGACAAGGTGATCCAATCTAACATTCTTTGTTCATCTTGGCGGTGGAGGTTTTGTCAAGGAGCTTAAATACGTTACCCAACTCGGACGGATTCAACTCATTCATCTCTCCAAGAGGATGTCCCCCAATCACACACTTGGCATACGCAGACGATGTGCTTCTATTCTCATCGGGTGATCTCCGTTCACTCAATAAGACAAAGGAGCTGCTTACTCGATACGAAGAGGCATCGGGACAGAAAATAAATATGATAAAGTCTTCGATTTATGTGGCCAAGAATGTGACACAAGAGAGGAAGGAAGAGCTGATTGGGCGTACGGGCTTCGCAGTGGGTTCGCATCCGTTCAAATACCTATGCTGTCCTTTGATGGCAAGCCATCGCAATAGGAGTATGCACGACGAACTGGTTGATAAAATACAAGCTAAGGTCAATGGCTGGCATCACAAAATGCTCTTCCCAGGCAGGAAACTCGTCATGCTCAAGTCAGTCCTCACTTCCATCCCAGTCTACACACTTGCTGCATGCAACCCCCCTTAGCAGTGCTCCATCGGCTAGAGAACATTTTCCTAAGCTTCTTCTGGGGGTCAAGCGATGGAGTTCCCAAACGAAACTGGTTGAGTTCGAACATTATTGCCAGAGCAAGGGAGGAAGGTGGGCTTGGTATTAAGCAACTAGAAGATGTAATGGATGCCATGACAATCAAACTTTGGTGGAAATTCTATAGACAAGACTCCTTATGGACACGTATTTTAAAGCTAATTATTGCTATCGTATCTCTGCAAGGGAAGCTTCTGTCACTTTGAACGCCTATGTGTGGAAGTGGCTAACAAGAGGTCGAACACTTGCAGACAGTCATATTTCTCAGGTACAAGATAAGTACACATAGGAAGGAATTTCATCAGGTTTCTCCCTGAAGGCGGCTTAGAAAATTACGAGAACTTATCATCCAAAGCTGGCACAATATAACTGCATTTGGAGCTTGCGCATCCCTACGAAATAGAGTGTACTCTTGTAGAGAGTACTGCATAACAAGTTGCCAACAGATGATAAAGTCGCTCGGCTGGGTTTTAGTATGGCATCGAAGTGCCATTGCTGTCATGAAGGGAATGTGGAAACGCTTGACCACATCCTTAACTGTGGTGAGCTAGCAACTGAAGTTTGTTTACATATGGCTGACCATTTCCATATTACAGTGCTTGGAAGAACTTTTCTGCAAATAATGAGGGGCTGGTGGCGTAGAAAACAAAAACACAAGAAACAAATCGTTGTAGGGGCTGTGATTTGGGTCCTATGGAAAAATAGGAACAAATGGAGATACGAAGGTAACCAGTTCTCTACCTCGAAGCTGATCCGGGAAGTCTTCAGACAGGTCGACAAGGCTACTATCAAGTGTTCCCATCTCTGAAGTTTTTAAGCTCGAATTATCTATAGCTAGTTAGTTATATATATATATTATATATATACTTGCTTGAGCTCAATGTTTTCTTGTTCTCATTTGTTTTAGAGTAATTCTCAAGCTGTAACCTAAGTTGGTACTCACTCTATCATCAATAAAATCTAATGTTCCTAATATATATATATATATATATATATATATATATATATATATATATATCGTGTTGAAATTCCCCGCTGGATGTCCCAAGATTACTACCTCGAAGCTGATCCGGGAAGTCTTCAGACAGGTCGACAAGGCTACTATCAAGTGTTCCCATCTCTGAAGTTTTTAAGCTCGAATTATCTATAGCTAGTTAGTTATATATATATATATATATATATTTATATATATATATTATATATATACTTGCTTGAGCTCAATGTATTCTTGTTCTCATTTGTTTTAGAGTAATTCTCAAGCTGTAACCTAAGTTGGTACTCACTCTATCATCAATAAAATCTAATGTTCCTAATATATATATATATATATATATATATATATATATATATATATATATATATATATCGTGTTGAAATTCCCCGCTGGATGTCCCAAGATTACCATTGCCCAAGAAGCAATAGCAGGCTGGGGTCTGGCATCCGCCTACAAAGTCACACCGCTGGACCCTAAATACTTGCTACTCCACCTATCCTCCAACCCAGACTACTCTTTAGTCTGGGCCAAAGGCACCACTAGCATAGGTACCCACAGCGTCAAGATTGCCAAATGGTTCCCTAGATTCAACCCAAAAGTCGACTCGTCGATAATCGCGGCGTGGATCACCCTTCCTAACCTCCCGCTTGTCTGCTTCGCACCCGCAGCCCTGAAGAGAATCGCCAGCTCCTCTGGTACCTTTGTAGCCATCGCCGAAGAAACCCGCACCATCTCCAAAGGCAACTACACAAAGATTTCTGTGGAGCTCGACCTGTCGTCGGATCCGCCCAATCGTATACAGATTGACCTCGGAGGACGAGCACACCTTCAGACTCTAGAGTATGACAATAGCATCATCTTCTGCAAGCACTGTCAGACTAGAGGCTACCTCACAAAACACTATTTCAAGGCTAACCCGGAGCTTAAGAAGAAAGTTCCCCGTAAGTCGTATTCCCAGAAGGCAAACCAAGTCACCTCCTCATCCCCTTCCTCCCCTCCCCAACTCCCACTCCCACTTTGCTGACAGCGAGGGCTCCTCCAGCCCTCGCTC
Organism: Iris pallida; assembly: GCA_029216955.1. Classification (NCBI taxonomy): domain Eukaryota; kingdom Viridiplantae; phylum Streptophyta; class Magnoliopsida; order Asparagales; family Iridaceae; genus Iris; species Iris pallida. Next base: position 8,969,888 of record JANAVB010026799.1, read on the forward strand.
CCCCCCCCCAACCAGCTAAAGCCACTCCCCCCGGCCATCCTCCTCAGCAACAAGTACGACATCCTTACCTCCACTACGCCTGACTGCCCCCAGGATAGCCCCTACCCGGCGAAACTCCTCCCGATAAGCGAGATAAGTCCATAGATGAGCACCCACACATCGTTGTCTCACTAGCAGGCGATGTAGAGAACTAGCTGGCCTTGATCATCCATTCCGCCTCCGTAACCCACTCCATCGTCCCCGGAGGCGACCCTGAGTTCGACCCGGTGATGCAGGGCATTGTCCCAGCTGGCAGGCTTCTGCAGTCCATGGAAGCCGGTTTCTTAGACCTCAGCAATCCCCTCTGCACTCTCATAGATATCGAGGAGGACGTTGAATCCCCCCGGCAAGGGCAACTGGCAGCATGGCCCACGACTCGTCCGAGTCGGCCTACAATGACATAGCAAAGTCCTTGAGAGCCACCAAAACCTCCCACAATAAGAAGAATAAACAAGCCCTTGAGCCCACGGCCATGACCACTCGGTCAGCAACAAAGCTCAACACCTACCCCCCTGCAACCACCCTAATGCTTAACATTATCTAGTGGAATGTGAGTGGGCTGGCCAATAAACCTACCTTGAGAAGAATAATCAACCTCAAGAAAATCGACCGGGTCGATATTTTAGTTGTCATCAAGCCTAAAATCCCTCAAAGAAAACTCAAATCCATCCAGCTTCACTCGGCATCCCGTCGCGGTCACCGGTCGCCACGACATATGGATCCTCTTCACCGCCGAATGAAAATTCGATATCGTCAATGACTCGAAACAAGCGCTATCTTGCTAGGTTGAGCACCCCTCTCTTAAGTCTCGATCCCTCATCTCAGCAGTCCACGGCAGCTGTGACCTCATCGAATGCTTATGGGACAACCCAATGGACACCCGCATCCTCCTCAACAACCTTCCATGGCTCTGTCTCGGAGACTTCAACAGCATTTCGCTCAGAAATGAAAAGTCAGGCGGCCGCCCACCCCCCAACTGGCCATGAATGACTTCAATACCTTCCTCTTCAACGCCCACTTGTCTCCCCTCTCGTTCTCCGGTAACGCTTTCACCTAGTGTAACATTTAGGAAGGCACCCGTAGGCAATACTCTCGCCTGGACCGAGCCCTGGTCGACAATCGCTAGGAAGACATGGACCTAATCTCTAACCTCTCCTACCTCAACACCATCGAGTCGGACCATTCCCCTCTCCTAATCAAGATCAGCAGCAATTTTGGGCTGATCAAAAAACCTTTCCGCTTCCTGGATTTCTAGAGCTATCACCCTCAATTCATGAACATCGTCGCCTCCACCTGGGGGTCGAATAGCAACCCCGATCCCCTTGTCTTTGTGGCTGCCAAGCTCAAAGCTACCAGGGGTACACTGTCGACGTGGAGCAAACTCGCTTTCGACAATATTTTCTAAGTGATCAAGATGGCAGAGGATGACGTCACTCGCGCCGAGATCATCTTCACCTCATATAGATCGCCGAGGGCCCGTGCCGCACTCAACCTAACCAAAGCACTTCTTAAGTCTCGACTGAAGGTCGAGACGAAATTCTGGAAGCAGAAAGCCAGATTGACCTGGAATGCAGAGGGCGATAGAAATTCAGGCTTCTTCCACGCTTGCGTCAAAGGCCGCAGAAATCAGCTCAACTTGCACCATATCGCCGACGAGAACGGCATAATCATCAAAGACCAGAGAAGCATCAAAGTGGTTGCCGCTAACTTTTACACCAAACTATTCTCCAAAGAGGTCGTCGTTAAGGACGACGTGTTCTTGGCGAAGGTACCAAGATTGATTACCGAGCATGAGAATGTGCAGCTCCTATCCCCCCTCCAAAGAGGAAGTCAAGTCCGTAGTCTGGGCCCTTAATGAGCACAGTGCACCCTGACCAAATGGTTTATCCGGTGTTTTCTTCCGCTCTTGCTGGGACATCATCGAATCCGACATTCATGAGGCCGCAGTAGCTTTCTTTCAAGACGCACACTACCCGAAAGCCATCTCCCACACCAACCTCATCTTAATCCCAAAAAAAAGAAAACCCGGAGACCTTCAAAGACTTCAGACCAATCAGCCTATGCACCTTCACCAACAAAATCATCTCCAAGATCATCACAAACCGCATGTCCACACTCCTTCCCAAGATTATATTCGTAGAACAAAGCGGCTTCGTACCGGGGTGGAACATCACTGACAACATCCTGCTCGCACAGGAGATGATTACTTGCATGAAGTTCCCGTCTAGGGGGAACGTCGCCATCAAGTTAGACATGGAAAAAAGCTTATGATCGTCTTGACTGGCAATTCATGATTTAGGTTTTTCGGGGGTTCGAGTTCTCGAAGAAATGGATAGATATCATCTTCAGATCCATTAACAACTCTTGGTTCTCCACAGTCATCAACGGACAAGCTGAAGGTCTTTTTAAATCCAGCTGCGGGGTCCGTTAGAGGGACCCTCTTTCCTCTACCATTTTCATCATCGTGGCCGAAGCGCTTAGCAGAAACCTTAAGGGCATGGCTAACAACCCCAGGTTCCACCACTATCACACCACTACTTGCTACCTTCTAATTACTCATATGGCCTACGCCGATGACATCCTAATCTTCTCTTCTGGCGACGTCGAATCGGTGGAGGTCGTCTGCAATACGCTTGAGAAATACACCAGATGCTCATGCCAACGGATCAACGTAGATAAAAGCATCATCTACACACATCACAAAGCTGACAGGAGCCACTCGACTTCCCTTGCCAACCTAACCTCCTTCTCAATCGCTTACCCGCCGTTCACCTACCTAGGGTGCCCGCTGGTATACGGTAGATCTAACTCGGGCATCTTCAATGGCCTGGTGAACAAAATCAAATCAAAAATTGCGGGATGGCACAACACGACCCTATCTCCGGGCAGCAAGATGATCCTTATCAAGCATGTCCTATCCTCCATCCCCATCTACACATTGGCCGTGTTCTCCTCCCCCAAGAAGGTTCTATCCTCGTTAGAGTCCCTCATCGCAAGCTTCTTTTGGGGGCATATCGACGACAAGGACAAGCACCACTGGGCCAGCTGAAATACCATGGCCAAACCTACCGAAGATGGCATCCTGGGCTTCTGCAGACTAGCGCACATCATTGGTGCTTGCTCAATGAAGCTGTGGTAGAAAGTTCGATCGAAGAAATCCATTTGGACCAGATTTATGAAGGCAAGATACTTTCGTCATTCTCACCCCGCGACGGCCGCCGCCAACAATCGTTCGTCTGTATCCTAGCGCTGTATCCTATACGGCCAACACCTTGCTGAACCCCTCATCCATCTACAGATTGGTAACGGCAGCTCGTCGCTATGTCACGAGCGCTTGCTCGACAATATCGTCCTTCAACCTACTGCATACGCCCCCCTAATTACACCATCCGAGACTTATGGGACGGCGACTCCGGGTGGAGATGGGACCGGGTCAGAGAATGGCTGGGACCGGTGGCGTCGACTGACCATGCCGCTGCAGACGTATAACTCAATGAGATCCCCGACGCGCTGACATGGGCTGCCATGCCCGGTGGAACTTTTCCGATGGCCTCCGCCAGGCTCGTAGTGAGAGGACCTGACCCTCCTTCAATGCTGGTCGCTCCTTTCTGGCACTCCTGCATCCCCAACAAATGGTCAATCCTAATCTGGAGAGCTCACCGCAGGAAGCTTCCCACTGACGACTCCCTCACCTCCATCGGCTACAGCCTTGCCTCCAAGTGCCATTGTTGCACTGTGCACCACTCAGAAACTGTCAAACACATCCTGTTCTCCAACGACCTCGCCACTCAGATGTGGTCTAGCCTCCCGTGCCGGTACGGACTAACCACCGTGTCGGAGGATTCAACGATCTCCTCGTCAACTGGGGAAAATCTCATGGCCTTCAGATCGTCATTGCCGTCAAAATTTGGGCTCTCTGGAAGAACCGAAACAAATATAGATACGAAGGACGCCAATACAACCCCTCTCAGCTGATATGGGAGATCCTCCGTCAGAATCTCAAAATCAGCAGACGCTGCACTCACTCTCCGGACCATTTCTGTAAGGCGTTGTCCTAACCTTCGATCCAAGTCAGCAAGTCTTTTTGGCTGCGTCTGGCATCCTTTTGGCTTTTGTTGTCTTTTTGTGCTTGTCGCTTTTACTTATATAGGCTTCGGCATTTTATGCCTGATACATCAATAAAATTCCTTCTTAAAAAATTATATATATATATATATATATATATATATATATATATAAAGATTACAGATATATATATGGGCCTCGGTATTTTCTCGGACCGAAGGTTAGTAAAAGCGACCAGTCTTTTTGGTTGCGTCTGGCATATTATATATATATATATATATATATATATATATATATATATATATATATATATATATATATATATATATATATATATATATAGAAAGAGAGAGAGAGGGAGATATTTTTTTCCCAGATGCAGCTATTCCCGAAGCCGGCGCTAATTTCCCCCCTCTCCCCTATATACTCATTCTCCTCCTCCCCCGCCTGAACCTCGCCTCCGTCGACATGGAGGCGGGGGAAATCCCCTCCCCCCAATCTTCATTCTTCCTCCCCCCACGACTTCGTTTCCTCCCCATCCTCCCCTTTCCCCCGTTTACGTTCCATCACGTTCTGTCGACTCGCCGGCTCTGGCCGCAGCCTCGCCCTCAGCAGCATTGGGCCCATCCGGGGGTTTGAGAGGTGGCTCTCCGGCGTTCCTCGCTGCCGTCCGCTGAGGCACCTGCTCCTCCCGGGTTGTCCCGCTCCATGACCGGCGGGGACTGCCCCCTTCCTATGGGCACCGTGGCAGCGCGGCCCCCCTATTTGTTCGCCGCTCGTAGCAACAGAGCGTGGCGTCGTCCCTGGACTGACTTGTCCAATCCGATCCTTTGTGGAGGTGACCGTGAGAGTTTCCCTCCCGACGCTGCTGATTCTTTCTCTCCGCCCGTTTTCCAATTCCAAAGGCACCCCGGTCATCTCTTTCTCCGCCGAGGAGGTGTCTGCGCTCTCTGCCCCTTTCCATCTCACCCTGGTCGGGAAGTTCGTCCGCTCTAGGCCGTCGGTCGATGTGGTCCACCGGGTTTTCAGAAAGATGGGCTTCTCTGGCCAAATTTTCGTGGGCGTTATTGACGATCGACACCTTCTCATCCGGCCCTCCCTGGAGGCAGACTACTTGCGGCATAGGTTGAAAGATGTATGGAAGGTGGCTCATGCTCCGATACGGGTGATCAAATGGTTGTCGACTTTTGACCCGACGAGCGATTCCTTTGTGGTTCCAGTTTGGGTGTCCTTAACTGGGTTACCTATCATTCTTTTTGCGAATGCAGCACTTTTTCTCCTTGTTCAGTGCATTAGTTCTCCGATCCTGTTGGATCATGCCACGGCGGTCGTGTCAAGGCCTAGTTATGGTCGGGTGCTGGTCGACGTCGACTTGAGCCGCCCCTCTCCTTCTCGGATTCTTATCAATATGCCAGACGGTAGGTGCATTCAGCAAGTCGTCGTGCTCGAGAATTGGCCGATCGTTCACAGCGGTTGCTTCCGGCACGGCCACGAGATCGACATATGCCCCAGGAACTTGGGCATCCATGGGGAGTCGGTTTCGCCCTCCGGTTCAGTCCGGTCGGGTGACCAACGGGCGTGCCCGTTTCCCGCTCTCTTTTCTGACCCTTCGGCCGTTCTTGCTACCTCTGAGGAGGTTATTGCGAGTATCACCTTGACGACAAGCCCTTCTTCTGGTTGCGACCCCGTCGTCGGCTCTCCGGTGGCCGGCGCAGTCTCGGCTTCCTGTGGCATGACTTCGTCGGAGTTGGCGGAGGGCAGCGTCGCCTTGGGGATACAGGCGCTGCTGGCCCAGGATCCCTCCACAAGCGTGGACGTTGCTGTGCCAGTGTGCGCCAATCCCAGCCCTGGAACATCCTCCGTCGTGGAGGGGGTCGGCAAGCAACGTAAGTTTTCCCCCGAGCCCAACGCTCTTAGGGACTCTCTCATTCAGCAGCTGGGTACAGTGACGGAGGCTCTAGATAGAGAGCCATTACCTGTTCTTTCGGGACTGGGTACTCGCATTTCCAAAGTCATGCAGGATACAGATGGATCGAGGAGGAGCAGGAGTAAGAGTGATGAAGATTCAGCAACGACCCCTACACCGAGGGCTCTGAGCTCCCAGGAACAAAAAGACTCAGTTGCAGACCATTATGCCGAGGCGAGTTTCCAAGGTTTGTTGCCTACTCAGGTAATAAAAAAAATCCAGTAGGATTATCCCGCAGTAGACTGTGCACCTCAGGTCCGCCTCAAAGACCAAGGCCAGGCAGTAGGTAGACAGGAATAGAGCCGACCTAGTTTAGGGTTTGTTTTGGTATTTTGCCTTAGCGGCATTGTCCGATGTATCTATCCACCTTTTGAATTCAATAAAACCTTTTATATATATATATATATATATATATATATATATATATATATATATATATATATATACCTAAGGCACTAGCGCCTAGTGGTGGTGCGGGGGGGGGGGGGGGGGGGGGGGGGTGGCTGCCTAAGCTCGGGTCTTGGGTTCGAATCCTTCCTCGGGCGGTCGGGTGGCTTATATAGCCACGGGTCTTGGGTTCGAATCCTCCCTCAGGCGGTTGGAATAGAGCCTACCTAGTTTAGGGTTTGTTTTGGTATTCTGCCTTAGTGGCATTGTCCGATGTATCTGTCCACCTTTTGAATTCAATAAAACCTTTTATTATATATATATATATATATATATATATATATATATATATATATATATATTTGTGTAAGGTTTATTAGGAATATAAGCCCATTGCTTATATAGCTTAATCCAAAATATTTAATAATTAAATCTTCAAAAGCCCATAACTAAATTGATTCTTAAATGATTTAAACCAAAATATTATAGTCGAAAGTAATTTGATTATGCTAAAATATATAGGCCCAAGGCCAATGATAGCTCCACATAACAAATCAAATAAATTCGCAAATGGATTAAGGCCCAAGCCCATAAATTAATCTCTGATGTCTCAAAATTAGCCAGCCCACATTTAAATATACTTATTATTGATTTTTCGAAACAAGTTGTTCTATATATTAACCCGGGCCAGAGCCCATATCTCCAAGCCTAAATAAAAATCCAAACCATTTAAGACTCCTAAAATTCTTTACTGGGCTTAAAGCCCCATAATTGAGCCCAAACCATTTATTGAACAGCATCTATTGTTGTGCTTCCTTTAAAAAAATATTAAGAAAGAAAGAAACAAAAAGATTAGAATGAGAGAGAGAGAGAGAGAGAGAGAGAGAGAGAGGGAGATATGAGAGAGGGAAAGAGTGGTGGCTCACCAAGGGTCTCCGGCGAACAGCTCGGTCGTGGCGCACGAGGTGGAGCGAGAATGCGCTCGGTATAGGCTGGGGACTCCTGCAAGAAGGTGTGATGCTTTAGCGCAGTTGAAGCGATAGGAGCGGAGGATCCGAGGTGGTCGGTACCAGAGGCTTGGGCGATGTCACAGACGGTGACCGCTCGGGGTGCTTGGCATGACGACGTGGGGGATGCAGATGCGGGGAATCAGAGATCGGGCTCACCGACTGGTTGCGGTGTGCCGGAGGGACTAAGGTTTTAGAGCGACGTTGGCTCGAGATAATCAGTGGCGGTTGACGCAGGGAGTTGGAGGAGGCAGAGGATGTGAGGTAATAGAGTAGTGCTCGGGTGGTCATGTTAGGGCGACAGTCAGGCTCAGCAAGGAGGAGCAGCTCCGACCGTAGGTTAGGTTTAGGATTTTCTTTTGGTTTTCTTTGTGGATGGTGTCGATGTGTTTGGCTATTGTATATGAGATTATGTACTGTGGTGTAAAGACTAGGCACAGAAATGAAGGAAATAGACATAGGCAAGGACACGAACACACGGGTCCGGACACGGCTGTCACAATGGTAATTTCTGCGATGGACACAAAGACACAATTGGACAGGAATACTGCAATGGTGCTGGGAGTGGACACGAACACTTTGGCACAAGACACGAAATAATATATACTAGAAACAATATATACTCGATATGAAACGTGAAACACAAGTCATAATCAATAATCATGATCAAAATCGTTAAGCAGAACCCTGTGTCAAAACTGTGTCACAATATAAAACATGTCATGACTAAACTGTAAATAAATTATTGTATTTATAATGTATAGAGGAACATAAGTCAGGAGTGTACTTTGTCACACCCCGACCCGGAATCACCCGAATCATCGTCCTCGCAGGGGGCATGATGCCGCACGAGCCTGAAGTTGCGCTCGTGCAAGGCAAGATGACAAGTTCTCAAATGGTTATCTTTTGATTCGATATTAACAACGAAAGGAAACAAAGTATACAAAACAATTCTCTTTATTAATATCCGAAACTGAGGTTACAATGGCTTTCGATAGCCTAACAATATATGCCAGATTGGCTACAACACTCAGGTTCTCTCTTGCCCATAAAGGATTTCTCCGTTCCATACATCATGCCTTCTATATCTCGGCCGCATCAATCCAGCTGCGTAGTCCGAGCGTCAATGCGATAGCACGCTTCAATGCGCTTCGGCATTCCAAGCCTTAACACGTTCAAGCAACGCTTCGCCGCGAGCAATCCATTCCCTGCACCCTGCATGAAGCTGGTGGGGGATCAGTACGTTCGTCCTCGCATGTACTGATATCAAAGATCATCTTTCCAAACCAACATCTTTAATATTTACGTTGAATCATGCAACTTAGCTTATGATCTTGCTATGTTCTCCTTAGGGTCAATTTCATGATTTCTTTGAAAGCGTAAAGCATGTTATCGTAGCAGCATGTTATCAAATTGAATAGGCAAGCAAACAAGCATTCTCGTGTTTGATTCGTGGCTTACCAAGTCGACGCACTCGCCCTTGCGTCCCTTGCACTGACACAAAGTGAATACGCCCTATTTCTTTCCTGTCATGTTATAAGTGCATCTCTAAGTAGGATCTATATGCGGGACGCATTCGCGCCTACACTTTCAACCCATCGTTCCTTAACTATATGAGGGTCGTTGGCGTATCCGCGCCGAAATGGACTAAAGGAGTTCCTTTCTTTTCTCTCCTTCTTTTCTCTCTATTTGGTTGGGCTGCGCGGCGTTTCACGGGTTGGGTCACAATCCCAAAACAACCGAAACGTTCCCGCTGCATACCATCATTTGCGGCTTTGCCCATCTAGTTTGATGTGCGCCTACAAAGATTATTCGAATCCCTCCGCGGCCAATCGGTTCCGGGGCGCATCCGGTATCTATCCGATTGGGGGAAACACCCGTGCACGGGCGGTATCACATTTTATCTCGAGCCCATTCCAATCGACCATACAACGCCCTATCATTCAAGTATCAATTTCAAACAACCAAATATAGTCTTGAGTCCGAGACTCAGACTTATCGTCTCGCATTTCTTCCATTTAGCTTTCTATGTTCTTTCGTTTCGCACTTCGTTTCGATGATTCAATGGCATCGTGCCTCAACTCAATGCTCGTCAACCGAACGACCCGAGGGTCTCGAACACCTTTCGAGGCAACATGTCATATCCGACAGTTCCGCCACATTCATACCGCAACTGTATTCTCTCGCAACGAAGTCATCTTTTATTATCCCGTGCACGTAGGCACGTTCCGACCATATTCCCATGTTCTATAACTTAGCATTCAAGGTTCGGGGCTTGCGCGCTAGGGCGCTCGCCTATTGTCTTTCAATATTCTAGCCGTCTAACTCGTGCATCAAAGGCACGGTATGGTTCGTGCACTAAGGCACTCGCCGATTACAGTTATCCCATGTTCTTACGGCTTGCGCTCCGAGGCGCTCGCCTTTGCGATATCCAATGTTCCATAGCGACTCGTGCATAGGATGCACGTATCATTTCAATTGTTCTAACTTAGTGTTCGACTCACACTATGATTTTATCTCCGATCGGCCACGCCCGTGGCGTCGATAGGTTAACTTTTAGCATACAAATGATATATTTGACTTATCGAATGAAGGAGTAAAAAGAAGTCAATCCTCCCACCTTGAGTCGATATGCCTTCGTCGTTTCGTCGAGCCGATGCGGCTCGATTCCCTAACTTTGTTGCACGGCCACTCTCCTGACTTAGCCGTTCGAGCACTTCGTGCTTTCATTGAATCATACGCCCGATTTGCCTTAGCGTGCCCAAGTCTCGGCCCGTCGCAAGGCGACGATTTGATTTCGCGGACCCCTTACTAAATATTGCAAAAGATCGACCTCTAATATTTTCCCGTCAAAGTATGACCTGCACACGAAACCAACTAAAATCAATACTTGCTTCGATTCGGACTTGTGCCTTGGTCGATTCGATTTCTTAGAATCTTCGAGCCGATTCAATGCACTCATCCTTCGGGGCAACGCGGCGCTTCGCATCGATTCACTCGATGCATTCTTAGGGACAAGGCAACTCTTCGCATCGACTCAGTTTGATGCGTTGCTCGGGACAACTTAGCGCTCGTATCGTTTTGCATCGTACATTCTTTCGGTCCACGCGACTCGTTGAGTCAACGCTTCAGCGTAATGCGCCGTGCGGAGCGGGACATTACAGAATATACCACTCAAAACAAGGTTCGTCCTCGAACCAAAACCAACACTCCGACTAAGTGTTTTATAGATCGTTTCACAATCTCGCCCCACAAATGATGTTCGATTTCATAATATCTCGCAAGCTTTTCACTAGCATTTCAAAGTCATCTCTGCAGCTCGATTTAAATTTGGATACAACTCGATTTGGATTCGTACCTATATTCAAGGCGTCCCGAAGATATGTGTATTTCGACCAAGTCCAGTCGTAGCAAATTGGAACAAAGCTGACAGGTAAATTTCAATCCTATGCTTGCCATCTCGTACTCTCGATCGGACTCATCCATAGTACTTGTTCTCGAAATTTTATTGCATAACGCTATGCGATTCAAAATTGCATTTCTCATTTCGTATGTTTCACATGGACTACCAACTGTATGCGTCGCGTCAAGCCGTCGCGCATCCAATCACAACGAGTCTCCGCAACGCCTTGCGTTCGACGTCGCTGTCCAACTATTTCCGAAGTCTCGCTTGCAACTTGTCTCGATACGATTTTCTTTGTTGACTTGCAAATGCATCAACATTCAGGGCTACGCTCGCTAGGTTACTTTCCAAGGCACCGTGCTTAGATTCTTCCGACGCAATTTTAAATTGACATTGTACAAAGGCCACAATCTATCCGACACGAAAGTTTACATCAAGACGATGGTGCTCAGGGCAACGATCGCCTTGACACGAATGTCTTAACGACGCGTCTTACATTCAATTTCCTAACGAGTAGGAATTCACTAGCCAAATTCCCAACTTATCCGTCTCGCAACATCGAACATAATTTTGATTCACGCAAGCTCAATTGCAAGGTGAATCCGAATCTAAGGACATGACTCGTAAGCCATTCCCTTATCGTTTCCTCTCGTGCATAGCACGTTCCTCGCAATCGCCTAGACTTATCATCAACATGCACCGTGTTATATTTGTTATCGGTGCAATCCCATATGCGATATCGCATGGGTCATCTTACGGTCTGCAGTATTCAATTTGATTTGGCGGTCAAGTCTTCTAGGGTCAGCTGCCCCGAAGCTACGCTCGATAATTGTGGATCATTAACGAAGGACAGTTTAATACGAACCATGCTATATCTTATTTCGGAGCCAAATCACGTTCCGATGATTCTATGCGAATACCCAATTTCGGACACAACCATTTCTATCGACGCAACTGATGCGCAACTATCCTCCGAGTCAAGTCATGCACAGATGTCGATGATTCCGCAATTTACGAAACATCTACTCGCATCAAGTTCGAGTCTATCTTATTCACGGGTCGACACACGAGATGCTATACGCATCGAGCAATCGTCGATGACTTATAGTCTCGTCTTTGATCAATCACAAAATTTACGATCAACCAAGTTCGTTCATTCTCGTATCCTTACTTACAAAATTTTGATAGCGCAAAGCGCATTCCATTTTGTATTCTCACTTCGCTTACGTTTTCTTGCGTATCGATCTTGATAGTTCATATCAATTTCGATAGCAATTGGGTCGACTTCGAATCCGTTTCGACGTCAACTTAATTCGCATCACATACATCCAAGTTCGCAACGAGCTTTTCCATATGCATCAACTTGTTTTCCGATTCACCGCATCCTGCTATACTTTGATCGCGTAACCGAGTTACCGATTATCCAACATCGTGCCCTCGAGTTATACGATCTCGCCCTCTAAGTTTCGCGTGTTTTCAATCGTACTCAAATGATTGTCGTCGTAACTTAACCAACTATTTCATAGGCACGGTTTCTCGCGTCAACCAACTTTCTTACCGAAGTCGCACATCGTGCGATACGATTACAATTCACATCGCCCAACATTTCTATCGAGATCGCAAGTCGTACGATTCGATTCGTCTCGCCCAACGTTTCTACCGAGATCGCAAGTCGTGCGACTCATTTGTAAGCTCGAGTATTTCTTTCCCGTCGATCCGATTATTGCGTCAAGGCAGAATCGTTTCGCTAGTCTCGGTCGTCCGACCAACTATAACTTCCGTCCGACGTATCGTTCATCGATACGAGTCTCGCCTTATCGTCCCAACCGAATTTCGAAGAACACTTGCATCAACATACCGTCATACAAATTTTTAATCGAGTCTCGGTACTCCCCCGTCCGTTGCGGACAAACTTTTCGCAATTCTCACAAAGCGTCGATGCAATTTATCGCACAAGTGCTATACCATATACCACTCGAAATCGAGTCATTCATCGCCTACGTGGTATGGCATATACCACTCGGAATCAAGCCATTTCCCTCGCATTATACTTAGTATAGGCCAACGTTCTCTTTCGACTCACAATTTCCGCAGTGATCGTGCTTGATCACAACCGTAACTTTGATTCTATCAAAATCCAACACAACTCGGTCAATGTTCTCGTTTGCCAACATAAGTTTGGTGCGCAACCGAACGATTCGTTCTATCGATTTACGATTTTCAATTCTTTCCTTACGTTGCATCTCGTGCAACAATTTATCTTGATATACGTTGCACCCCGTGCAACAAATTTTACTTTCGACTCGCGTTGCACATCGTGCTACGATTTATTTTCGACATTTCACTTCACTTTGTACAACGATTTATTTCCAATTTCCTTTGCACTTCGTGCAACGATTAATCTGATATGCGTTGCACCACGTGCAATGATTTTTACTTTCCAATACGCGTTGCACATCGTGCAACGATTATTTCCGACATTTACCGTACCTCGTGCAACGAATTACTCTCGACTTTACAAGTCAATGCACAATCCGTTTAACACATCGGTATTTGCTATCACTTCTCACTTTCATTTTAACGCATATTCATATTAACTCGCTGCACATCGTGCATCATTTTATTTCTCATTCAACATGTTACATTGCCACAATATCTCAAATCGTATTTCACAATTCGTTGCGCTTGCAACAACTAACATTTTTACGGCTCGTTTGCATTCAATGCAATATACCCCTCGCGACTTTCTTAGCAAACATCATGAAATTTCCAAAACACACGCGGCAAAATTTCATGATTTGTATTAGACTTATTGTATGGAACATCCAGTGCGGCATCGAGTAGAGTCAAGAGTGATATCAAGTGGTGGTGGGCAACTTTTCGAATTTGTGATGAAGCGAGCGTCCAGAGGAAATTGAGCCTAGAGCTCTGATACCAATTTGTCACGCCCCGACCCGGAATCACCCGAATCATCGTCCTCGCAGGGGGCGTGATGCCGCACGAGCCTGAAGTTGCGCTCGTGCAAGGCAAGATGACAAGTTCTCAAATAGTTATCTTTTGATTCGATATTAACAACGAAAGGAAACAGAGTATACAAAACAATTCTCTTTATTGATATCCGAAACTGAGGTTACAATGGCTTTCGATAGCCTAACAATATATGCCAGATTAGCTACAACACTCAGGTTCTCTCTTGCCCACAAAGGATTTCTCCGTTCCATACATCATGCCTTCTATATCTCGGCCGCATCAATCCAGCTGCGTAGTCCGAGCGTCAATGCGATAGCATGCTTCAATGCGCTTCGGCATTCCAAGCCTTAACACGTTTAAGCAATGCTTCGCCGCGAGCAATCCATTCCCTGCACCCTGCATGAAGCTGGTGGGGGATCAGTACGTTCGTCCTCGCATGTACTGATATCAAAGATCATCTTTCCAAACCAACATCTTTAATATTTACGTTGAATCATGCAACTTAGCTTATGATCTTGCTATGTTCTCCTTAGGGTCAATTTTATGATTTCTTTGAAAGCGTAAAGCATGTTATCGTAGCAGCATGTTATCGAATTGAATAGGCAAGCAAACAAGCATTCTCGTGTTTGATTCGTGGCTTACCAAGTCGACGCACTCGCCCTTGCGTCCCTTGCACTGACGCAAGGTGAATACGACCCATTTCTTCCCTGTCATGTTATAAGTGCATCTCTAAGTAGGATCTATATGCGGGACGCATTCGCGCCTACACTTTCAACCCATCGTTCCTTAACTATATGAGGGCCGTTGGCGTATCCGCGCCGGAATGGACTAAAGGAGTTTCTTTCTTTTCTCTCCTTCTTTTCTCTCTATTTGGTTGGGCTGCGCGGCGTTTCACGGGTTGGGTCACAATCCCAAAACAACTGAAACGTTCCCGCTGCATACCATCATTTGCGGCTTTTTCCATCTAGTTTGATGTGCGCCTACAAAGATTATTCGAATCCCTCCGCGGCCAATCGGTTCCGGGGCGCATCCGGTATCTATCCGATTGGGAGAAACACCTGTGTACGGGCGGTATCACATTTTATCTCGAGCCCATTCCAATCGACCATGCAACGCCCTATCATTCAAGTATCAATTTCAAACAACCAAATATAGTCTTGAGTCCGAGACTCAGACTTATCGTCTCGCATTTGTTCCATTTAGCTTTCTATGTTCTTTCGTTTCGCACTTCGTTTCGATGATTCAATGGCATCGTGCCTCAACTCAATGCTCGTCAACCGAACGACCCGAGGGTTTCGAACACCTTTCGAGGCAACATGTCATATCCGACAGTTCCGCCACATTCATACCGCAACTGTATTCTCTCGCAACGAAGCCATCTTTTATTATCCCGTGCACGTAAGCACGTTCCGACCATATTTCCATGTTCTATAACTTAGCATTCAAGGTTCGGGGCTTGCGCGCTAGGGCGCTCGCCTATTGTCTTTCAATGTTCTTGCCGTCTAACTCGTGCATCAAAGGCACGGTATGGTTCGTGCACTAAGGCACTCGCCGATTACAGTTAACCCATGTTCTTACGGCTTGCGCTCCGAGGCGCTCGCCTTTGCGATATCCAATGTTCCATAGCGACTCGTGCATAGGATGCACGTATCATTTCAATTGTTCTAACTTAGTGTTCGACTCACACTATGATTTTATCTTCGATCGGCCACGCCCGTGGCGTCGATAGGTTAACTTTTAGCATACAAATGTTATATTTGACTTATCGAATGAAGGAGTAAAAAGAAGTCAATCCTCCCACCTTGAGTCGATATGCCTTCGTCGTTTCGTCGAGCCGATGCGGCTCGATTCCCTAACTTTGTTGCACGGCCACTCTCCTGACTTAGCCGTTCGAGCACTTCGTGCTTTCATTGAATCATACGCCCGATTTGCCTTAGCGTGCCCAAGTCTCGGCCCGTCGCAAGGCGACGATTTGATTTCGCGGACCCCTTACTAAATATTGCAAAAGATCGACCTCTAATATTTTTCCGTCAAAGTATGACCTGCACACGAAACCAACTAAAATCAATACTTGCTTCGATTCGGACTTGCGCCTTGGTCGATTCGATTTCTTAGAATCTTCGAGCCGATTCAATGCACTCATCCTTCGGGGCAACGCGGCGCTTCGCATCGATTCACTCGATGCATTCTTAGGGACAAGGCAACTCTTCGCATCGACTCAGTTTGATGCGTTGCTCGGGACAACTTAGCTCTCGTATCGTTTTGTATCGATACATTCTTTCGGTCCACGCGACTCGTTGAGTCAACGCTTCAGCGTAATGCGCCGTGCGGAGCGGGGCATTACATACTTGCCTCAATTAGTTGAAGACAACATGCACGACACAAACATGTTGACAAGGAATGATTTAGAAGCTAAATCCCAATAGATAATCCCAAATAATGAAACAGGAAGTTCTATTAAGTCGAAAATAGTCTAAAAAACCACTTTGATACATAGAAGTCTAGATTTAGGAATCGACACGATTATCAAGATAGAAGTCCACGTTCACAAAAACGAAAATGATTTGATTAGTCATGATCGTGAATTAGGTAATCTAGTCGAAAAGGAAAGTGATTAAAGAAAAATAATCTCACAGTTATATTTAGTCTAAAGTCATTTAAATTAAAATAAAATTCTAAAAGATTATGTTGGGCTTCAAAGCTCAGTGATCAACATTCATGATTTAGGACTCAAAGTCAAATTTATAAGACCAAAAATAATCTAATAGCATTCCAATTGAGTTTTAAATCAATTAGGTATTTATTGGGCCAAAGCCTATTTTGATTATAGATATTATAAAACCAATATATATATTTATATTTATATTTATATATATATAAAGAGTTGGAAGAGAATTAGAGAGAG
Source organism: Iris pallida (assembly GCA_029216955.1). Lineage (NCBI taxonomy): Eukaryota > Viridiplantae > Streptophyta > Magnoliopsida > Asparagales > Iridaceae > Iris > Iris pallida. The sequence goes on from JANAVB010026799.1 coordinate 8,986,630, forward strand.
AGGAGATCAAGAGAGAGAGAGAGAGGGGGAGTGAGAGAGCTGACCTAGGGCTCGGCACTGCTTCGACTGGGCTGGGCAGATCGTGGCCTAAAGCAACGGCGTCGAAGAAGAGGGGAACAGGTACGCACGTGAGGTGGTCAGGTGAGGGGTTCTGAGGAGGTACGACAGTTCTTATTGGGCCACGTCGCCGAATCTAGTCACATGGGTCTCCGGCGGCATGGCTATCACCTGAGCGAGGCTCGGCTGATTCGGATCTAGGGACGAGGAGGAGATCGTGGTATCGAGGTCGACTGGGATGATGGTGGTGACAGTGGCTATAATGTTCATAGAAAAGTGGTAGGCGGCGGTGGTGGTTGGTAGTGACAAAGAGGGCTTGGGGGAGGTGGTTAGGATCTGGGGGTCAGTGGATCTGACGTCGAGGGGTCAAGCATGAGAACCAGCTAGAGCCTCGTCCTCGACGCTCAATGCTGGAAGAGGTGGCAGATGCAGGGCGATGCACATGACGGGGTGTCGGTACCGGTATTGGAGGTTGGTAAGGCTGGATGGTCGGGTGGTTGGTAGGTTATGGTGGTTGTGGTGATGCTGGTGCTGGTTACAGTGGGGCGTGACCGAGGATGGTCGGAGGAGCACGGCTATGGTAGCTTGGTGGTAATGAGGTGGTGATGGTGGTTATGGTGCTCGGGGCAGTTCGTGGTGTTAGTGGTCTTGGTAGAGGGGCAGTGGATCCGGTGGTGGTCGTCGGCCAGGGATGAGTATGGGCTGCGGATTGTCAGATGTAGGAGAGCGGTGGTGAGTGTGGTGGTGATTCTGCAGGTGGTGGAGGTGATGATTTTTTCACAGCAGAGGTGTTGGTTGGGATGGTCGTGGTGAAAAGGGAAGGTGGCGGTGGTCGGGAGGAGGAGATGGGTGGTGTGGAAGGAGGAGGTGAGTTTCGGCGAGGTGGTCACTGAAGTTGGGTCGGGACTAGGCTGGGAGAGGAGATGGATGTGTGTCGTAATTGTAACTGTTGTGTAATAATTGTAATAATTTGGTGTGAGGAATTATAATCGGGAATGCCCCATTATATAAAATTGGGAGAGCTTGGACAACAAGTATGTGCCATGGGCACTAGATGTAAATTATAAAATAAGAATGACAAGAAAGGAAATATGGGGGGTATGTAAGGCTCTAGGAGTTTCACATGGCTTAGCTAGCCATAGCTAACTAACAAACCACTAATTATGATTAGCTAATTAACTAATGACTAATTAGCCATAACTAACTATTAATTAGTTAACCATAACTAACCATCATTTGGCACATTAAAATTAGTCATAAATAAAATAATTTTATTTAAACTATTATCTATTTTTATTTAGTAAAAGTAAATAATTAATAATACAAAATAACTTTAAAAAGAATTCAAGGAAAAATTTTAATTAATTGCACAGCCAATTTAGTCATGGCTATTTATGACTTAAAATTAGACACGATCGTCTATTTAAAAAAAATTAAACTAATAAGAATTTGAAAAGAAAATCAATAGTTATTTTATTAGCATTTTCAAAATTTTAAGAAAAATTTCTATAAATTACAATGAATATTGGTAGTCAATTACAAGGGGTTACAAATATTTCTACCTTAAAAAATTTTGTCCTCAAAATTTAAAATATGGTACGATAAATTTATAATCAAAATATGATCAAGTATAACATGATCAATAATCAAATCACCTAGGCACAATTAAATATAGAAATTTTGAAATGACTTGATTTTGCACGATCAAAATATAAGAATCAAAATCATTTAGGATTGAATAAAAATCAAAATTTAGACGCGATCAAGTATCTAAAAATGATCAAAATCACTAGGTCACGATTTAGGATAAAATCAAGGATATAAGATTCAAGGACATTATTTCAAACATGAAATTGGAGATAGATTTCAGAGGGACAAATAAATCATAGATATTCAAGAGTCAAATTTATGAATCCCTAATATGTGATTGAGTTTCCTAATCCTAGAATCTTCTAGAATATTGTAGTATCGTAATAGCACGACTAACCTATGTACCACTTCGACTTCGAACTAGTCGAGAAGACAAGTCCTGCATGGGCCACCATAAAAAAATGTGTTACGACCCGCGCCCGCATGACATTCGGGTACGGGTGTGTGACTCACGCCCAGTCTATGATACGGAAGTGACATAGCACACTGTTTTAGCAAGTTAATCAAGCTACTTAATCACAGAACTAAATAGGAGCAGAATAAAAAATAAGCAGACTTCATAAGCTGATAATCAAGCATGTGAATCCAAAGAATTGATCAAAAATTATTACAGCCACTATGAAAGTCTCCCGGAGACAAATAGGGTAGCAACTAATAGGAAATCAAACTAAGAATGGAACTAAGCAAAGAAAATCCTAACAAATCCCTCTAGGGATTGTCTTCGTCCTACTTCATTAGAAGAACACCTAAAATGTTAACGATCCAGTCTGGAAAGGAGCAAGTACATCCAAACAAATATTGCACGATATAAAATAAAGCATAAAACAAATGCAGTAAGTAAAAACAAGTAATATGATACTATATACTGAAATATAAGGTATCATGTAACACTAACAACTACGGCAATAACCATGATCAAGAATAAACAAGAGTATATTAGAGCAGAACTACTTATGGTCATAACGAAGGTTCATGGGTTTGCTAAATTGTTCTTCTAACACATATGCACTAGATGTTCTTTCTACTAGGTTCTCCTTTTTGCTAGTATCACTTGCACATACACAAAGTAAATGAAACAAGAGTAACCTACACTAATGGTTATGCAAAATATGGTTTAAGTCATACTCTTATCTTAGACAATTGGATCCACTAACATTATTCTTGTCATATGGACAATTCTAGCAAGGCACAACATATTTTCTATTGTTGGTTTTCATATACAACATGTAAAACTAAATGATGCCAAGATATGATACAAGTGTTACAACATATATTATTTTAATCAAGTATATAGTCATACTTACTTATTTGTGTCAACTAGCTACGATTTATTTGGGGACATTTTAACATGAAATTAACCTATATGCACTATCACACCTATCACTAATTTACATGGCAAAATTAATCCAACCTATGAACAACACATGCTCTAACTTGAACATAACATTAACCATAAATGAAACATAGATTTCCACCTATATGTTCATAATAAGCCCTTCAAACTTTTGAACATATAAGTGTAGGATTGGGTTAATAAGAATTTGGCATTGGTCATAACAATATTTGCGTTGTCTAGGCATGTGACTATTTCTATACAAGAATCTATCCAATCATGCATATAACATACAAAAAATATAAAATATATATATTCTGAATTTAATCATAAAAGTGGTCTTATGAGGTTGTTGGGTCAAGGGTGCACGAATTTTATCATGCAAAGTGTCATGAGCAAGTAGGTGCATTTATATTCAATCTACGTTCCATTCATATAGCCATTTAACTAATCGATTTAATAATCATGAAAAATTGAATATACAACTTTTAAATTCTGAAATTAAACCTTGAAATGGTGATTTAACATTTCTTAAGACATGGTTACTTGGGTTTTAATTTGGTACACATAAACTAGCCTATGGTCTAATTCGGTGTCTTCTAATTGTTAGTGGATAGATAGGCGAAGATGTGCTTCTAAATATGTTTAAAATCTAAAGAGCACTATACACAACATGAAGAGGGGTTCAAGGGGGTGTTAAGGACCTTACCAAGTGGATAGGGGCTATCATAGGGCATCACAAGATGGTGAGGACAGTAGTGCACGAAAATGAGTTTAGCCTTGACCAATCTTCACGAAATGCTTGTCACGGACTTCGGGGCCATCCAAGGAGATATGGCTACTAGCGAAGATAGGGGAGAGGTAGAGGTAAGTGTTAGAGGTGTTGTAAAGGTGGTTTGGTAGCTTTTTGAAAGTGCACAAGGGTTGAAAGTCATGGGTTTACGAGGCAAATTTAGCCGTACATGCTGCTTGTTGATGCTGTTTATAGGGCATGTTTGGGGTCTTGAGCGACTTAGCAAGGCCATAAAACTAATTGGAAGGATAGAGGGGGTGTCTTCGCTTTCCAACGAATTCTCTTGAAGGGTCATGGGATGCCGAAAAGTCCCTGCACAGCAGATACAAGCAACATTGCGCCCAACAGGGACTATTCTGATAGGGGCTCCTGGGGGTTTTAGGTATTCTTGGATTGATTTGAGGGCTTTGGGAGAGAGTTAGGATATGGAGAAGAAGTAGGGGAATTATTTTATATTTGGAGGATGAGAGAAAAATAGGAGTTATTGGGTTGAGTAATAATGGGGGAGATGAAAGGGTTTGAGAGTTATAACTTCCCTCTCCTTTCATATTCCACCCTTTGGCTTTCCCTCACACTTGGATGCCATGGACAGAATTTGGGCTTAATATGGATGGTCTAATCTAGTCTAATTCACTTAGATTAGTTCCTCACACACTAGTTACGTTAGGTTCAAGTCGGTGCGGTCTAAATTGGGTTAGGTTAGTTTGAATGATCCAAAAATGGTCTGATGGTGATTAATGTGTGTAAGTAGAACATGGGAGTTAAATTAGTGGTACAAAAGGGCCATGAGAGTCATGGTTTGAGTGTAGTTCATGGCCATGAAGTTGTACGAAGAAATCGAGTCAAAATTGTGACTCAAAATTCAATCGAAGTGATCACCTGGTGTATATACAAGTTACAAATAGGATTTCTGGCATTAATATTTTACAATTAAAATAGAGTACAAAGAGATATGTTTGAGTGGGACATGAAGGACACAAGTGTATGTGGACTTGTCGAGGTCATGCAAGTGAAGCTAGTTGGAAGAAAATAGTTAATCTAGTCCTCCTACTGTCAAAACTACGATAAAGGGTATCAAACGACCATAAATGAAAGTGGAAAAATTATCGATTAATAAAATATCCATATTAAATTCAAACCAAACCCTAACTAACCCTAATATTAAATTTCAGAGGGCTTACAATCAACCCACCTTAGAGAATTTTGTCCTCGAAATTACATTAAAACATATTGTAAAGGAAACTACTCGTACAAGATTTCTAGAGGACACTAATACCAATGGATCTAAGTTGACATAACCTACGAAGAGCTAGGATACACTCAGTTCTAGATCCATCATAATTTGTATCTTCCTAAATTTTATCTACAACTTTCTTCCACTGGTTCAAGCCATTCTATGGCCTAACTTCCTCAAATGTAGCATCCAACAACATGGGGTTAATATGCTGAGAATATAATATACCAAGACCTTTAACCATCATTAATCCTTGAAAATTAAATATAGCATTTAATTTTTGACATTTTTGCAACCTATAAAACAACTTTTTTCTCCAAATGTTTTACTGTACAACTCAAACCTTAGATCCCATCTATCAATCTTCTTTTAAGGATGTTGTACTTCTATTACACTCCCACACCTCTATCTTGAAAATTTTATTTTCTTCTCATTTCATTTCATGCCATTTCATTTCTTATTCTGGTTTTTCAATGCCATAATCTTGGTCACAAGCCTCTCAATAATCTATGATACTAGATTTCTATTACCTCATGAACATATTTGTATGGCATAAATTTTTTCTAACATTACCTTTACCTATCATAAAACTTGCGCCATTTATTTCCTCGAGCTATAACCTTCTCATTCTTTATTTGAGTCTCGACTTCAAGGTTGAATTCACAACCACACAACTCACTCAAGTCACATCCTTTTCGTAATCCTCATTACATCGTTATAGATAATCCCTTATCATAATCCTCATCTTAATTGTCACTTCTCAGTTTTTTTCTCTGTAATTTTTATTCTTGCTCTTCTTCAATTAATCATCCTAGCATAGTACTGCTTATATGATTCTTTCCTCTTTATAACCAATGTAAGCACCGTAACCCAAACACAACTATTCTTGTATCAATTTCTCTGGGATTCCTAATTATCCAGCATCGATGAAGGATTTGCTAGTGTACTTAAGATAAGACTTTTAACTCAGCTATCAAGTCCTTTGCTGTGGCTAACCGTAGGAAATAGGAAAATCATAATCAATCCTTAAACTCTATACTACACCTTTATAAGTTATATATCAACCCCTTTTTGCAGTACAATTAATGATCTACACATTTCTAATTATCTACAAGCTATACAATTTTTATAAGTATGTCTAACCATGTTACACCTATCTACTAGAAAAAGGTCAAGGCTGAGTTAAGCAGATGCTTAGATCTAATATCCCTGATATACTATAAACTTATTGGTCAATCTTCTAGTCATGGTCTTTTATAGGTTATTTTAATGCTAGTCTGACCATATATAGAGGTGATCATCTATTCTAACTCAGACCTTCCTACTATATCTAATACTCCTTGGTCACATATCATTCTGATATTATCATCCAATAATAATCTCTCTAGTAGAGGTCCTTTAGGCTACTATCCATGGTAATTTCATTCACTATGTCATGATTTTTATATTCTCCGAGTAAAAATTTCCTTGAAACCAATGCAAATATAAACTCCTAAAAATATTTATATCCAGCCATGAACATTAGGCTTCATCGAATCATTTATCTTGACGAGATCCTCAAGGTTTATTTTAGGTTGGCACTCCTATACTGATTAGAATATGTGACTCAATCCAAATATATATTCCTCCAAGTTGCATTCGTACTCACCTTAACCATTACGATCGAGAAATCATATAATATTCTTCTAACCAACCCAAATAGTTGATGTAAACTTCTATTTAGAACTCTATCTAACTTAGACAAAGGGTAGTATGGTTTAGTCTAATGATCACCAGGTTTTATGTTTGGGTTGAGCCTTATACTGTCATTTATTGTAGCTCATCATCTTGGAGGAATATCTATAAAAATCCTACCCACCTTAGTTGAATGTCTAGCCCTGTTAAGCATGGATTCCTATCTCCTTCAATTAATAATTCCTACAGCAGTGCGATGATTAGATCTTGTACATACTTATATCTAACATCAAGTCAAGTCTCATCGAATCATTCTATCCTCAAGTCATATCTTTTGAAGATCTTTCGTAATGGTGGTCTTATTTTGTGAAGGGGGCTACGTCTGAACCCAGGGTTCAATTGTATAATCTCTCAAATCGCATCATTAGCCATCGTGGAAAATTTTACCTTATCTTCCAAACAAATATTCATGAATATGCAAAACTTCTAATTCAACTCCAGCTCTTAAAAAGTTGAAGGAATGCCTACCTATTGACTAAAATAGATTTGTCCACCAACTAAACCTCATACATAGAAGTAAGAATGCCACTCCTACTTGGTCCGTCTAGTATAGGTGTCTATCCAACCCTTCTTTTCGTAGATAATCATCCATTAAAATATTATATCGACCTTTGTAATGCCCATTGTTCGTATTACGTATCTCGGTATACGTGTATGTATTTTGACCTGTATTGCATGTCTCCCTGCTTGATTTATTTTGGCATTTCATTGATGGGTTCATCTTGGTTGGGTTTGGCTTGTTGGCTTGGTTCGGTTTTGTTTTGTTGGAGAACCAACCCACTTACCTACCACCACCATCACCATTTATTAACCCCTAAACATTTCTCTCTCCACATTAACTTTCTTCTTTCCCACTATTACTTCTCCACCAACCTGAGAGAGAGAGAGAGAGCTTAGGCAAGTGCACCTTGCTTCATGGAGGAAGTCCATTTTTAATGTTCCATTGTCTTATGTGTTTCTAACCCACTTTAGTACTTAGCATTTTTCATTTCCGTGGATAATTTCTTGTAGATCTAGCTTTGTGGTATTTTCGGTTTTCATGAATTTTGATCTATCAAACTTGCATATTTTTGCTAGTTGATGGTTCCATGTTGTAGAGAATTCTATTTTACCCAAATTTGACCTACGGGAGTCTGGATTTGGGTTCCTATTGTGGTTTGGAGGAGCATGGAGGCTATGGTATTTTTCATGGACATGTTCTCGGTGGGAACCATTAATTGCACTCTGAGCCGCATGAGCATTTTAGCTCTGAGCCGCATGAGCACTAATTATTTTGCATGGCCAACACAATGTTAGCCGCATGGCCTTTGCATATTTAATGCATTAGCAAGCATGTGCTTGCATGCATATTTTAATGCATTAGCAAATATGCATTAGCAGTATTGAGCCACATATGCAAGCATTTGCTAGCATACGTACACGCATGGCCTTTTTAGCAAGCTTTTGCTTGCTTGTAATAAATTCTTGGTCGCATGCACTAGCAACAGTGCTTAGCCGCATATAGTTGCTTTGCATGCATATATATTAATGCATAGAATTAATGCTTTGCTTACGTAAGGAATGACCTTGCATGTATATAATTAATGCTTTGCTTTGCATGCATTATTTAATACTTAGTATTAGCTTTTGCACCGGGCCGCATGGAAGCATTAGCATTTAAAGCTTTAGCTTTAGCACTTAATGCATTAACATTAGCTTTTTGTACTATGGCCGCATGGCCTATAAACTTGGCCGCATGCATGGCCTACAATTTTGGCCGCATATGCATCGCTTTGCTTGGAACATTGGCTGTATGGATATCTAATTCTTGGCCGCATGTAATTTTATTGTATGCATTAAATCACTTGCTGCATGCATTAATTGCCTGGCCGCATGTAATTTTATTGGCCGCATGCTCATATTTTGAGCCGCATATGGCCTTAGTAAGATTTAATGGCTATTTAATATTTAATATTTAATTGGCCGCATGGGAACATTTTTAGCCGCATATGGCCATTGGCCATTGCTTGCCGCATATGGCCCTCCATTTGTTGCTGGCCGCATATGCCAGTATTTGCTGGCCGCATATGGCCGATTGCATTTATGGCCACATGGCCACTATTGAATTACATGGCCGCTTGCATGCACGTACATTAGCTTTAATTGCCTGCTTGCATGGCCTATTATTTGCTAGCCGCATGGCCATTTGCATTTGCTTGCCGCATAGGCCCAATACTTATTTACTTTAGTGCATGCAAATTATTTAACTCTTGTACAGTGGCAACGTTATTAATTGTTGGCCGCATGGTCTTAGTAAATATTTTGGCCGCATGGCCTTAGCTTTAATTGCCTGGCCGCATGCACATTTTTGTGCTTGGCCGCATGCATATTTATTTGCAGCCGGCCGCATGGCCATTAGCAATGTAATAATTTTCCTGAGCCGCATGAGTCCCCCACGGCCCTTACTCTTGCTAATATTTAATTACTACTTGTATGCTTGTGCTATTAATATTAATTGTTCCCTGGCACGATGGGGACCCGTTGTGGTGCACTTTTGACAAATGACATGACTTGATAGTGACCCGCCGTGGTGCACTCCTGACAAATGAGCTTGACATGATAATTCTTGATAGTGGCCCGCCGTGGCGCACTCTGGACATGATAAACCTGACATGATATTTCTCAAAATGCTGTTGTGACAGCTAACATGACATGACAAGAATGAATGACCTGGACACCGTGGACGATTGTGCTTGTACAAATGAACCCGTCTTGTCTTGCATCATGTCTAGGACAGGGACCCCTGAGTACCACGGTCAGGGGTACCTACTGAAATCGACTAAGGCTAATAACTAGAATAACACAGTAGTCATGAAGAGATTTTCCAACTACAGGCAATCCCGTTATCTGGGCGCCCCACTTAGGATTTGTAGCCTGCCGTCGAGTAGGGCACATTTCCAGCACACTGTCATGTGTTACACCCTCTATGTCACCTAAGGGTACATGCGTTTCCTGGACGATGTACCCACTTGAATTCAACCCCTAATTGTATCTGGATAACCTGGATGGTCTGCAGAGCTTGTGGCTGTGGAACAATTTCACTGTATCTTGCTAGTAACTAAGGCTTGTGATAACCCTAGTTAGTTAAAGTATCAAGCCGTACTCCTTGCTTGGCCGTGAAATGTTGGATGGAGTTTACTCAGTTAGTCTTGTCTTGATCCTGTACAGGATTGTTACATGTCCTGATTTCTTATTTTATCTTGCCGATAAATGGTAGGAGAAACCAAGTTCTGTTCAGCCGAAGGGTTACAACCCCGGTCCTTGTTTGGTTTACGGGTTGTAACCTGGTTATCTGAATAGTCCCATGATTATCTCATCGTATATCAACCTGTCATGCTTTTTCATTAATTACTGTCTTTTATTATGTAATTATATTTTTGTGCTAATTGCTGGTTTTAGTTCTTAAGTGAAGTCTCTTTGTGGCACTTGCTCTTTCTGGGGTCTGACCCAGCTGGTTTTGTATGGCCAGATCTCGGAGCAGCACCAGAGGATCCACCGACCTTCCAGCTAGATGGTGACCACTAGACGGAACCCTGGCAACGAGTGGATTATTTTTGGCTCTCCCACTCTATTGTAAAATTATTCTTTTGAGGCGTTTAGCCGCCGAGCGAGTGTTAGCTCGTGTACATTTTTACTTACTGTCTGTCTACGGGCTATAGCATGATTGACAGATCATAGGGTTGATCATGTATGACTAAACTCTTGCTAGTCCTGACATTTTGTACGACTAGCTTCATGATCAGCTGAATATGTAATGTTTGGGACACCTTACTATTGTATATTTGGTGATCTTACATCTTGTAACATTTATTTGCTTGCTTGTGATTGAGACACTAGGCTTGTTCTTGACCCTAGGAGACTGATGGATTGTAGTTAAACCCTCATATATCTAGACAGCCATGACCGTATAGTGAGGTGGATTCCATTTTATTATACGTAGCTGGCTATGTCTGCCCCGCTCTCCAGTATTCTGGTTCTGGGGCGTGACAACCTTGCTCCTATCATACTAAAATATAATTCAATTAGCTCATCCAAAATAAATGTTCGTCTTTTCGAAACAGTAAAAGATAAAAATTGAATATAAGGAGTTCAAGGGAGGTATGATCGAATACAAACACGAGGTTCAAGGACAATAATAGAAGTCAAAATAATTTTAATAGCAATTGTGGATTGATATTCTAATACACTATCCTATTACAGGCTCGTTCAGTACAGTAACATAACCGAAATGATATAATGTCGACCTGCATGGGCCACCACACAAATATGTAACGCTCCAGTTCCAAAATACGTAAGACTAGTAATGCGTATACATACTAGCTACGTATCAAGTAGACCCCAACACATCTAGAATACGTTTAAGCTATATAGTAATGACCAACTATCTATACTAATCAATAATATCTAAGTCATAGTCCTAGTAAGATAGGATACAAGAATGAATAAGATATAACATAGTGTGCACCCCATGCTACATTTGTCCGAATAGACTCAAAAGAATAACTTGAGTCAACAAATACTACCCTAACAAGCATAATGCAAATAAATATAGATGAATATGTAACCACAAGAGATACCTAAAATACTACATATGAACCATCATGTTAAGCAGCCAACTTCGCTAAATTTAGTATCCTATCACGAAGTCCATAACCACGAATACTCATGTAAACTCCGTATCATAAATCGTATTGGGGTCATGTGGTCTATCATGTCAATCAAACATGAATAAAGTACATGCAATGTCTAATGTCGATACTCGATGACTACAAGATATCATCGAACCAGAATAAAATATGGATGCAAAGTATCGACTATTTCTACGTCCTAAATGATAATAAACAAGAAATAAAAAAATAAAGAAAAGGAACGCGAACTGTAACATTGGCAAGGTACACTTGCCTGGAACCTTAAGATAATCAAATAAGGATCCTGACTCTGCAACCTTGATTGAACCATCCCGAGCATCTACGAATACATAATAAAATACATAAAAGCTACGCCCAGTGCTAAAATAAGTAGGACTATGAATGCATATACATGCCAGCTACGTACAAGTAGACTCCAACACAGCTCGAATGCGCATAAGTTGTAGAGTAACAACCAACTATCTATACTAATCAATAATATATAAGTCTCAATCCACAGTAAGATAGAATACAAGAATGAACAAGATATAACATTGTCTCCACCCTATGCTACATTTGTTCGAATATACTCAAAAGAATAACTTGAGTCTACAAATAATAGACTAACAAGCAGAATACAAATAAATAGAGATGAATATGTAACCACAAGAGATACCTGAAATAGTAAATAGCAACCATATTGTTCAGCAACCAACTCTGCTTAGTTGAATACCTGGAGCGATCACCGGATCCTCAGGGGACATAGCAAGGTACATACAACATGCCAATGTACAATAAAGAAAAAATAATATAAGGCAAACTACTATATCCGGTCTACGTGCTATGCATGTGAGAACATATTTCGAATATCAGGCTTAGCCACTGAGGCTCAAAAGATTCTCAGCAGGCTACTGTCCAAAGGCACCGTGTCTTGGGACCAAGGGCATATGAGTAGATAAAGTATACAATCGCCCAGGCTTTGCTACAAAGACGAAGGTATACTAGTAGAATACCATCCAAGTTCCTATATGGAAACGAGGCTAAACTAGTAGAATAACAGCCAAGTCCCGTAAATAAAAACGAGGATATTCGAGTATATATATATATATATATATATATATATATATATATATATATATATATATATATATATAGCAATAATGTTCTCCTTACCCCATGTCTAGAACTCGCAAGTCAAGTCCAATATAATAAGTCATAATTGCAAGTATCAATCTACTATCCTATCACGAAGTCCATAACCACGAATACGCATGTAAACTCCGTATCGTGAAACGTGTTGGTGTCCTGTGGTCTATCTTGTCAATGAAACACGATTAAAGTTAACGCAATGCCTAATGTCTATATTCGATGACTACAAGATATCATCGACACTTGAATACAATATGGATGCAAAGTATCGACTATTCCTACATCCTAAATGATAATAAACAAGAAATAAATACAACAATAAAGAAAAGGAACATGAACTATAACATTGGCAAAGTACACTTGCCTAGAACTTTAAGATGATCAAATAAAGATCTTGACTCCGCAACCGAGATCGAACCATCCCGAGTGCCTACGAATACATAATAAAATACATAAAAGCTACGCTAAGTTATGATAACACATCTTAGAGCATAACTACTTATGATCATAATGAAGGTTCATGGGTTTGATAATTTGTTCTTCTAACCCATAGGCACTAGATGTTCTTCCTACTAGGTTCTCCTTGTGCTAGTATCACTTTCACATACACAAAGTAAATGAAACAAGTGCAACCTACACTAGTGGTTATACAAAATATGGTTTAATTCATACTCACATCTTAGACAATTGTTCCACTAACATTATTCTAGTCATATGGACAATTCTAGCATGGCACAACATATTTCCTACTGTTGGTTTTCATATACAACATCTAAAACTAAATGGTGCCTAAATATGATACAAGTGCTACAACATATATTCTTTTAATCATATATATAATCATACTTACATATTTGTGTCAACTAGCTATGATCTATTTGTGTACATTTTGACATGAAATTAATCTATATGCACAATCACACCTATCACTAATTTACATGGCAAAATTAATCCTACCTATGAACAACACATATTCTGACATGAACATAACATTAACCATGAATGAAACATAGATTTTTCAACCTACATTTTCACAATAAGCCCTTCAAACTTCTGAACATAAAAGTGTAGGATTGAGTTAATAAGAATTTGGCATTGGTTATAAAAATAGTTGCGGTGTCTAGGCAAGTGACTAGTTCTATACAAGAATCTATCAAATCATGCATATAACATACAAAAAATAAAATATATATATTCTGAATTTAATCATAAAAGTGGTGTTTATGAGGTGGTTATGTCAAGGGTTGCATAGATTTTATCATGCAAAGTATCATGAGCAAGTAGGTGCATTTATATTCAATCTACATTCCATTCATATAACCATTTAACCAATCGATTTAATAATCATGAACAACTAAATATACAACTTTTAACTTCTGAAATTAAACCTAAAAATGGTGATTTAACATTTCTTAAGACATGCTTACTTGGGTTTTAGTCATCGGTAAATAGTAGCACAATTTGGCGCACACAAACTAGCCTGTGGTTTAATTCGGTGTCTTCTAATTGTTAGTGGAATGATAGGCGAAGATGTGCTCCTAAATATGTATAAAACCTAAAGAGCATTATATACAACTTGAAGAGGGGTTCAAGGAGGGTGTTAGGCACCTTACCAAGTGGATGGATAGGGGCTGTCGTATGGCATCACAAGAGGGTGAGGACAGTAGTGCACCAAAATGAGTTTAGCCTTGACCAATCTTCACATAACGCTTGTCACGGACTGTCGGGGCTATTCTAGGATATGTGGCTACTAGCAAAGGTAAGGGAGAGGTAATGGTAAGTGTTAGAGGTGCTGTGGAGGTGGTTTGATGGCTATTTGAAAGTGCACAAGGGTTGAAAGTCATATGTTTACCAAGCATATTCAGCCGTACATGCTACTGGTTGGTGTTGTTTAAAGGCCCTGTTTCGGGTCTTGAACGACTTAGCAGGCTATAAAACTTCTTGGAAGGATAGAGGGGTGTATTAGCTTTCAAGGGTGGGCCGACGGGGACTGTTCTGATAGGGGCTACTTGGATCTCAGTTTTAGGTGTTCTTGGACTGATTTGAGTGCTTTGGGAGAGAGTTAGAAGATGAAGGAGAAGTAGGGGAAATATTTTATACTTGGAGGATGAGAGAAAAATATTCGTTATTGGGTTTTAGTAGCTTTAATGTAGAGTAATAGTGGGGGAGATGAAAGGGTTTGAGAGTTATAACTTCCCTCTCCATTCACATTCCACCCTTTAGCTTTCCCTCACACATGACTACCATGGACTAAATTTTGGCTTAATTTGGATGGGCTAACCTAGTCTAATTCACTTAGGCTAGTTCCTAACACACTAGTTAGTTTAGGTTCAAGTCGGTGCGATCTAATTTGGGTTAGGTTGGTCCGAATGACCCAAAAATGGTCCGATGGTGATTAATGTTTGTAGGTAGAACATGGGAGTTAAATTTAGTGGGAAACAAGGGTCAAGAGAGACATGGTCTTAGTGTAGATCATGGCCATAAATTTGGTCGAAGAAATTGAGTCAAAATTGTGATTCGAAATTCAATCGAAGTGATCACCCGGTGTGTATACAAGTTAGAAATCAGATTTTTGACATTAATATTGTGCTACTAAAATAGAGCACATAGAGATGTGTTTCAGTGAGACATGAAGTTCACAAGTGTATGTGGACTTGTCTAGGTCGTGTAAGGTGTAGATGGTTGGAAGAAAATAACTAATCTAGTACTCCTACTGTCAAAACTACGATAAAGGGTATCTAACAACCATAAATGAAAGTGGGGAAATTATCTATTAATAAAATATCTAAATTTAATTCAAACAAAATTCTAATTGTCTACTAACCCTAATATTAAATTTCAGAGGGCTTACAATTTGAAACCAAAATCCTTTTTATGGGCTTAAGCCCATGTTTAACGCCCATAAACCAAAAAAATACCTATGCTGCTCTACTTCAAATAAGATGAACTGAAATAGTAAGGGAGAGATTGAAAGAGAAACAGAAGACAGAGAGCGAGCAGAGCATAGGGAAATCAGAAAGAGAGGAGAGTTGGAAGAGAATTATAGAGAGAGAGAGAGAGGAGATCGAGAGAGAGAGGGAGTAAAAGAACACACATAGGGCCCGGCTCTGCTTCGGCAGGGGTGGGCGAATCACGGCCCAAGTGATGGCGACGACGGAGAAAAGGGGAACATGTGCGAGCGAGGTGGTCTGTTGAGGAGTTCTGGAGAGGTGCGACAGTTCTCGTGGGGCCACTTCGCCGGATCTAGGCACATAGATCTCCGGCGAGCATGGCTGTCACCAAAACGAGGCTCGGTTGGTCCGAATCTAAGGAGGGAGAGGATATCGAGGTATCGAGGTTGTCTAGGATGAAGATGACACTACAAGAAAAATGACTTTTGTTGACGATTTTTCCCCATCACCAACGGGTTTAGTTGATTGTTTCCCTTTCGTCAGCCTAGGCCAGTGTTAGCAAAAGTCCCCACTTTAGTTGATGTTTGCCTGAGTGACTTTAGTTGACGGTTTTTAGCCGTCAACTAAAGTGACTTTAGTTGATGGATTTTAGCCGTCAACTAAACCTAGTTTTTTGACCGTCAATATAGGTGCATACTTTTCCTGATTGTGGCCTAGCTAACGGTTAATCACCGTCAACATAGGTTATGTTTAACAAAAAAAATAATTAATATATTAATAATATATTATATATATGCTTCCATTTACTAGTTAACAAACACACATAATATATCTATAATACACAATTTTTATATTAACAAAAAATGTGTTCGTACACCATAAATGTCTGTACACCACAAACATCCAACGACATATCAAAACAACCAAAATATATTTTACAAAATCCTAAATATCCTTGAAATAGTCAAACAGCTTCTCTTAACCATTCTAATTCTTCTTAGCGTATAACAATATGAACTTGAGATCGTCCACTATATAACGATGATGCGCATCTACAAATAATGTAAACATATCACTGTAAGGTAAAGAACATTCTTGAAAATTAAAATAGAAGAAAATCAACTTATGAGCATATATATATGGACATGAATTAATTGTTAAGAGATAGGAGAAAACAGAAACAATGTACATAATAGCTTGAGTTTAATTAATCAATTAGAAGGTTAAGCAACAATAACCAAAATTTCTCCAATGATCTTGCAAAGATAAAATTTGACTCCCCATGGCATGGCTGTGTCATCTGAGAAATCAAATCAAATCAAACAACAGGTTATGATACAATAATAAGAATTGGAAACATAAATGGACAGTAGAAGTGTGAACATAAACATTTAGTAATTATATACATCAAGGATACAAGTCATATTATAGATAATACAAAATTTTAGGTTGGAGACTTGAGATGAAGATGTGACTTCAACAACAATGCAGAAGAAAACACAAGCATTTTGACCCCCTGGATGTTTCTATTATAAAACAAACAAGAAGAAAGAACAAAAATAAAAATACATAATAGAAAACTCTGGTAATAAAGCCTGGCACAAGAAGTTTGGGTTAACTTCAAAAATACTTCCCTCGACGATGCATCTAGTACGTTTGTATCTAGTCTTTCCTTTTTTTGTTAGATGATTGTTTCTAGTCTCTTGGAGAAGAAAACTAAAGAATTTGAATTTTACATAACTAAGTACAGAAGTATCTGCTCTTGAATCTAGCAATAAAGTCATGCAGTTTAGTGACAAATAGAAGTATCTAAAAGCTAAAGCTGACAATAAAATGATGCAGTTTAAAGAGAGGAAATAGGCACAAATACTAGGCAGACTAAGAACTTTGGGGTCGTGCCACACCTCAACGGGAAAAAAATCTCTCTATTAGGACGAATCAAGTTCAAACACCTGTGAGTATAAGCAAGAGAGGGACCACAGTACTTGAAATATCATGATTAGTAATGATCTGCAAAACAAAGAGAGAAATTTCACATTACAATTATTGCATAGACTTGTTTTTCAAAGCCACCAATATCATCCCAACTTAAATACCCTCAATTAAGAGTTTAAAATAATGATTTTAACAGTAACGTGTCTAGTAAGAAGTTGAGACCACTAAAACTGTAAAAGCACATGCATTAACCAACTAGACAAACATTCAATAGTGATTTTTTTTCTATTTGCATCACACATTTAACTATATAGTAAGACAAACATATATACAAAGTAGGAAACCGGAAATCCAAGAGGGATCATCCCCACCGGCCTAAGGTGGGTCCGCCAGAATGTACATTATTATAATTCAATAGAATCTACAAGTTTGCTTTATTTTTGCAGCTAAAATGTTAATTAGAACCATAACACTGAACATAAATCATTTCAAGTTATAGAGTCCGAAGGAAATAATGGAATATTAATAACAAACTAAGAAAGTTCACATATTCCCAAAAGAAATGGATAATAAAGTTGACATTGTGTTGAAAATCTCTGAAGGCTCAATTTACCATATGCCGAACCTTAGAAATGCAAAGCAAATAACTTCTAGGAGCAACATATCTGCTTAAGTCTCATGGGCTTCACAGGCAGCAAGCAGAATGCAGTCTTTTGATGAGGAACAATATGCATCAGAAGGGTTCCACTCTTGGAGCTGCAAATAGAAAGGTGCAAAGCCAAAACCAAGTCAATATCTGCAGACAACTAAATCCAGTTCTCACAGAAATACAATATAAATAAGATATAGTATCTGAGGACATTAATCTCTATAAAAGCATTAACAATCATTATTGTGTATAAGTCGAGAGCAATCAAAAACTTATATTGACGGTGTCTTTAGCCGTGAATCCAGGTCACTAATAGGCAATGGAATATATTGTGTATAACTCTGAACACACTTCACGAATTAGTATAAACAGAAATATTGCATTAGTTAATATAAACACAAGTAAAAAAGTACCTTCTTAAACACCTATATTTCACCATTGGCTGTAGGCTTTGGTACTCCATGACCATTGTAATGAAACATAACTCTTTCTGACCTAGAATCTTTGTGACAATTGTTACAAAGCTTCTCCACTTCCTCCACGGTAGGGTTGAGTTGAAGTATATAACGAGCCTGCTGTTCTACATTGGGTCTTACACTTTTGACTGGATAAAACATTTAAAAAATAAAAAAACAAGCATAAAAAATTTGCAAAACATACACGAGGTTGCCACCGGTCATATTGTGCATGCAAAGTTTTTCCAACGGTCTCAAGAGCCTTCGGTGCAACCAGGGAAAATGGATCTATTAAAAATCAGAAAGAACAGAAGCTATATTCATTGCAAAGGGAACAAAGTTGTATATAATACAACCGTTAGTCATTACCTTAGTCAAGGCTCATGTCAACTGGGAATCAAAGAGATCGAAAATTCAACATTCCTAGATTTATGTATCCGTTGATCCCTCCAAAGAAATCTATTTTCAGCAGTTCGTATGTTGCAATCTAAAAGTGCATTTTGGTAACTCCCTTAATGTGTTTATCCGCAAGGGATTATAGAAAAGCAAAATTATAGTTCAAGCAATAACACAAAATGACTCATAATTGACTTACAAAGTTTGAGCTGCAACAAATATGTACAAAGATTGCATTTTAACACAATTTTATTTATAGTTCAAGGAAATCGATCTCCGACATAGTTCGGCCCGAACTTGGTTTCTCTTCATTCCAAACCCCGAATTTGTGTGGGATCCACTCTTTATACATATATTGTTAATGCCGGGGCACAATTTTTCGATGGAAAACTGATAATTCGTAACAATTGTAAAAACAATCGTTATTACGTAACACTTCACAGAAGGTACGTAACAGAAATTCCACTAATGCAACACTTCACAGAAGGTGCACAGATTTCTACCAACGCATACACTTCACCGAAGGTGCGCTAATAGAATTCTGATAAACGATAGTAACACTTCACAGAAGGTGCACAGATTTCTACCAACGTATACACTTCACCGAAGGTGCGCTAATAGAATTCTGATAAACGAAGAAGGTGACAGGCGAAAGATGGAAAAACTCCTGCTGGGGTGAATGATCACCGTTGCTCAAAACTTTATTCGCCCCACACGAATAGCTTCCAGGAATCAGCAAGTTCGTCGGAGAACTTGGAACACTCTTGCTCTTCTGACTCCTCGGATGAACACGAACTCCCGTGCAAAACTCAATGCTTCTAAGCACTTGTAAGCTTTCTGTCTACTACTTGTGTATTAGTTCCTAATTGTGAGAGAGAAGGAGGAGACCTTATATAGGTCCCTGCAACAACTGTCCGGTTAGCACAATGTTAGGAACGTGGTAATAACCACCCCGAACATGGAGCAGCCGCTCAGAACATGCAAAGACACGTTCTGTCGCAAGTTGTGCCACTCGCATAACCAGCGAGATTTGCACTTTACGCACACAGCCATTTTACGCAACCTACGCACACTACGCACTCTACGCACACTGCGTACGTTGCGCACACTGCGCACTCTACGCACGCTGTGCACGCTGCGCACACTACGTACACTGCGCGTACTGGGCTGCGTACTGGGCTGCGTAACTAGGGCGCCAACAAAACGCTACATTATGCCTCATGAGCCCTTAAGCCCGAGCCCAAGTCCGAGTCCGAGTCCGTGTCCGAGTCCGAGTCGCTAAGCCCTTATGGGGCTTAGCTCCCATGGAAATAATTTTCCCAAGAGCAAAAAGGTAGAAGCTTACCATGGAGCCTTATTCTTACCTCTTAGTAAAATCACCCACTTGGTTCCCACCTTTGGGTCACCACCCATGTGCACATCCCAACAATACATAGAAGCCTATATATGTTGAGATACCACATGATGCATTTCCGATGTGGGATAAAACTTTACTAAGCATGTAGAGAACAAGTTCTCTACATGTCAAGAATACAAATGGCCCAACAATCCCCCACATATCTTAATATATATGGGTTCGAGTGTTCCCCACAGTGACTGTCCATCATGCATTAGGAGAGATGTCGCGATGACTTGAATCTTCCCGTATGGGTAAAACAACATATTATAATACAAGAATGGACTAAGCCTTGAATTCTGCACCATAGCTGAAGTTGTTCCCACTCACATAATGTAGTCACATGTGCTTCTGGCTATGCACATTAAAGGCCCTGTGCCAGCCTGGTTTCAGTATATACTTTTGGGCGTCTACAAGTTTACCCTCAAGAGATGGCCTGATATCTCTGTCCATACACTATAGGTGAGTTCATTATAAAGAGTCATGGCATGGAACGCTTTACGCTCCCCTTAGAGTGCTACACCGTTATGACATGGCCCGAAGCCAAGGCATTACCCCTCCCTGGGAATCACCCCATATCTGGGAACCTTTGTAGTGTCATACTACTGTAGCATGAGGCAACTGCCTCTTTGTAGTGCCAAACTACCCAGCATGAAGCCTTAGGCTCCCTTGCGGTGTTACGCCGCAACGACATGGCTTGCAAGGCCGAGGCTTTATCCCTAACCGGGTACCTCATCGTGGTGTCGTGCCACTGTAACATGAGGAACTCCTCCTCTTTGTAGTGCTAACTACACCCCTCTTTATTTTTAACATACAGCATTAGGCTAACTGCCTATTTGCGGTGCTACGCCGCTGTGACTTGGCCTGCAAAGTCGAGGCTTTATCCTATTCCTGGGCAGCACCCCACATAAAGGAACCTCATCGTGGAGTCATCCCACTGTAGCATTGAGTTTCACTCCTTGTAGTGCTGATCTACCGTGTTTCCTGTAAAGCACACCAGGCATTCACTCTGCCTGATAACTCATTAAGGCAATTAAGCCAACCTTCCCACAGGAACCATTTTTTGCAGAAAATAACAGTAGACAACAGTGGTTATAGGTCCGTAACCTCTCCATGCCCAATAGAACATGTACCTACCGTTTCTGATATTCTTCCAGTTAATGGTCCTCCCTTGAACCAAAAGCTAGATGCCTAGTAGATAAATCTTTGAACTAATAGCATAAAATTTTATGGTAGGAATACAATAACTAATATCAGAATGCCTTCAAGCCCATTTTACATGCTGAGTCATCGACCAGCTGGCGCTTGAGGTCCTTGGTGAACGGATCCGCCAGGTTTTCTGACTCCGAACATCAATCACTGTAATTACACCTCTCTTAATAAGATCGTGTACTGCCCTGTGCTTTAATCGCACAGTCCTCTTCTTTTCGTTGAAGAGGTCATTTGATGCCACCGCCGCAGTCGCCTGGTTGTCATAGTATATCGGTATTGCCGGTATTTGTGCCCCAACCACTGGAAGATCATACATGAGCTCTCGAAGCCATTCTGCTTCCTCAGCTGCGGTGTCAAGTGCAAAGAACTCAGATTCCATGAATGACCGCGAGAGCATTGTCTGCTTCTTCAATTTTCATGATATAGCAGCTCCACCCATTGTGAAAATATATCCACCTGTGGACCTTTCGCTCTCCAAATCTGAGCACCAGCTGGCATCACTGAAGCCTTCCACTACCTGCGGATCTCCGCTGTAGTACAGTGCATATGTCTGAGTCTTCTTAAGATATCTCATAACCCGTTTCACAGCCTTCTAGTGTTCAACACCAGGGTTGCTCATGAAACGACTCAGCATTCCCACGACGAAAGCTATGTCAGGCCTTGTGGCAGTAGTAGCATACATCAAACTCCAGATTATGGTTGCATACTCCAGCTGCCTGACGCTTTCCCCTGAATTAGGCTTCAGCTTCAGATCACACATATACGGCGTATCGATCCCTGAAAGATTTTGATACCCATAACGAGTGATCATCTTCTCAATATAATGAGACTGTGACAGCCCTAGTCCAGTGTCTGTCCGGATGATCTTGATCCCTAAGATCACATCAGCTTCCCCCAAGTCCTTCTTACTAAACTTGCTCGAGATGAACCTCTTTGTCTCCGTGACACAGCTCATATCTGTACCTAGGATAAGCATATCGTCCACATACAGACAAACGATCACACCTTTTCTATCAGCAAACTTCGTGTAAACACACTTGTCCGTCTCGCTGACCATGTAGCCATTTAACCTTATAACCTTGTCAAATTTCTCATGCCACATCTTGGTAGCCTGTTTAAGACCGTACAAAGATTTCACCAACTTGCAAACTTTGTCTTCAAGACCCTTGACGACAAATCCCTCTGGTTGTTGCATGTATATCTCTTCGGTCAGCTCGCCATTTAGGAAAGCCGTTTTCACATCCATCTGATGTATCACCATCTTATGTATTGCTGCAAAAGCAATCAACATCCTGATGGTGGTCATCCGGGCAATTGGAGCATACGTGTCAAAATAGTTAATCTCCTGCTTCTGAGAAAACCCCTTGGCTACCAACCTAGCCTTGAACTTGTCAATAGTTTCGTCTGCTTTTATCTTCTTCTTGAAGATCCATTTGCATCCGATGGGTTTCACTCCTTCAGGAAGATCAACCAACACCCAAGTGTTATTTGAGGTGATGGAATCAATTTCATTGTCAATCGCCTCCTTCCAGAAAACTGCATCTCTGGTCTTCATCGCCTCATCATAGGTAAGCGGATCTGCTTCCATATGATAGGTGACAAAGTCACTTCCGAAGTCCTTCGGCCTTCTCACTCACTTCGTTGACGGTTCAGCGAGATCTGGTTCAACCGTTGTTTCAACAACAACATCTTCTTGGACCACATCTTCATTGAAGACCTGCGCACCCCCATTATTCTCCGGAACATCCACAAGAACAATATTCTTGTGCTTGCAAATTTGTCTTCAAAATATTCTGCATCGTGAGATTCAATGATATGATTTGACTCAATATCAAGAAATCTCCGAGCATCACTCTTCTCGGCATACCCCAAGAAGATCGTCTTAGTAGTCCTTGTCCCAAGCTTCTGAATCTTCAGATCTGGAAGCTTAACATATGCCAGACACCCACACACTCGAATGACATTCAAGTTAGGTCAGACTTTGAACCAGAGTTCATGAGGAGTAATGTCAGAAGTTGCATGAGGCACCCTATTCAGAATAAAAGTGGCCGTCAGTGCAGCTTCTCCCCAGTAGCACTTAGGAAGACCCACAGTCAACAGCATTGAGTTTATCATTTCTGTTAACATTTTGTTCTTCCTCTCTGCTACTCCGTTTGATTGAGGAGAGTACGGAGCCGTAGTCTCATTGACAATTCCATATTCTTTGCAGAACGATGCGAATTCATGAGACATGTACTCCCCACCTCGATCACTTCTTATTCTTTTGAGTTGTTGTCCAGTCTGCCACTCAGCTTCGGCTCTGAACTCCTTGAACTTCTCGAATGCTTCGTCTTTAGCCTTTAGCAAGTAGACGAACGCATAATTTGAGAAGTTATCGATGGAGGTTATGAAAATACTTCATCCCGGCCTTTGTAGAGAACTGTTTGAAGTCACAGATATCTGAGTGTACTAACTCCAGAATATCTGTACTTCGATTAACCCGAGGAAAGGGTTTCCTTGTGATCTTAGTTTGAGCACAAACTTCACATTTCTCTACCTTACTCCCATATTTGGAGATAAGTCCTAGACTAGACATTCTGTTTATTCGTTTACAATGAACATGTCCTAGCCTATTATGCCACAACTCAAGAGTATAAGCAGAAGGAGTGACTTCATTAATTACATTAGTTACATTGGACTGACTTACAAGCTGAATTTTGAACATTCCTTTGGTATAAAAAGCTTTCCCAAAATATGTTCCCCTGATAGACATCACCATCTGGCCAGCATTGATGTCCATCCTGAGGCCTGCTTTGTAGAGTAGGCCTCCTGAGATCAGATTCTTGGTGATAGCAGGTACATGCTCCACGCCTTGAAGCGTCATAGACTTGCCAGAAGTCACCTTCAATACCATTGTCCCGATCCCAAGCACTCCAGCTTGTGCCTGATTCGCCACCATAACCACATCAGAAGTAGGGGTGTAGGTGGTGAACCACTCCTTGCTGGAGCAAACATGGCAGGTGGCTCTAGTGTCTACCCACCAGTCAGCATCCGTTCCTACCGCATCAACCTGCGCAATCATAGCAACAACATCAGTGATCATAGTTACCTTACTAGGCTCTCCTTGCTCCGATTGCTTGGCTTTTGCTTTGCACTCATTCTTAAAGTGGCCCTTCTTGCCACACTTCAAGCAAGCCAAGTGGGACTTTGGCTTCTTCTTCTTTATTGAAGTACCCTTTACTTTTAGATTGTCAATGTCCTTCTTCTTGCTTTGGGAAGCCGCATGCTTTCCCCTTGGTTCCCTTGAATGCACCAGATTGGCGTTAGCCAATTGCTTGGACAGTGCGTCCACCTTCAGTTGAGCCCGCATCTGGTCCTCAATATAGATTTCCTGCAGGAGATCTTCAAGGGTGATCTCCAGCTTCTTTTTATGCATGTTTGCATAGAACTTGCTCCATCCAGCGGGGAGCTTTGAGACAATCCCTCCAATAACAAACTTGTCGGGGAGGGGCATCGCCTCGTCTTCCAGCTTCTGTCGCAGTTTCAGGAACTCCTTCACCTGCGGCAGCATAGACTTTTCGTCCTCAAAGAACCACTTGTGATATCTTTCAACCACAAAGATTTTATTGCGGTTCTTGTCTTCTTCGTAGAGTTTTTTAAGAGACTCCCATATGTCTCTAGCGATAGTCTTCTTAGAATAGGATTCTGCAAGGGAATCTTCCATAGCATTCAGGATAAGCAGCCTGCAAATACTATTTTTCCTTCTCCATTTTGCTTGAAGTTTAGTAGCCGCGGTGATTGCGGCAGCAGACCCAACATCTAGAACAGTACGTTCTTCCTCCAGAAGCACGTGATCGACGTCTTTGAGTTGAAGGGTGAGATAAACCGTCCTCTTCCAGACTTGGTAATGTTCTCCATCAAAATTTTCTAACTTACAAAAGTTAGAATTCAATAGTGAAACATTAACGTTTTCCATCGTAGCGATAAAGCTTTGAGATTGTTAATGCCGGGGCACAATTTTTCGATGGAAAACTGATAAATCGTAACAATTGTAAAAACAATCGTTATTACATAACACTTCACAGAAGGTACGTAACAGAAATTCTACTAATGCAACACTTCACAGAAGGTGCACAGATTTCTACCAATGCATACGCTTCACCGAAGGTACGCTAACAGAATTCTGATAAACGATAGCAACACTTCACAGAAGGTGCACAGATTTCTACCAACACATACACTTCACCGAAGGTGCGCTAATAGAATTCTGATAAACGAAGAAGGTGACAGGCGAAAGAAGAAAAAACTCCTGCTGGGGTGAATGATCACCGTTGCTCAAAGCTTTATTCGCCCCACACGAATAGCTTCTAGGAACCAGCAAGTTCGTCGAAGAACTTGGAACACTCTTGCTCTTCTGACTCCTCGGATGAACACGAACTCCCGTGCAAAAATCAACGTTGGTACAATACCTCTCTTCTCTCTCACAGCTTCTAAGCACTTGTAAACTTCCTGTCTACTACTTGTGTATTAGTTCCTAACTGTGAGAGAGAAGGAGAAGACCTTATATAGGCCCCTGCAACAACTGCCCGGTTAGCACAATGTTAGGACGTGGTAATAACCACCCCGAACATGGAGCAACCGCTCAGAACATGCAAAGACACGTTCTGCCGCAAGTTGCGCCACTCGCGTAACCAGCGTGATTTGCACTTTACGCACACAGCCATTTTACGCAACCTACGCACACTACGCACTCTACGCACCATGTGTACGCTGCGTACGCTGCGCACTCTACGCACGCTGTGCACGCTGCGCACACTACGCACACTGCACGTACTAGGCTGCGTAACTGGGCCGGCGTAACTGGGCTCACGTAATGGGCCGCATAACGTGGTCGTACAAGTGGCTCGTGCAACGAGCGCAACTTAAGCGCACTATGCGCCTAGCAACGATGTGACGTGCTAAGTGCAAAGTGCGCCAACAAAATGCCACATTACGCCTCATGAGCCCTTGAGCCCGAGCCCGAGTCCGAGCCCGAGCCCGAGCCCGAGCCCGAGTCCGAGTCCGAGTCGCTAAGCCCCTATGGGCCTTAGCTCCCATGGAAATAAATTTCCTGAGAGCAAAAAGCTAGAAGCTTACCATGGAGCCTTATTCTTACCTCTTAGTAAAATCACCCACATAGTTCCCACCTTTGGGTCACCACCCATGTGCACATCCCAACAATACATAGAAGCCTATATATGTTAAGATACCACATGATGCATTTCCGATGTGGGACTAAAACTTCACTAAGCATATAGAGAACAAGTTCTCTACATGTCAAGAATACAAATGCCCCAACATATATTACATATCATCTTCTCCCACTTCTTCCAGAAGAGGTGCTCCTTTCACCCAAAAACCCTAATTTCAAAATCCCTAATTTGGTTTTTGCAATTCCAATCCCTCCAAAGCTTCCAAATCTTTGGGATATTGGTTTTCTTGGTGTCGTCTTCCATCTTCAAAGGTATAATCCATGGTTTAAAGTATCGGCCGATACCTATCCGATACGGACGATACCGATACGGTTTGGCATGTCCCTGTAGGAACCCTAGAGGGAGGGTGAATAGGGTCAAGCTAACTATCAAGCACTTAGCACAAGCTAATGGACAATTTAAAAATATAAGAATGCAAGAGAAGAAGCAAAACAATACCGACACCCGATGTATCCTGGTATCCTCCCAAGGGGCACTCCAGTCTGTAGGAACAAAATCGTAAAGCAGAATACTTTAGAGGGGGGGTGAATAGAGTAGGCAGCGGAATATTGCTTATTAAAAATCTCGTTAGCAGTTAGATCACAGATATAAAAATAATCACAAAGTAAATGACAGTAATGAAAAAGTGATCAGAAGGCAAACACAAACACCGAGATTTATACTGGTTTCCCTCCTGTGAGGGCTAGTCCAGTCGGAAGAACTCTAGCTTCCAGTTGAATCCACTATTGGAAAATTCCGCAAGTTTCTTACGAAGTCCTTGCAACTTCCACAGACGCGAGCTTTGATACGAAGAACTCGACCAACTTCAATTGTGAAGAGTTGTTTCTTCAATCAAGCCTCTGACTACAACCGCTCTGAAACTTCTAGACCGTACCGCACTGGCAAATCGACTAGAGGATTGTAACTGGCTTGGAATTTGGAAATGAAAGCTTTTGAGAACTCTTTGGAGAAAATGTAAGCTTTAGAAGAGAAGAGATTGAAAGTGAATTGGTGATTTGAAATGATCGAAATCCTTCTCTATTTATAGTTTTTCCAAAGACAGAATTCTGGCAGAATTCGGGCAGAACTCTGACAGAGCTCTTTGTAACAACCGCAACTGAAGGGTGACCAAGTTCAAAATCAAACGTTCAACTTGGCCGAACTCTGGCCGAGTTCTGCTAGGGTTCTGCCAGTTGATTTTGAGAAAAAATCATTTTGGCTTTTTGAAAAATCCTTCAGAAACTTTTTGTAAAATAGGATGTTTTTCAAAAACATAGGTCATTTTTAAAAGAATAGGGTAATTTTGAAAAAGATTTCGAACAGCCTATTTGCCAGTACGACTTGGTGTACAATGTATTCCTAGACTCAATAAAATAAAAAATTACATTGCTTTGAATTAAATACATTCTGAATGGCAAACAGCTTCAGTCTTTAACATAGTAGATATCCATCGTTGAGTAGTGTCCAAAACGTCGTAGGTAAACATCTGAATTGCCTTGCATTTATATCGAGACAGAGTTTGATCAATTATTAAAATCAGGTTTGACCATGACCAATGGGCCAACAATCTCCCCCATTTTGATAATTGACAAACCTTGCCGATATAACATCTGAGTATGGATCAATTCAAAAATGTGTAATACCAGAGAAAAAAAATTGTTCATAACCTGCATTCATGAAGATGTTAGATCCTATTTCTCCCCCGTTGTCACTTAGCAAAATAATTGCAAAAGAGAAAGCTCCTCCGTAATAAATACATAAGTAACAAACAGTGAAGAAACACAAGAAATATAAAACATTCATCACAGGCATAGTATAAACAGTTTAGAAATGATAATATATAAACAACACAGGCATGGTATTTGTCACAGGCAGTTTATATGGAAGCATAAAAGAGAGATAATGCTATAATAAAGCTGAAACAAATAAAATGTTGAGCTGACTAAGTGAACTAAATGAAACATATACCAAACTGAGGCATAAAAAACATGTCTATGAAGAGTCACATATAATAACTAAAAAAGGAGTACTGATAATATCTTGGAATGTCGGAGCATTTCCAAGTAAACATAAGACAAAAATATCAGCCTCAATAAGAATAACATCTCAAAAATCATCATCCTCATCATCATCGTCATCGGCTGCAGCGCCAGCATGTCCAGATGGACCAGCTCCAGAAGTATGAGGAGTGACACCAGAAGTACGATACCAATCGTAAGCGTTCCCTGGCTGGAACAGAGAGTGGACCACCTCATCATCAATACGGTAGCCAGAAACAGAAGGGTCTCGAGGGAGAGAGCTAGCAGAGTGACCCGTCTGCGCAAATCTCAGATCAGCGAAGGAGTTGGCAATAGCCTGGAATCGAGTCATGTCACGGAACTCATGTTCCCTGAAAGTGTCAACATAAAATGAGTACAGATCTGATAGGTGCTGATGAATACCCTTAAATGTCATAGGGTAGGACTAAGGAGGACCAGGTGCTGTGGGAGTAGTTGCAGGAGGAGCAGGTGCAATAGGTAGAGGAACAGTGGCACTGCTGCAACGAGAGAGTTTGAGGAACTTGGGCTCAGGGTCAATAGCACAAGTGAATAGGTCAATGTCAAATCTCTGAAAGATGCGTGGGATAATCATCGCATAAGAGAGGTTGCGGTCTCTTCCGTGACATCTACCCATCATCTGAATAATAGTCTTAGGGGCAGAAAAAGGAATCCCCTTAAGAATGTGATATAGAGCAGAAAGCTCAAGTGCAGTGACATCATCTTTGGAAGTGGATTTTGGAAGTAAAGTGAAATAGATGATGCAATGTAACTCGTAGTTAAACAAGTTCAAATTATTGGCCTTGAACTTTCCAGGATGAGCACGTGCGGGCGCACAAAGCTCATTCTTGAAACTAACGAGAGTCGTACCATCAGGGAAATCGAAATCAGTGATGTCATCGAGCGGGGCACCTTCGTTTGGAATACCAAGGATTTCCGCTAATATTTCATCAGTAAACTCGATATCTATCTCTCCGACACGTGTTCTCGCGGTAAAAGTGTCTAACATAAAATTACAGTAAAATAATCTAATGGCATTAGTAGCTATAGGGAATTGTAAAGAAACAAAGTGTTCTAACCCTAATGCCTCAAAGTAAGGACGGTGGTCGGAAAAGATAGTCCATTTGATCGGTGATCCGGTACAAATAGTATGCATAATGAAATCGGCATACCACAATAGGGCTTGGTCAGGAGTTTTGAAGTAAAACTCGTCCGATGCACCGTCATCGATTAGACCGGAGAAAAAAGGAAATCCGTATGCGGATCCGAAGACGATGCCTCTTCACTGGCATTGGTCTTCTTCCTCTTGAAAGGATTGAATCCCTTAGGCATTCTATCACAAAATCTAGAAACCCTAACAATTGGAAAGTGGAGGAGAGAAGGAATTATACCTTCCGAGAGTTGGATATGCTGTAGAGGACGAAATTCTCCCCACGAATCCAAAGTTTTGGACGAAGATCTCCACACGGATTGGAAGAAGGAGGGTGGAGACGAACTAGGGTTTAGGGGGCACGGCTGCTGCAGTTTAGATGATGTTTGGAAGAATAAAGAAGAGGGGGCCTCGGGTTCTGACTGGTACATATATATACCAGCCGAACTCTGGCCGAATTCAGACCGAACTCGGGCCAAATTCGCCAAAGGTTGCCTGGCTATATATGTGTAAGAAAAATAACAATGGGCCACATCTTTTTAATTAATTCGTTTCAAATATTTAATTCAGAGTTTAGTAATTTTAAATCTCAAAATAATATAATTAATATTATTTTATAAATTAATATTCTTTACTCAGCATCTGTCTCAGATTAGCTGTAGGTGTACTGTCCCAGCTAATGGAAGTTCACCGGGAAACTCTTAAGTACCGCTTCGCTTCGACCGTAGTCGTGGTGACAGACAGACTCTTTTTAGGCTTGTCTCGAAAACAGTTTTTGAGTATCGAATAAATTAATTAATAAAACAAAATTAATTAATATTATTGATATCTAAAATTCCTAATTCTCGACGTAAATAATTGAAACGATCTTCCGCTAGAGGTTTTGTGAGTATGTCAGCTAATTGATTCTGCGTGTCTATGTATACAAGGTCTGTATCTCCATTTTGTTGATGATCTCTAAGAAAGTGATGTATAATCTCGATATGTTTAGTATGAGAGTGACATACTGGATTCTTAGTTAAATTAATAGAACTAGTGTTGTCACAGAAAATGGGTATGTGTGTAAAATACAATCCATAGTCTTTTAAAGTTTGCTTCATCCACAAAATTTGTGCACAACAACGTCCTGCGGCGATATACTCAGCCTCGGTTGTTGATAATGCAACATAATTTTGCTTCTTACTAAATCAAGAGACTAGAGCTTTTCCTAGGAAATGATATGTGCCGCTAGTGCTTTTTCTATCTACTTTGCATCTGGCAAAATCAGCATCAGAATAATCGGTCAGGTCAAACGACGTGGTTTTGGGATACCATAAGCCGACAGAAGAAGTGCCTTTAAGGTATCAGAAGATACACTTAACTGCACACAGATGTGATTCCTTAGGATTAGCTTGAAAGCGTGCACATAAGCAAACACTAAACATAATGTCTGGTCTACTAGCAGTTAAATATAGCAAGCTATCGATCATACCTCGATACTTACGTATGTCGACGGGTTTGCCTTGTTCATCAATATCAAGCTTGGTTGAGGTCGCCATTGGAGTGCTAAGTGGCTTTGCTGCTTCCATGTCGAACTTCTTTAACAGATCCTTTGTGTACTTTGCTTGATTTCTGAACGTCCTATTGTTGGTTTGTTTGATTTGCAGTCCGAGAAAGAATTTCAGCTCTCCCATCATGCTCATCTCAAACTCATTCTACATACACTTTGAAAATTCTTGACAAAGAGATTCATCAGTAGATCCAAAAATAATATCATCTACATAGACTTGAATCAAAAGATATCATTATTCAAAAATTTTATAAATAATGTAGTGTCAACCTTTCCCTTTGAAAAACCGTTATCAAGTAGAAGTTCAAACCGTTACCAAGTAGAAAAGAGCTTAGACGATCGTACCAAGCACGAGGGGCTTGTTTCAAACCGTATAAGGCTTTCTTCAACTTGAAAATATATTCAGGAAATTTGAAATCAGTAAAACCGGAAGGTTGAGCTACATAAACTTTTTATTTTATAAAACTATTTTAAAATGCACTTTTGACATCCATTTGAAATAACTTAAAAATATGAAAACATGCAAATGCACATAACATGCGAATGGATTCTAATCTCGCAACTGGGGCATAAGTCTCATCATAGTCGATATCTTCTTCTTGATTGTATCCTTGAGCTACGAGTCGAGCCTTATTACGAGTCACTAAACCATTCTCGTTCAGTTTATTTCGGAATACCCATCGGGTGCCAATGACCGGATGATCAATGGGCTTGGGAACAAGTTTCTAAACTTGATTTCGTTCGAATTGGTTTAATTCCTCTTACATAGCATCTAACCAAAAATTATCACTACATGCTTCATCAATATTTTTGGGTTCAAACTGCGAGACAAAAGCAACACAAGAAGCTATATATTTATTCGAGGAACGAGTACTTATACCTTTGGTAATCTCACCAATTGCCAAGTCCTTTGGATTATTAGCCAAGAACCTATCTCTTTTGGTGTAGTCTCAAGATTGCTAGTTCCGGCTTCTTTGCTTGGAGGTTCATCTGATGCCTGATGTGATGGTTCTGTATCTTTGTGTGAGGGTTTTGCAGTAGCTGTACTTGGTGTGTTTATGTCTTCATTGTCATCATCGTCTAAGTATTGATTTAGCTCATCAAACTTGACATTGATAGATTCTTCGATGATCATGGTTCTTTTGTTGAAGACTCTGTATCCTTTGCTCTTTGCTACATAACCTAGAAATATACCTTCATCCCTTTTCATCAAATTTACTCAAATTATCTTTAGTATTAAGAATAAAATATTTACAACCAAAGATCTTGAAATATGAAACATTTGGTGTTCTATCAAACTATAGTTCATAGGGAGTCTTCTTCGATATAGGTCGAATTAGAACCCTATTGAGAATATAGCATGCTATATTTACAGCTTCAGCCCATAAGTATCTAGATAGACTAAACTGGTTTAACATTACTCTAGCCGTTTAAGATAGAGTTTTGTTCTTACGTTCTACAACTCCATTTTGTTGCGGAGTCCTAGGGCAAGAGAATTCATGTAGATAACCGTGTGTGTCACAAAATTGCTTGAATTCTGCATTCTCAAATTCGTCGCCATGATTACTACGAATGCGAGTAATCATGAACCCTTTTTCATTCCGTACTTTCTTGCAAAAGGGGATAAATTTTGATAATGCATCGTTCTTGCGTGCAAGAAAATAAACCCATGTATATCTAGAAAAATCATCTACAATCACAAATACATATAACTTACCACCTAGACTAGCAATTCTACTTGGTCCAAATAAGTCCATATGTAACAGTTGTAAAGGTCTAGTGGTACTTACAGCGTTCTTGGATTTGAATGCAGATTTGGTAGCTTTGTTCTTTTCACATTCACTACATACCGTATCCTTCTTGAAAGAAATGTCCGGTAAGCCGCGTACCAACTTCTTTGTAGATATATAGTCTTGAAATTGTATCCATGTTTGCATGACCGAGTCTCATATGCCATAGTTGACTCTCAACACTTTTGGCCATCAAACATCTACCTGCTTTGTTAGCATCTTCCAACAAGTAGAAAACATATATGTTGTCTTCCCTAATACCTTCAAATATAGTACTTCCAGTTGAACTATCAACTATAGTACACTTATCTTTTACGAAGTTAATACCATAACCGTGATCAGCTAAATGGTTTATGCTGAGCAGATTATGTTTTAACTTGGTATCTAGACAAACATCTTTAATCACTGGATAGGGAGCCTTACCAATGTCACCGAAACCGATTATGTACCCTCTTAAATTATTACCGAAGGAGATGTATCCTTCTTTATTCCTCTTCGACAGTGTTGCGAATAATGAAGCGTTACCGGTCATGTGCAGTGAGCAACCGCTGTCGAGGATCCATTTGCTCCTAGCATGTGAAGGGGGTCCCACCTACAAAAAAAATTTACAGATGAAACTCTTGGTACCCATTTCTTGTATGGTTCTGACTGGTTAGTTTTTGGTATCCATGCATAAACATTTAAATCTACTAACTTTTTGATTCTACATGTAGAAGATATATGACCAATGAGGTCACAATAATGATATTTAGCATGTTGAGTGTTGAAGTAGTGTGAGGTGCATGATTGGTAGGTTTTGGTTTTCTAGTATAGAAGAATGCATGCCTATTTGTCTTCTTGGGCATAGTTTTGGTATGGTTTGGTCGAACAGTGTTGGGCGTGTTCCGATTATTCGATAATTGACACGTGTTAGAATAGAAAGCAGCAACTTCAGGCCATTTTTTTAAACTAATTTCCAACTTTTGGAAGTGTCATATATTCTAGTATAGTCAGATGTGAGTGATTCTAATCTGACCTGTGCACACTGGAGACTCTTTCTCTCCTTAGATAGGTCTTCCTTTAACTGGATAATAGTTTGGTCTTTTTCTTCGGATAGCTTAACAGTCTCATGTAACAACAACTTAATAGATGAAAGCTCACCAGACTCATTTGAAGAGTCATTATCTCTAACATGATCTAGTAGGTCGGTAAGTCTTCCTATTTCACCTTTGTACTCTTTGAGTACCTTCTTAAAGGTTTCATATTTACTACACAGTTTCCTGTAATCATTTAGCAGGTTACTGAAAGCCTCTCCTAGTTGCTCAAAGGTGAAATCATCATAAGGGTCAAATAGAGTATAGTGATTACCTGATCGCAAGCCATCAAGCATACATTTGCAGCGTCATCTGATTGTTTGTCTTCTGAGTCGCTGGCTTCACTTTCATGCCATATGCTTATGTTGGCGTACTTCCTTGATGTAGATTTTTTCAGATAGCCTTTGTCATATTTGCTATTTTTCTTTGATGATGATGCTGTTGGACAGTCTTTTTTCATGTGTCCTTCCTTCTTACATCCGTAACAAATAGGATCTTCCTCATTGTTGTTGTTGTTGTTGTTGCTGTCTTTTGTTCTCCTGTTAAATCTCATGAACTTCTTGAATTTTCTTACCAGAAGAGCTTGATCTTCAGAGTCGGAGTCGCTGTCATCAGAGTCGTCTTCGACAGTTCTTCTATGTTAAGCCTTGAGAGCGATCGACTTCTCTGACTTCTCCTTTGGTGTAGCATCTTCAAAGTCTTGAAGTTCTAACTCGTGAGTGAGTAGCTTACCCATGAGTGTTTCTAGAGACATTGTTGAGAGGTCGTTCCCTTCAATGATTGCTGTAGCCTTTGGAATCCAGTTCTTTGTAAGAGCTCGTAGAAGTTTGCGAATCTTCTCATGGTTACTGTAATCCTTGCCTAGTGAAGACAACGGATTTATAATATCCAAGAATCTTGTAAACATCTGAGTGACAGATTCACTTGGTTCATTTTGAACGCCTCGTACTCCTGAGTAAGTCTGCTGATCTTTGACTCCTTGACTTGTGTTGTTCCTTCGTGGGTTACTTCAAAAAGTTTCCACACTTCGCTTGATGTTGTGCAAGTAGATGCCTTGTTGAATTCAGTTCTGTCTAAAGCACAAAATAAAGCGTTAATAGCACGTGCGTCAAGACTGGCCTTTTTTTTTTCCTCCTCTGTATATTTGTCATGGGATTTTTCAACTAAAACTCCATCAATATTAATACGAGGGGGGTTTTTATAGCCATCAATAACTACAGACCATAAGTCAAAATCAAGAGATTTCAGAAAGAAACTCATACGTGTTTTCCAATAAGTATAATTTGTGCCGTCAAACAGTGGAGGTTTGTTTGTGGCTTGGCCTTCACTTGTGAATTTCACAGTTGCCATGTGTAATGCTGTGATCTATATAACAATTGAATATAACTACAATTTTACCTTGCTTTACCTGTATAACCCGCTCTGATACCAATTGTAGGAACGAAATCGTAAATCAGAATACTCTAGGGGGGGGTGAATAGAGCAGGCAGCGGAATATTGCTAATTAAAAATCTCGTTAGCTGTTAGATCACAGATATAAAAATAATCACAAAGTAAATGACAGTAATAAAAAAGTGATCAGAAGGCAAACGCAAACACCAAGATTTATACTGGTTTCCCTCATGTGAGGACTAGTCCAGTCGGAAGAACTCTAGCTTCTAGTTGAATCCACTATTGGAAAATTCTGCAAGTTTTCTTACGAAGTCCTTACAACTTCTACAGACGCGAGCTTTGATACGAAGAACTCGACCAACTTCAATTGTGAAGAGTTGTTTCTTCAATCAAGCCTCTGATTACAACCGCTCTGAAACTTCTAGACCGTACCGTACTGGCAAATCGTCTATAGGATTGTAACTGGCTTGGGATTTGAAAATGAAAGCTTTTGAGAACTCTTTGGAGAAAATGTAAGCTTTAGAAGAGAAGAGGTTGAAAGTAAATTGGTGATTTGAAATGATCAAAATCCTTCTCTATTTATAGTTTTTCCAAAGACAGATTTCTGGCAGAATTCGGACAGAACTCTGACAGAGCTCTTTGTAACAAACCGCAACTGAAGGGTGACCAAGTTCAAAATCAAACGTTGACATAACGTTCAACTTGGCCGAACTCTGGCCGAGTTCTGCTAGGGTTCTGCAGTTGATTTTGAGAAAAAATTATTTTGGCTTTTTGAAAAATCCTTCAGAAACTTTTTGTAAAATAGGATATTTTTCAAAAACATAGGTCATTTTTAAAAGGATAGGGTAATTTTGAAAAACGATTCCGGACAGCCTATTTGCCAGTACGACTTGGTGTACAATGTATTCCTAGACTCAATAAAATAAAAAATTACATTGCTTTGAAGAAAATACATTCTGAATGGCAAACAACTTCAGTCTTGAACATAGTAGATATTCATCGTTGAGCAGTGTCCAAAACGTCGTAGGTAAACATCTGAATTGCCTTGCATTTATATCGAGACAGAGTTTGATCAATTATTAAAATTAGGTTTGACCATGACTAATGGGCCAACACAGTCCTAGAACTCTCTCCGGCTTTAATCCACTTTTATCGCAAATATTACAACATGAGTTTTCATACGAAGGCTCACCAACTTCTTACACGAGAGCTTTAGTCCGAAGGCCTCTCCGACTTCAACCGAGAGTTTGGATCCGAAGACTCTCCAACTTCAACCGAGAGTTTGGATCCGAAGGCTCTCCAATTTCAATCGAGAGTTTGGATCCGAGACTCTCCCACTTCAACCTTTCACAATAGGTTTTGATCTCCTTATATAACAAGATGAAGATCTCACGTTTTAACTCAATAACTCTTACACAATTTGTGGATGACAAATGAAATCTTTGTAGAGTTGTTTGTGGATAGGCTTTGGTAGTTTAGAAATTTTAGGCTCAAAGCATCAACCTTGAATGAAGGGGTTCAAGGCTATTTATAACCAAAGCAAAGGAAGGTGCAATAATGCAACTTTTAGCAGGCTGACGAATAATCTGCCGGATTTCTGCGGATGTCCGTCAGATTATCCGCCTGTACAGTCCAACGACTTTAAATAGAGCCGTTGGGATCAATCTTCGATAAAATCTGACCGTTGGAATGCAAACGGTAACAGGACGAAAAATCTGCCAAAATTCTGCGGTTTTCCGTCGGATAATCCGAACAATCACAAAAGGGATTCTGTGAGTCCATTCGGATCTTCCGTCGGATTTCCGCGGAGATCTGCCGAATCATCCGTCAGGATTCCGAAGATTGTCCTGGGTTATTTTCTACCATGCTTTCGATTTTGCCATTCATTTCTTGTGTTTACAAATATTCCTAAGACTCATTACAGACTCCAGATATAATTAGGCAGGTGCAGGCTTCTCTTGGCGGCAACAGTCCAAAGATACTCAGTTTATGAAAAATCGTTGTGGAATACCATCGTCTTTTGCCCACCATGATTTCTTTATTGCATATGTCTATATTTGATCATTCTAATTGCTTTTCTGCAAATACATGTTAGATGAACAAAGCAATATATATGTAGCAAGCATGATAAGATAAAACACATTAGGACTATCCAATGTTTAAGTATCAATGCTATAGAGATAGCATAAATATTAGTGATATCATAATGTTAAACTTAATCGAACAACCACAATCGAAAGCCTAGTTAGATCATTGGCTAACAGTCCCGATCCGATACTGATACCCGATACTGACCGACATCGACACTGGGAGTCTTTTTTTCGGTCAATTCGGCAAAGAAAAATAAATGAAAAAGACAAATCAACAAGGGTTTAAAGCATAATAAGGTTGTAAAAGCATGTAAAATGAGAAAATCAATATATTGTATGTAAACCAATCGGTAAGGGTGACTACTATTTCATTTAATTTAAAAACAACTAAAAATTAAAGTACTTAAAATTATGCCTAAATGTATAAAATATATGTTTTTAAATGTAAATAATTTTTTAATAACTATTTGTTTTTTCGATACAAAAAAATCTGATACTCCGATTCGAAACCGTCGATACTACCGATATCGCCGATACCAATACTCATAGGAATAGTTTGATACCGATTTCGATATCGATACTGTGAACCTTGGTATAATCTATGTTGTCACATGCGACGCCTATAATCATTTCAAGTGCACAAAATTTTAGGAGAAAAATCACCAGAAACACATCATACACTGAAAACAAAAGTGATAATTTAGTTCCACTCGCAAATAATTTCAAAATGATAGGTTTAAGCATGTCTTGCAAGTGCTAATTTTAATGAAATTTGAGACATTATCCTACAAAAATACAGGTAGACAATGCTTTATGTACTTATAATTTATGCTATATTTTCAATGCTTTATGCACTCCTCTATAGGGGCAAGCCTCATCATCAACTCTATATATCCACCAATCAGAATTTCAGAATACTCTGCAAAATTGATATATTCATTTAAAATCAAATGATGTGTCTCACTGCACTTAGCAAAGAACATTAAAGTCCTTGAAGTATATGCTTCGCACTCATTAAAGTACTCTATTGTAATTGTAACTAACAATGAACATGCAATGTCAAACTTTTATTAGAATTTATTTACACAATTAATTAGAAGTTTAGATCTGAAGACGAGTGAGATAGAGTAACCAGGTTGAGGCGGGACATGAATCTCAGGTACACCACATGATAATTAAACGAACTTCTCCAATTTGGATGGATCTCATGCTACACCCTCATTAATTCCCATAGGATAAGTAATGGGTTGGGGTGACATGATTTGCTTATAGATTTTTGACCCCAAGCAAATGCACTGCCAAGCTGTGCAATATTGCTTTTCGAATTTGAAAGTGGCTTCAGTGTCTTCGGTGTACAAAATCTATGTTTACCACATTGAATTGAAGTATAATACAAATTGACCCGAGGAAATGTCACTAGAAGTGGTTTAATTAAATGCTACTTTTGGCAAATAGCTAGTCCTCGCTCTTACAGGTACCACCATACCTAAGCCACATGGCTTGCAAATAAGGCTTGATACATGGCAATAATGCTCAAGGAAATTCAATACACCAAACTAAGCATTAGTTCTGTCTCCTAAAAGCACATATTAGGTTACAATTGCTTCTTACAAAAAACTAGACACAATGATTAATTGATCTTACAAATCCGAACCAAATCCAAAAGGAAAGAAAGAGAAAAACCTTGGGATTGAACGATGAACTTACCATCTATCGCTACCCGTCGCCGAATAAAGCTCATCGACTTCGGAGGGACTTCTGTTCTCCGCTACTCGAAAATTTCTCATCGTCGGTGGGGAAGAGTTGAACTCCCAACTGGAGCTTGAGCTCCCAACGAAGCCCTCGCTGAAAGGCCTAAAATCGCAAAAAAAGGGTTGATTGCTACTGAAACTCTAACCCTAACCTTAGAAAATTAAGGGACTTTTTGCCTTGTTCATCAACATCGGAGAAGGACCTGGACGTTGACGGCCTTCTCTTTCTCGTGGCGAGTTAGGATTCGAAGAGGATGGAAAGAGGATGGTGTTGGAGGAGGCGGTAGAGGCATAGGAGTTAGGGTTTGGCGAGGGAGAGAGAAGAGGATGGTGGTGGAGGAGGCAGAGGGTAAGGAGTCCTCTAAGAAAGAGGTTCTGTAAAGGGGCAGAAAGGAGGTGGTTCTCATGGAGGAGGTGAGAAAGAGGGATTTTGGTTGAAAGAGGAGAGGCTCGGGAGAGATAGAAAAAATGAACTAAGTAACATCGATTAAATTGGGCGCAGAACAGTCAACATAGAAGAAGTTTCAAAAAATTACAAAAATGACATCCAAAATGTGCCCAGCAATTTTCTCCTCCTAACTTTAGTTGACGGCTTTACCCTAGCCATCAACTAAAAGTGGTGGATTTAGTGATGATTTCCCGAAACCGTCAATGAAAGGGGTGCAATATTCTATACTTAACACAAAAGAGGGGTTTATTTGACACAAGGCCTAAACCGTCAAGCAAAACCGAATAGTTGACGGGGACTACCGACCGTCAATAAAAAGACCGTCAACAAATGTCATTTTTCTTGTAGTATGGTGATGGTGGCTATGGTGTTCATGGAACAGGGGTAGGTGGCGGTAGTAGTAGGGAGTGACATAGGGGGCTGCGATGGAGGTGGTCAGGATCTGGGGGTCGGTGGATCTAATGTCGAGGGGTCAAGCATGAGAAGCGACTTGAGGCTCGGCCTCGGCTCTATAAGAGGTGGCATGCACTGGACGATGCACGCGGCGAATTGCCGGCCTTAGTGGTGGAGACTAGTGATGCTGGATGGTTGGGAGGATGCGGTGGTGGTGTAGTGATGCTAGCAGTTGTTATATTGGAGCGTGACCGGGAATGGTCGGAGGAGCACGGCTATGGTGGCTTGTGGTAGGGAGGTGGAGATAGTGGTTATGGTGGTCGGGACAGTTGATGGTGTCGATAGTCTTGAAAGAGGGGTAGTAGATCCGCTGGTGGTCGCAGGTAGGGGATGAGTCTGTAATGCCCCCCGTCCCTACATCGTGCCCTATTTTTCGTCTACGGAGTGCACAATAAAGGAACATTGCCGCTATCGATTTAGTCGAAAACGATTGATCTGGATCGATTAAACGGAAACGATTGAATTAAGATCATTTCCTTGTTATGGAATGGTTTCTTCGGAATCAAGTCCCTTATTTAGCGAGTTGCGCCTCGTGGATGGACTCTACGGCTGAGTTAGAGGAGACCTCTCGTTTCTCTACTTTTCATGCCCTACTTGATTTTTGGCTTTGGCTTTGGGTTTTCTGAATGCATTTTTATGAATGTTTTTTATGGTTTTCATGGCTCGCGTTCCTCAAACTTCACATTTACATATCAAACTCATTGAATAAGACTGTGTTCTGACCAGTCGCTTATGCGATTTCAGGTGATCATGTAGGCACCGTCTAAGCGCAAACCAACCGGTCCCTCGTCTCAAACAAAAACAAGGTGAGTGGCTGACCTTTATCCCGTTTGAGCCTCTTATTCTA
Source organism: Iris pallida (assembly GCA_029216955.1). NCBI lineage: Eukaryota > Viridiplantae > Streptophyta > Magnoliopsida > Asparagales > Iridaceae > Iris > Iris pallida. The sequence continues at coordinate 9,027,970 of JANAVB010026799.1, forward strand.
ATGAACTGTTGCACGATTTCTCACATATGCCACTATAGAACTGTTATGCCATAAAAATGATACATGCTTTCTTGTGTAAATATGCTATAGAATTGTCCTACCATAATATGCTACATGCTTAATATCGTATGCCTGATATAATTGTGAATGAGCAAAGTTTGAATCATTTAATAGCTGTCACCACAATACGGCAGAACAACGATAAAATTGGCCAAGTCGCTCATAAATTAAAGATTATCTTGAATAATTAATCTAACTTTGCACGTTCTTGGACAACTTGTACACAAGGAACAGGTTCCTCGAACGATATCCCGAGACAAGGGATCGATTCGGCCTAGGAGGAAGCAAAAGATAGTTGTGCCAGATAAAAGCAAAACCTGGTTATTTGACAAACTTTTAGCGGAGCTCGCTACTCACACTGAAAAGGGCGTCGTCTAAACCTAACTATAGTCCAAGGTGGCTTGTGATGCCGGTGACCTTCATATATACAAATCACACACACTATGCTAGTAAAGGATAATGATTGATAGGGAAGAACATGGTAGGTCTCATATTGCATGACATGCTCTACCGTGGGTAAGTTCTATCATAGTTTACGCTGCTTATATATGCAATTGTTTACATGAAATACATTATGATGGCTAGAAAGATCACTAAATGTACATGCATGTTTTATATAATTTCTTGAACCAAATGAGAGCACGGAATATAATTAGCCACCCACCAGTACACGTGAACGTACTGATCCACGCTCTCCACAGGTGCCCCGAACCGAGAAGGGCATGGCACTTAACTCAAGGTGACACTAGTCATTTTGAAGCCTCATCCATGTGCCAAAGGCTTTGTTTCAAATTCTTTTGAAGACTCTACAAATCAGCCCAAAAGAAGATGGCTCGACTGCCCACCATAGCAGGTGTTTTGAAGTTGTTTTGGTTGTATAAAAGGGGATGTAATATATGGAACGGTAATCTCATCGACGTTTATTTTGTAATCGAGTCATGTTGTAAGCCCGCACGACAATGATTGTAATAGTGTCTTGTAAATGATGTCTATTATTAATGATATGAAAATTCTTTTTTGTCTCAAATGTCTTGTTCAATTTCTTTGCGTACTCTATTAGATGTTGTGTTTCAGATAACCTTATGACTATGCCTTGTGCAAGCGCAACTTAGGTTCACACGGCATCACGCCCGGGACGTGACATAATGGTACCAGAGCATGACATTACATCCTTTGGTTTCCCGTCTAGAGTCTCAAACCTTTGACCTCGTGTCGATGAGATAAGTTGCTCCATACAGTGAGTCCGTAATATTTTAAGACTAATGTGTGTTGTCTTCATATTCTTAGAAGTTATGAAACCCACGATCGAGAACAAAAAGAGTGCTTCGAGTGGCTCGAGCAGCTCACGAGCCATACCTTCTAACAATGCACACTACAAGAAAAAACCTATTTTACAACGTTCCATCTATAACACTTCCTAAAAACGTTGTAAATATGGGGGGTGTTCTACAACCTTTATTATAAAAACGTTGTGAAATACATGTGCAAACAACGTTTTATATTAAAACGTTATGGCTTATACAATGGTCATTCTCAAAAGTTGTGTTTTATTGTCTTCAACAATGTTTCATTAACATTATGGCATTTGTTAATTTTGACAACATTTATTTAATGTTGTCCAAGTTATTAATTTTGACAATGTATTTAAAGCATCGTAAAAATGTCATGTCCAACAACGTTTATCAAGTGTTGTACATTATTCATGTTTCACAATATTCATTCGAGGTTATAAAATAAATTTTATTTGACACTTTATATAAACGTTGTGTATGTAATGTTGTTTTATAATTTTTAAGAATCATTGTAAAAGGGTTATATTCAACAACTTCTATAAAATGTTGTAAAAGATGTTTATTTCACAATGTTGCAAATTTATTTTCAAAATATTGCTAGGATATATTATTTGAAATGTTGGTCTTATTAGGTCGACATCTCACTTGATTGCTCATGATTAAATGGACCTGTCACATGCTAAAAGTCATCCCTTCCACGATTTCGAAAGACAAGCTTAATGTATCAGCTTTTTGCACCAATCCCTCCACGGCTTCTTGCTCATGCTAATCTTCATTCTTGTAAAAATCAAGATTCCTCTACCTTTATTTTACTCTTTAAAATGCTGCTTTAGTTTAGGTTATATATATATATATATATATATATATATATATATATATATATATATATATATATATATTTTTTAGTTTAGGTTATATATATATATTAGTTTAGGTTATATTAGTTTAGGTTATATATATATATATATATATATATATATATATATATATATATATATATATATATATATATACATATATATATATATATATATATATATATATACATATATATATATATATATATGCAGATGACCTCTAGCCTAGTGGTTAAGAGAGATGCATGCGGCCCGAGTGGTCAGGAGTTCGAATCCCAGTTGGAGTGATTCCAGAAATAATTTACTTGGTTCCAAATATATATATATATATATATATATATATATATATATATATATATATATATATATATATATATATATATATATATAGGAAAATTCTACAATACATCCACCCATTTTGGATGTATCGATACATCCGAAATCTGGACCGTTGGATGTTAATCCAACGGTTCAGATTAAATTCAGATAAAATAATGCAGGAGACATCTTTTAATGCTGATTTAGACTTTTGACCTGTTGGTAACTTGCTTTAGCAGGTCATTCTTCACTTTAATTTTTTCAATGAACACCCTAAATTAACTCATATTTACTCTCTCAAAAGTCCATCCAATTTAATCTGAACCTTTTTTTTGGTTACAGGCCATGGTAGTCGTGGTGGTGCTGGTGGTGGTGGAAAGAGAAACGGAGATGAAGAAGGAAATAAGAATCGGTTCGAATCGCATCGAACGTCGTCGAGCCCTCCTAGAACAACGAGGAGTACCAGCTGCGCCGAGAAGAATCGGTCCACTTCGTGTCGGACGTCGTCGAGACCTCCTCGAACAAGGAGAAGTACCAGCGGCGCCGCTCTAATTTTACTGCCCATGCCATTGTCAGAAATTTTATTTTTCATTTAACAATTTAATATTTTGTTAAAAGATACATGTCATGGTGGTGGTGGTGAACTGAGGAAACCTGCTTCTGAGGTCGGGCGGATTATTTTTTAACTTTTATAAAGATAATATTTTCGAAGAGAATATTTTTTTGGACGGAGAATGGCCATTCTCTTTGCTTTTAACACGGAGAATGGCCATTCTCTTTGCTTTTAATACGGCAAATGGTACATTTAGGACGGAGAATGGTACATTTAGGACGGAGAGTGGACGGAGAATACGGCGAATGGCCATTCTCTTTGCTTTTAATACGGCGAATGGACGGTGAATACGGCAAATGGACGGAGAATGGCCATTCTCTTTGCTTTTAATACGGCGAATGGACAGAGAATGGTACATTTAGGACGGAGAATGGTACATTTAGGACGGAGAATGGACGGAGAATACGGCGAATGGCCATTCTCTTTGCTTTTAATACGGCGAATGGACGGAGAATGGCCATTCTCTTTGCTTTTAACACAGAAAATGGCCATTCTCTTTGCTTTTAATACGACGAATGGACGGAGAATAGTACATTTATGACGGAGAATGGTACATTTAGGAAGCCGACAAAAGCTCGTTCTCTCAAATCTCTTCTTTGTGTAAATTAAATCCAAGGAGGACACAATACCTAATTTTAGTTATTGCTTAGCAGAGTCTGCTTAATTGTTGTAAAATTGTGGTGTTGCTTCTGTGACACTTTCATCTTTAATCTCATGTTTTCTATGAATATGTGTTCTGTTTGATTTTGATTTAGTAATCTTTTCGTAATTAGTTTTTTTGTTTCATCTAACAATTTAATATTTTTGTTATAAAGCTACAGGGCATGGTGGTGGTGGTGGAAGGAGAAACGGAGATGAAGAAGAAAAGAAGAAGAAGTTCCGGTTCACGGCGGACTTCGTCGAGTTCCTCAATCAAGCGGAATTAATCCTCTTATAGAGTTCCTTAATTGAAGTTGATCACGATAACCTTTTGTATTTTTCAAACGGATAGTAGAATCTTCCTCGAGCCCTCCTTAATCAAACGGCTAGTAGAATCTTCCTCGAGCCCTCCTCAATCAAACGGCTAGTAGATTGTTTGCTAGTCTCGAAATTTATTTGTCTTTCCATCTTCCTCACTTTTTGTACTTCTCTTTTGCTATATATACAATAATTTTCTTGTTTCATAGTACTATTATTCATTCTGAAATACATAGAATAGTTTTCTGAAATACAATAGTTTTCTTGTTCTTAAGATGTCTACTTGTGTGGGGGGAAATGTAG
>JANAVB010026799.1:9043239-9226825 GCA_029216955.1 Iris pallida
AAATTCACAATCTGTCCAGTCCCCATACTTGATTGCTTCATAAGCTTAATTTCTTCCAACTCTGCGGGTGATATCGTACGATGGGATCTCAAAAAACTGTTTCATAATCATTCGCCAGGTTATGGTTGTGATGTACATAAATTTTTTGACGGACACATCTTTGTTTTATGGGTGTACCCAATACGAAAAATGCTTTACAACACTTCTGCTTTCACTTCTTGGCTCACGAACCCTGTTTGGAGCTTCCTTGTATTTCTTGTGTTGAATCCCGCATTCGAACAACCACTACGGATCATCACCATCCCAGATTTGTTTTCTTTACCTCGTTCTTTCTAATACTGAAACCATATGCTTTTGAATATATCCGGTAGAATGTCTCTGCTTCTTCAATAGAGTTGATCTGCAGACTGACAATATCTTCTTCTAAGAGATGTTTTGGATCTTTGTTAATGTTGGCAGACTGCAATATTTTTTTCATCTTCACTGCATCGAAATCCAATGAGATTCACCGTCGTCCCTAAGAACAGATAAAACAAATAAACATGAGAAATAGATGTAAAATATAATGCATTTCTTAAATCCATTAGAAAGGGTGATGCGAAATAATTTCGTTGTTTGCGTTGATGTCGTCGTCGTCGTATGATGCATTGTTCCATTATTTTCTTCATCTTGTTCTTTATGTCTCCTAAGTTAAACATCTTCCAAACTTGCTTATCATCCAATCATCTGACAGTCCTCTTGAAAGGAAGATTTTTTCATCGACTAAATCTTCCCACACGACGATAACTTGATCCATGTGACGTCGACATTGAAGAAAATAGAGTGTGTAGAAACCACAGAAAGAAACGAAGGAAAAGAAACAATACAAGAAGAAAGAGTAATGCTATATTCGTACCTCCAAATTGTCCTCTACTATATAGCCCTCCCATCTGATGTGGCATGTTAAATAATAGGTGTGTCATCTGACATGACTGATGACATGGCAAATTTTAATCCAAAAAGTTAACTACCCAATTTTCTCCATAATAATTTAACGTAATATCAATGTTAATTAATGTTAATATTAATTTATGTTAATATTAATGTTAAGGTTAATGTTATATTAATATTAATGTTATTGTTAATGTTAACGATAACATTAATATTAATGTTAATGTTAACGTAATATAACTTAATGTTAATTTTTATTTTAGTTTTATTTAAAAAAATTGCCCGTCAGCTGCCAGATCAACATATCACGTCAGCTGCCACGTAAGGATGGACAGTTTAAAAGTGCAATTTGGAGTACAAAAATCATTATTAAGGAAGAAACAACTTCCAGCAAGGCAACAACACAATCTTTTCGTCTTCCTTGTAACTCCGCCACGTGGGGCCTCTTTTGAGGCTCATGAAAAATCTTGAGTGATTCTAGGAGCAAGCATAATTTTAAGGAAACAACTTCCAACAAAACAACTTCTCGTCTTCTGGGTACATGTATTATTAAATTTGTAGCTAATAACGCATGAAGAAGCATGCAGCAACAATCTCCACGTGGCCCTTTCTATAGGATAACACATGCAACAACATTAATGCTACGAAACCCTATTGTTGTGGTGTGTTGGTATCCTATGTGGCATGAGGCAGAAGACATAACTTGCATAGCGACGTATTCACAAATGACAATAGGTTTAAAAGTATCTCCAATGCAAAAAAGTATGAGAAGACAATACAAAGTAATTTATGACTTCCAAGACAACTTTACTCTTCTAATGATATGGTATCCGTGTATTATTAAATTGTGTAGGATAACGCATGCAGAGCATTTAATGCTACGGGATCTGTGTGTAAGGAACACCACCTGTGAGGAGAGAAACCGAGAGAGAGAGAGAAAGAGTGTGGGAGATGGGATAAAGAGGAAGGATCGAGCTAACTAGATTTTAAACTTAAAATTCAATTTTTGGTATCATTACTAATAACTAGTTCGCACGTACGAGTTTAGACGAACACTAATCGAGCCCCGAGCAACGTGACATCAGCTAGCTAGGTTCTAATACTGTGGCATTCCTGTAATTAAAATTTACAATATTATTGAAACTAATATTAATACTAAAATTTAAAATAGTTTTTGATTTAACATTTACTTAAAACTAGTTAAAGTTAAAATTGCATTCTTTTTTATTTAAAATGTAATTGGAACTACAATTAATCGAACATTCGCTTGTCCGTAGTAGTTTAAGTCGTATTTCACTGCTTCTTGCTTAAGTCTATGCACCCAAAGAACTTGATTGTTCAAGTCAAACGCGTGCACAGCACGTTCCCTCGATGCAAGGCTTGACGTAGCCCTTGCTTGTCAAGTCGTTGCACGAACACATTAGAAAAGATTTTTGTTGGGCTATCGAAGTATAGCAAGCACCGTCCCGTGTCACGTGCATTTGTTAAGCAGTGAAAGGGTGTGAAGGCCACTGGCAATGTCAAGCCATCACGGACTATAGCTGGGTTAGACGATGACCCTTTTGTTGCGGGCTGAATCGGTCCCTTGGCCTAGGAATGGATTGGGTTGAAGGAGCAATACACAAGAATAGACTGCCATATTGGCAGGATTATTTTTGGTATTCCAGCGCGGCAGAGTTTTCATTTTCCGGTGAGGCAGAGTTTTCACCATCGACTTGATTCCAGGGACGGCACCAGGATCGAAGAGAGTCTAGAGGATGGCACCTTCAAAGTTGGAAATCTTGTACAAGATGATTGAAGAACTCAGAACCAAAGGATTCATTCGTGCTAGTGGATCGCCTTGGGGAGCACCGATGCTTCTTGAAGAAGAAGGATGGTACGTCAAGATTATGTGTTGATTATCGTACATTGATGACTTATTGATCAGCTCAAGGGAGCGGCTGTATTCTCGAATATTGACTTGCGGTCATGAGGGTACCATCAGATCAGAGTCAGAGAGAAAGTCATCCAGAAGACATCATTCAGATTGAGGTATGGACATTAGGATTCCTGTTATGCCATTTAGAGCGACCAGTGTGCCAGCCGTATTCATGGACCCCATGAATCGTATCTTCATGCACTATTTGGATCAGTTCGTGATAGTGTTCATAGACGACATCTTAGTCTATAGATGTAGTGCCCGTCCCTACATCGTGCCCGTACTCGTCTACGGGGTGCGCGAGAAAGGAATACTGTCGCTATCGATTCGGTCGGGACCGATAGGTCGGGATCGATTGACTCGATCGAACGAGAACGGTTGAATTAAGATCCATTCTCTCGCCTAAAGTAAACTCAAGGTAAGTGGCTGACCCTCCTCTTCTCGACCCCCTTCCTAGGTAAATCGATAATGTTGTTGCGAATGAAAGGATAAATACAAGGGCACAAACACGGGAAAGGGATTGAGTTTTCAAAGATAATGTAGGCTATGTCTTAATAACTAAAAGGAAAATATGTCTTCGCACGGTTATGGACAACTTGTCGACAAGGCGGTAGTTTCCTTGATCAGCAACCCGGGGCCACGGGACCATTTCGACCTAGGAGGAAATAGGGTATAGTCGTGCATAAGGTTTCAGCACAGGTTAAGCGGGGACTTGCATCGGAGCTAGCTACTTGCATTTAAAGGACCCCGATTAACAAGCTATACGTCCAGGATGGCTTGTGATGCCAGTGACGTCGAAGAGGGACGAGGCAAAGGAGGTCAGCCACTCGCCTTAGACTTGCTTTCAAACGAGCGACTGGTTGGCTGCGCTGATGTCGCCTACGCGATCACCTGCAACCCGCTGAATATGAGACTTGGTTCCAGATAAGCCATTCCATAACGTGGAATAGATCTTAATTCAACCGTTCCCGTTCGATCGACCCGGCCGATTTCGACCTATCGGTCCCAACCGAATCGGTAGCGACATTGTTCCTTTCTTGCGCACCCTATCATGACCCGCACCCGGAGTAAGGGCATGATGTGCGTGACAGCGTCCCAGCCTACACCGCAGAAACGACGTAGAACGCTGTCTAGTTCTACTATCTGACAACAGTTATAATATCAAAACCTGTCGAGAACGGTCAACTCCGAATGGAGGACAAGCAATGTCAATATAATATACCCAATAAGCTATTATATTGTTGCGACCGTCCAGTGTTGGTATTTCTGTATGGTATTTATGGTGCACATCATCTTAATTCAACCGAGTAGTTCAAAGGAGGGAATTATGTATGGTATTTATGGTGCACATCATTAGGACGGGTTGCGACCGTCCAGTGTTGTGATAAGCTATAATATCAGTAAGTTTGGGATCCTTCGGATATTGGGCTAGCATCCCGTATCGAAGCGATCATAGTCTTACACATAAGGATGCCAAAGATGCATTACGGTGCGAAACACCGTGACCTTCATATAGATAGGGCCGGTGGGCTGAGATTAGCGCTGGGTGCAGGCGCAGGGCCTGCCACCCTTATGCATATGTTTAAGTTTACGGTTGGTTGGTTGAGTGAAATGATATGATTTCTTATGTAAAGTTCTAACCTTGCAGGCTAGGCGAAATGGGACATAGATGAGCACGATCACTATGTTTATGTTAAGATTATGTCTAACTGTATCTGCCACAGGGACACGGTAGTGGACAAGTTCAGGATATGTTCGGCTCGAGGCGGGGCTCGGCTTGGACGTGCCGAGGCATGGAGTCCTTAGCGTTCAAGAGGAGCTACCGCATTGGCGTTCGGACTTGCGACATGGAGATGTTCAGCCGAAGACTACTTGTTGGCTATAAAGAGGCATAATGTATGGAACAATGTACTCCTTTTTGAGTTAGAGAGATCATGAGCGTTGTAGCCAATTGGCATGTTAAGTTGGGCTATTCAGAGCCATTGTAACCTTCAGTTCATTATCAATAAAAGAGATTCTTGTTGTATACTACGTTTTCCTTCCGCTGCTTATGTTATCAATTTGAGCTATAAACACTATTGTGAATCTGTTATCTTGCCTTGCACGAGCGCAACTCCAGATTAAATGCGGCATCACGCCCCAGCGAGGACGATGATTCGGGTGAAAACTTGATAATGATGAAGACGGTAACTCGGTCGACAAACGTAAGTATCGAGGTATGATCGGGAAAATTTTACAGTAGCATTAGTATTAAATCTACATTGGCTTTTCTGTTAATTTAAAATTTATAATATAATTAAAACTAATATTACGAAAATGCTATTTGCTCCCAAAAATTTGGGTGATACCATCTTCCATGGTTGCTAACATGACAGCTGACATGACAAAATTTAACAATAAAATTAATATTAAAATTAACATTAATAGTAAATAAATAATTTAATATTAAATTAACATTAATTAATATTAACATTAATATTAACATTAATATTAATATTAACATTAACATTAACATTAACATTAACATTAGCATTAGCATTAACATTAACATTAATATTAACTAGCATATGTGCACGTACCTTGCACGTATTTTAACATTTCTTAATTACTATGTTGTCTTTATTAAAATTAATGAACTATTTTTAATTAGTATAAGTATGTAAGGATATTTTTGGAATTCAAAAGTTTCACCATCTAAGTTTTCCTATTATATAGTAGAATAGATGAACTATTTTTAATTAGTATAAGTATGTAAGGATATTTTTGGAATTCAAAAGTTTCACCATCTAAGTTTTCCTATTATATAGTAGAATAGATATTGACATTAACATTAACATTAAAAAAAATTGGGTAATTAATTTTTGGGGTTAAAATTTGTCATGTCAGCTGTTATGTCATCTGCCATGTCAGATGCCACATAATGGGAGATGGCATCACCCAAATATGTTTGGAGCCCAAACGACTAATTGCTAATATTAATACAGTGGCATTACCGTTTTTTCCCAATAGATTCGTGCCTTGTTCGGTCACACCCCTCCACGAGCGGGTTACACCCCCCTAAACGAGGGGTTAAATAGCCTTTTCCAAAGAAGAGAACCCATCCGACTAGAGAGAACAAAGGAAAGAAGAAGAAGAACAGTCGCAATGGAGAGGAGCAAGATCAACTGCAGCGGATGGGCCGTCATCCCTACCGAGATTCTCTCGATGATACTGGTACTGTCGGGGATGCCGGCGGACGAGGTAATGTGCAAGGTGGCCCTAGTTTGCTGTTCGTGGTGGAAGGCGCTCAACGGTCCCTTAGACTATTGGTCTAACGTCGACTTGGTACAGTGGTGCCGGAGGACCCAGCAAACCGCTGAGATTAGTTTGACCGTAATGAAGCTCGTGGCTCGCAGTAAGGGATATCTAGGGTCCTTCTCCGCGTACAAGCTCGACGAAGCAGCCTTCTCTTTTGCATGTTTAAGGCCAGTGCAAAATTTTATTTGGTCTTATTCTAATACTTTATTTTTTCTATTACAAAATTTTACGTATACTTTTGTTAATTTCTATTGATGTTTTCCCATTTTTATAATACAGTGGGAAATTTCTAAGGGTGCTGCGCATTCCGAAGTACGACGTGAGTGATGAAACTTTCGTGAGACACTTGGAGTTTCTCCCTGTGCTGGAAGAACTCGACATTAGCTACTGCCTCTATATCACGTCGACTGGAATATTTTTCGCCGGAAAGTATTGCCGCCGTCTGGTCAAGCTGAGTAGGAACATGCTCCCTCCAGATTTCATGCTCAGGAACATGTTCGTGCTGGACACGAAAAATGAGGCGAAGGGAAAGGCCGTGGCTGATTCGATGCCGCGTCTCGAGCACCTACATATGGGATTCGGCATGTTCAATGGAGACACGATGCGATCTATCATATGCAACTGCAAGGGTCTTCGCGTGCTCGACATACGTGGGTGCTTCAACGTGATCTTCGACGACGAACTCTGGAAATTTGTTATTCAATACAGACGTTTTAAAAAACCATTTGATAATGTAATCCCAGTACCAGGGGAACCTGTATATGAGATGTATAATGATTTAGATATGTTCTATCATTCCTGGGGTGAATGGTAAAAACATTAGCATGCATGCATGCATGCATTTCTTTATATTTTTCACTAGTCTACATACAAGATATTTTTTATGAGTTCGATTCTCCATTTTGACAAAATTTTACTTTTGTCAATACTAATTTTTTACATGATTAATTTTTTTTATAAATAAAATGGACTGTGATATAATGACGCCTAAGATGGCTCACTTCTGAGATTTTGACATTTCCCAACACAGATTTTACCATTAATACAACATCTCAGTGTAATCATATCCAAGAGATTTCGCCATTTCCCAACACAGATTTTACCTTATTCAAAATAAATTCTGGCGGTGCAAATTCCACTTATATTAGTGTTATCAGTGCCATTCACCATAATTAATGGTGATCGATACGAAAACATTGGTTTCTTTTTCACAACCCTTTAAAATCTATTTACACAGCCAAACAGCCAAACTAATTCATCTTCACGAGCCTTCAAAACCAATTTATATAGATTCAAAACAAAACTAAATAGCCAAACTATTTAAAATTCACAACCCTACAGAACAGTCCTAAATGTACCATTCTCCGTCTTATATGTACCATTCTCCGTCCTACATGTATCATTCTCCGTCCTACCTCCGTCCTAAATGTACCATTCTCCGTCCTATATGGACCATTCTCCGTCCTACATGTATCATTCTCCGTCCTACATTTACCATTCTCCGTCCTAAATGTACCATTCGCCGTCCTAAATGTACAATTCTCCGTCCTAAATGTACCATTTTCCGTGTTAGAGGAACGGAGAATGGCCATTAACAGCCAAACTAATTCATCTTCACGAGCCTTCAAAACCAATTTATATAGATTCAAACCAAACTAAACAGCCAAACTATTTAAAATTCACAACCCTACAGAACAGTCCTAAATGTACCATTCTCCGTCTTATATGTACCATTCTCCGTCCTACATGTATCATTCTCCATCCTACCTCCGTCCTAAATGTACCATTCTCCATCCTATATGGACCATTCTCCGTCCTACATGTATCATTCTCCGTCCTACATTTACCATTCTCCGTCCTAAATGTACCATTCGCCGTCATAAATGTACAATTCTCCGTACTAAATGTACCATTCTCCGTGTTAGAGGAACGGAGAATGGCCATTAACAGTCCCAAAAATTGTTCCATACTAAGTTAAAAGCATATAATAGCACCCAAAAAATGTTAACAATAGAAAAATTCTACAGAACCCAAACACCAGACTCGAACCTAGGCCTTCCAGCCAAACAGCACAACCAACTAAGCCTGGAATAAGACATCAATAATGCTAAGTCTACTACCAAAAGCTTACAACACTCTTACAAGCTTCACCCATTGCTGACATGTAGGCCATGGCCCATATGTCAGCAATGGGTGAAGGTTGTAAGAGTGTTGTAAGCATTTGGTTGTAACTGTAGCATTATATCCCCAACTTCCAATAAGGAATAAGAAGAGTCGGTTAGGAACGTGTATATATATACATAGGGGTCCCCATTCATCTGAGTAGGTTGCACATTTAACATGGCTCCAAAAAGATCATCTGGTTGGGAACCATTGCCAGAGTCTTCTTCCAGTCGTCGTCGAGCCTCTCCGCATGGAGCACCCTCTGCGCCGCCTCCAGCCCATGACTGGCTGGCACTGGCTGCGGACTTCCTGACCTCCTGCGGGTTGTCACTGGAGGTCATCGCTCGACCTCTTCATCCGGCGCCCAACTTTGACCTGTTGCCGATCACTCCGGAGGAACGGGATTCTCTGGAGAAGAGGGAAGCGTTTCGCCGCCTGTACCATAGGGCGGGTGTGCGCACCCTACAGGACTTTGCGGAGATCCTCCGCGAGGCCAGTGAGGGCTAGACCTCTTTTTTTTTCTTTTTTTTCGTTTTTTACAGTTTTTTGTCCTCCTCTTGTATACTTCTCCGGAGAATGTTCCGGCGACGAAGCTGGGATTTAATGAAATATAATATTGTGTTAACTCAATTTGGTTTCAGCTACAATCAAACTTTTACAACCTTCTTACAACTTACACCCATTTGCTAACTATAGCATTGCTCTTTATAATTAACAAATCTTGTTACGTCAAATCCATATATCAGCGACGATATCCCCATCAATGACTTGTTACGTCATAGAATTGATTATGCTGCCAGCGTCAATCTTACCGTCAAATCCATCTTAAATATGATTACAAAGTAAAATAGAGGACAACTTTGAGTGTTTCAATTTTACTCTTTTCAAGTACATCGTCTTCTTATTTTAAAAAGTTTATTCAAATATTCGAAAAATGGAAATATTGAGATTAAACTTCACATTCTTAAATATGTTGTCAAATTTTTTTAAATAAACATGTTTCCACCACGTTTTTTCTGCCAAATTTTTCAATAATTTATATGGAACACGTGGATATATACTAGTAATAATAGTAATAAATTTAATTTTGGAAAGTAGTTTTTAAAATTAGGGTCTCAAAATCCCAAAGGTTTATGTAGTGATTTCACATGGATATATACTAGTAATAAATTTAATTTTGGAAAGTAGTTTTTTAAATTTAATAGTAATAAATTCGACCGTCATATACTAGTAATAATAGTAATAAATTTAATTTAAGACTCAAAACTATTCTAATTTTTTCCACTTCCCAAGTTCATATAAGACGGTCGACGGTCGAATTTTCCCTCTTCTTCTCTCAAACCCTCTTCCTTCTTCCAAACCCTCTCCCAAACCCTCTTCTAATCAAAATGTCGCCGAAGAAACAACGACTGTCGCCGAAGGGGAAGAATCCACAAAGGGATGCGATACAGGCCCGAAGGGAAGAACTTGCAAGGGCGGCGAAAACCAAGATTATGGTCGCTAGGGCAGAGGCCGAAACGGCAGCGGCGGAAGCAGTGGCGGCGACAGCGACGATGAAAGCGGAAGCGGCAGCCAAGCCACGTGCAAAAAAGGATAAAAACACTCATTGCTCGACAAAGACCGGAAAATCTATCTTCGATACAGAGTCGTCGGAAGACTCAACTTATGAAGATCGAAGGCGTACTCAAGCGAAGGCTAAGGTGGCAACGGATACAGAGTCATCAGCGTACTCTGTGGATTTTGAATCCTCATCAGAAGAGGAAAATAAAGAGGAAGAGCAATCATCAAATAAGTCCCAGGCTGGAGAGGAGGTAAAAAAATTTAAAGTCTCTAAAACTAAGAAGATTTATATTAAATATTTAAGAAAAATGCTGTTATGCCTGAAAGATCAATTAAGATGGATGATGTCGAAGACGAAGCTTTCCTGGATATATTGAAATTCTATCAATTGGAGAAACTGAACAAATCCTGTCTTGAGAAATCTCCCAAACAATAGTAAGAGAATTTTACTCAAATCTTCTGGCTGAAATTAAAGAAAAAGAAGAGGATCAACCACTGGGGTTTCTGAGAGGAAAACTGATTAGGGTAAATGCTGCTGTCATCAACGAATTTTATGGATTTGATCCAGTTCCTGAGTTTGATATGAAAAATATTGATAATGTTTCCATGACGGATGCAATTCATGAGATTACAGGTGTTTCAATGGGTGCCAAGACCCCTCAAAATGTATACAAAGATCAATTAAAAACTTTGTATAAATTGTTGCATGCCTACGTATCTCAAACACTCAACCCTACTGGACATGAGTTTTCCATCCATCCCTAGAGAGTAAAATTTCTTTATTATATGGGGAAGAAAAAAAAAGATGGATATAGGTTCCTACATGTTCAGTAGAATGATGCATCTTGTGGGAAAACCAACTGCAAGGACAGCTCTCCCTTTCGGAGGATTTGTATGCTCGATGGCTAATAAACATTCTGTCCCAAGCTTAGCAGGGGATGTTTATATTAAAAATAAAGGCCCCATGAGAAAACTAACCTTCACTCGAATGTTTGGAAAACGGGCAGCAGCTGCAAGCAAACCATCAACATCTGGAAAACCATCAACTTATGGAATCAAAAACACTAAGGACAGGGTTGATGATCTATACAATTTTGTTGCTGCAAACTTTGAGAATGTCTTCAAAGAGATGAAGACTATATCCGACAACCAGAAATTGATTCTAGATAAGATTAACCAGATAGAGGTTGAATTTGCTGACCAAGAATAAGATTTTCCTTCCCTCGTGAAGAAGGTAAATGTGTCTAGCCCAAACTCTTATGTAAAAATAGACACTGTGCACATTGACACTTTAATGCTAGCCATCACTTTGATACTTCTATTTATGTTTCTGGATGTCATTTCTACATATACAGTGAGTCCATACTGACTATAATTTTTCTTAATCTGTCCCTCAAGGTGTAGGTGAAGGATATTTTGAGAAAGAAGAAGTTGGAAAAAAAGAAACAAGAAGAAGAAGATGGAGATGGCTATGAAGATTCATCTTTTGAGTTTTGAATGTCTCTTATTTCAATTTGGAAGTAATATTTGACTTGTAATATGGTTCTGAATATTTGTTGGTCATGGCGGTCAAACTAAATTTTGTGTTTGAAATATTGTAAGACTAAATTTTCGCTTGTACTAAGTGCATAGTTCGTAATTTGTTTTGAAAATGTAATATGGTCTTGAATTTAGAGTAGGTCTGATATTTATTTGGATTATTGTATTGTGAATTATGCAGGTTCTATGTTGAATTACTAACGTGGATTGGGTAGATTACTGTAACGTGAATTATGCAGTTTATTGGACTTGGAATGAAGTATACTTAATTTGATTATGATTTTTTGGTTGAAACGTTTATTTGGTTGGCAGTTGGCCTTCATAGATGATATTGATATTTTGGTGTATTCCTTTGATTTGCAGATGCCCATCACAGATTTCATGAGTCCTGGGTGCATTCCTAGGGTTTACAGGTGGCCTAATTACGGATGCATTCATGGGATCACTAAAATTTTATTTGATTGTAATATGTTTTGCTTTCTGTAAAAAATTATTACATCGATGCCATCTGTATGAATTCGATGCCAGTGCCTGTTCATCCCTTGTTATTGTTGAAGCAAAATTGTAATCCTGCCTGTTCATCCCTTGTTATTGCTGAAACATAATTTTAATCCTGCCTGTTCATCCTTTGTTATTGCCATCAGTACATCGATGCCATCAGTTTGAAGTCGATGCCAGTGTAATGCATAATGTAATGTAAGAAAAATTCTCTTTGATAGTAGGTTAATTATATTCAAACATTCGCAAGAAATTTTGTTCAGCCATACAATGGAAGCCTGATAAAATGATATTCGGATTTTCTTGAAAATAATTTAATATTAAATGAATGTACTATGGTAAATGATATTAAAAATACTGTAAATATTTGGTGAAAAAATTATGAGATACTTAAACATTTCTAGTCCTAAATGTACCATACTTTGTTAAAAGCACAGAGAGTGTCCGTTCTCCGTTTTCAAAGAACAGAGAATGGCCATTCTCCATGTTAAAGGAACGGAGAATGGCCATTCTCCTTGAGAATGGCCATTCTCCGTGTTAAAAGCAAAGAGAACGGCCATTCTCCGTCCATTCGTCGTGTTAAAAGCAAAGAGAATGGCCATTCTCCGTCCATTCGCCGTGTTAAAAGCAAATAGAATGGCCATTCACCGTCCAAAAAAATTATTCTCTTCGAAAATATTATCATTAGAAAAGTAAAATATATTTCGTCCGATCAATACAGATTTTTTTTTAAAATATGTGAGCAGATGATCCGCCCGACCTCAGAAGCAGGTTTCCTCAGTTCACCACCACCACCATGACATGTAGCTTTATTAACAAAATATTAAATTATTAGATGAAAAATAAGATTTCTGACAATGGCATGGACAGTAAAATTAGAGCGGCGCCGCTGGTACTTCTTCTTGTTCGAGGAGGTTTCGACGACGTCCGACGCAAACCGGACCGATTCTTCTCGGCGCAGCTGGTACTCCTCGTTGTTCTAGGAGGGCTCGACGACGTTCGACGCGATCTGGACCGATTCTTATTTCCTTCTTCATCTCCGTTTCTCTTTCCACCACAACCACCAACACTACCACCACGACGGCCTGTAACCAAAAAAAAATTACGAAATATTAAATTGGATGGACGAAAGAGAGAGTAAATATGAGTTAATTTAGGGTGTTCATTGAAAAAATTAAAGTAAAGAATTACCTGCTAAAGCAAGTTACCAACAGGTCAAAAGTCTAAATCAGCATTAAATGATGTTTCTACTCTATTATTCAATCCGAACCATTGGATCAACATCCAACGGTCCAAATTTCGGATGTATCGATACATCCATTTCCAGCGGATGTATTGTAGAACGACCCATATATATATATATATATATATATATATATATATATATATATATATATATAAAGCAAAAAATTAATAATAATAATATTAAATTTTTTATGATGCCCGACGTAACACACAGGGCTTTGTGGGGACTATTGCCCAATTAGTACACAAACGCCCACACAGTGGCGTAGCCAGGATTTGGGTATAGCGGGCTCAAAATCAACTAGTAACTTTTCTCCTTAAATAAAAACAAGATTGAAAATATTTTATTTCCATCCACTATTTACTTGACTTCATATTTTCTTAATCGAAGTATATTATACTAGCAAACAATTGCATTCCAACATAAGAGCAAATTAAATCTTGTCATCTAAGAACAAATAAGGACAAAATCAATAGGGATTAAACTATTTTAAAAAAATAGGACAAAAATTAAATATATTTAGAGGTGTTACCTGATAGATGGAGAGATAGGCGCGATAGGAGAGAGGTGTTGCACGACGGGAGAGAAGAGAGAGAGATGCACGGTTGAGAGAGACTAAAAAAGAAACGACATGAAAAGAGAGATCCTCTTCTGACTATCTATAACACACACGCAATATATATATATATATATATATATATATATATATATATATATATATATATATATATATATATATATGCTTTTACACACTTGATGATTGGTCTTTTTTGTTCAACTATCTTTGCTGAATTAACTAGAAAAAGATCCCCAACATCGACGTTGGTTAGTATCAGTAGCGACGGTATCAGATTAGTATTAGCCAAACAATATCGGTATCGGTTATATCGTATCCGTATTAGCCGACACTACAAACTATAGGTGTAAAATATTTCAAGTCTAAGGTGGAGGGATGATCCCTTTTGACCAGCCTAATCGTTGTTCGATCTTTGGCAAACACTAATGTCCTTGATTGATATTCTCAACTTTCTTCTTAGAACAATAAGTATTAAAGTAGTTGATTGCTCTCTTGAATGCATGGGGACCAACTTGTTTCCGAGGAATTATATAGCTAAAGTAGTGTTGAGGCCCCTAAAACTTAAAAGTAGATTGGTGGACTATTTGCAAATTAATCCATGTAAAGATTTTTCATCTTCTTTTAGGATATGTTTGTTAAAGAACATTCACTACAATAAATTTTGGTTATAGTGATGGAAGTTGGTGACGTCATTAGTATTCGGTTAGTAATAACAAATTATTTGGGCCAGATTAAGGAAAAAGTCAGTACTAATAAATAATATATTTTTATATTAAATAATTAGTTTCATATAAAAAAATTATTTTCAATTTAGCTTTTATTAATTTAATATATTTTTATACTAAATCAGCAAATTACCTCTCCCTCCGATATACTAATTTTAGTTTTTATTCTCTCTCTCACTCATTTTCATTTTCCCTCTCATTCTCTTTCTCCAGTCCCCCTTTCTCTCTCCTTCTTATTTTATTTTCCCACTCCTTCTCCTCTCTCTCGAGCTCCCTATAGTCCTCTCTGTCGCTTTCTCTCTTGAGCCTCCTTCAGTCTTAACGTTCTCTCTTGAGATCCCTGTAGCCCTCTCTCATTTTCATTATCCTAATTCATCTCCTCTAGTCTTAAAGTTCAAAAAAGAGAACATCTCCATCATCTCCATTTAGAGTTCAAAAATAGGTAATATGTTTGATAGATTGGTTAGTGTGGATTGGAATTCGATTGATTAATGAATTACTACAATGGAGAAGTAAAGTCAAAGCACTATGCTGTCAAGTTATTTAGCCTTGCTTTTTTCCAAAAAAGGATTTTTTTTTCCCCTATTTGTGGCATACACTACATCAAAACAAGCCATTTGTAACACATTTTTTTTCTTTCGTAACGGTTAATACCGTTACAACTTAGTAACGGTAACTACCGTGACAATAATAAATAAATAGTTAGAAAAATAATTTATTTTTATATTTTTTATTTATTTTATTTTTTGTCATGGTTATAAGTGTGATATAGAAAGGGAAAAAAGGCAAATTATAAGGGCACATAACAATTTGATCAAGGCTAGCCAAAAGCATACTTTGATTTATTTACAAGTTTGCCATTGAAAAAATTACTCAGGGCTAGCCAACATGTGAGTATATAAGTCAACTTTTTATTTTTTGCTCTCATCTCTTTCCTCACAAGAAGAAGAAGAAGAAGAAGAAGAAGAAGAAGAAGAAGAAGAAGAAGAACAAGAAAAAGAAGAAGAACAAGAACAAGAACAACAAGAACATGAACATCAATTTTTCCAAACCTAGTTTATTTTGATTTTTTGCTCTCTTGTAATTTCTCAGATCTCTTTCTCCAGACCCTAGTTTATTTTTCGTCTTCTTGTTTGGGCGTTATGGATGAAACCATAGTTGTAGAAGAAATTGGGTTATCAAATCAATCAAATCTATTAATCTATTAGTCTATTAACCAATTTTTCTTTATTAATAGAAGAATTATGCATGCAATCCTAGTTGTAGAAGAAAACTATGGAAGAAACCCTAGTTGTAGAAGAATTGGGTTCATATCAAGACTGCCACAATTTCTGACAGTCCTAGAAGTACTGAGAACTGCCAAAAATTGTGGCAGTCTTAAAATAGACTCGATGTACAACAGGACTGCCACAATTGCTGGCAGTCCTAGAACTACTGAGGACTGCCAGAAATTGTGACAGTCCTGAAAGGGACATGCTTTACAGCATAACTGCCACAATTTCTGGCAGTCCTAAAGTCAAAATTCTCGAATGAAAAAAACATATTACGGTTTATTTCAATCTTGATAATAGAGTGAAATATGCATTTTAGGGTTTATTTTCATGCATTCTTTGTGAGAAAAGAAGTATTTAAGCTTTATTTCCATGCATTTTAGGGTTTATTTAATTTTTTGGGTGCCATCGAAATTGGGAATGAGAAGGAAACTAGGATTTTGATGGAGATGGTGATGATTGAAATGGTGGAGAAGAAGAAAAAGAAGATGAGAAGAAAACTATGATTTTGATGGAGATGTGAGAATGGAAATGGTAGAGAAGAAGAAGAAGATGGATAGAAGAAGAAGAAGAAGAAGAAGAAGAAGAAGAAGAAGAAGAAGAAGAAGAAGAGGGAAAATAGGGTTTGTGAAGAGAGAGAGTGAAATTTTGAAATGAGATTGATTTTTGGGGTTTGGGAGGATAAGGGGTTTGGACAGCCCCCTGTGTGGAATATTTGGATAGCCCGAGTAAAATCTTCTCAAACATTGGCTAGCCTTAATCCTGGCTAGCCCTGATCAAATTCTTATGTGCCCTTATAATTTGCCAAAAAAAAGTATTCCAAACATTTCAGATTCCCTCCTTTAATTTCACATCCGCTCTATTTCCCCCCTCCTCTGATAAAAAAGTGTTACAAAAATATGAAGTCATCCCGAGCCAGAGATAGGGATACTTTCATTTCACTCCCACCAACCTGTCACGCCCCGCTCCCGTAAGAGCGATCGTCCTCGCTAAGGCGTGATGCCGCACGGGCCTAGATTGCGCCTGTGCAAGGCTAAGTCCAAAAACGGCCGATTTGAGCTAGGCCACAGAGTCGCACAGAGTGTCCCCATTTGCAGCGGAAAGTAAATGAACACAAATTGAAGCAAATTCAAACTCTTTATTGATTTTCAAGAAGTTACAAGCGGCGCTAGGCCGAGTTTACAAGTCTCTCAAGCTCTCTCTCTCTCTGAAACATAAAAGGCGTGCCAAGTGGCTTACAACATGGAATGATTCATGGCGATGTTCCGATACATTATGTCCTGTATATGGTGCTTCAGCTCCTTGCAACGCTCCAAGGCTCCAGAGTTGGCTCCGCGCCTTAGCGCGTTCGAGGGAAGCTCCGCACCCGATGACGTTTCCTGCGTCCTGCAAGCAAACTATGGGGTTATCAGTATATTGTTATGCACTGGTGGAGAGGCTAGCTCGCCCACCAATGCTATCATTACCAAACACGTTCTATTTACTTTTGTGCACCGTCTATCATTCATTGTCTTTCTAATCTTGCCTTAGGATCAGTTTCATGGCATATTTCATAATCTATCTCGTGGTGCCGAATTCAAGTGTTTGCATGGAAATACATGCACGACTTACCCATACTTACCGTCCGGCCTTCCCTGTCCAAAGTAAACCAAGTTAGACAACAGTTCGTATATGTATCAACTTAACGCAATTCATGTAAACATTCAATATCAAGGGCGTGTCCCTGCCTCAGGTCCTAGCGCGTCATAGACGTGTTTTCTAACTCTTTTGTACGAAGTACTTTCGATCATTTGTATGTTACATTCAATGTCTGTTCAGAGGGCGCTTCATTCAATTAACTTAGACTACTTTGATTTCAATGCAAGGACTTGCACGTGGATTGCCACCAGCAAAGTCCACTTAAATCTATATGCACTGGTCGCTGGCATGTCAGCCATTTTGGACATTTCCCCTTTGGCATTCTTATCTATCAAGCGTGATGGCTGGTACATCTTGATAGACTATTGAAGTACCGACCCTACGTTTGGTTATGTGCCCAAGCCCGCACACCTGTCCGCCCGTAGGCTATGATTCCACCTAGGCCGGCCACGAAAACGTCGTTCGTTGCCTTTGGAATCCCTTTCACTCGTACACGAGTCCGTCCACGACCATTTTGTATTTTATTGTCATTTTAACTTAACGGTTGTCCTTGAGCCATAGGCTGTCTCTGAGCCATAATGCGTTATCGACCAGGTTGGCGTCCGTGCAGTGCGGGTAGCGAGCCCCGTTGCACGTGCCCGTCATACCTGTCGCTAACCATTCTTTCCTTTCTTATCTTTCATTCATTCTTTCTTTTCTTTCTTTCACTTGTCCGTTTGTTCATTGATTTATTTCATTTACATATTCATTCATTCATTCGTCGATTAATTCATTCACTTATTCATTCATTCATTCATTTACACATTATGCAACTCTCCGTGCGGGAGTCGCCTTGGCGACCCATCGGTCCCATAATCTTTCAATGTTGCTATACTCTACTCGGAATGACTAGGTTGATAGTCTTCCCGTTTCATTGTTGTAATCCATTCATTGTTTCATTGTTTAAACGCATAGGGAACTCGAAATATAAGCCCGTGCCTCAGCACGAGCGCGGAGTGCGGTGCGGGAGTTCTCACATTTTCCATGTTCTTTTTCATATTCTATACAAGCATACAAGATAGGATTATTCCCTTAGCTAGGTGCGTTGAGTCATTTATTAGCATGCGCAAATGTGATTTCTAGCAATAGTGTCTGTATTGTTATGTGTCTAGGCTAACCAAAGACGGGTTCATCGGAGCCACCCACCTTAGCGATGTTCGCATCGGCCGAGCGATAATCCGAGCGCGCCTTTGAAAGTCTAAGTCTGGATTCCTCTTGACGGGCCAATGTAAGCCTTGCATCGATTCTTCGTCAGGTCGATGCCAACTCTTCGGGTCGACGACTCGTTTGAGTCGTTGCACTTGCCGTTTGAATCGGCGTTCCGCTAGGGCGGAGCGGGTCATTACATCCCTGCAGCCATCTCAAGCCAAGCCTCCTCTACCACCACACTCACCGGCGCCATCACCACTGCCACACCACCATCACCACTGCTATGGAGAAGAATCAGTCGGACGTGAAGTGGTACAAAATCTCTCTCAAATCTGCCAAATTTTCTCTCTTTTTACTCATTTTCGTTAGGGTTCTTAGTCAATTCGATCAATTTCTAGGGTTTCAGTGATGAAAACATTCTCTTCTTGTTTATTGATGTTTGTAGGTTTGTGATTGATGGTTTCGAAGCGGATTTTGAAAGAATTGATGCAACGCGCGCAGGCCTAAGCCTTTCAATCAAATTTATAAATCATTCATAATTCTATTTTTGTTTATTGAGGTTTGTTGTTGTGATCTATGTTTGTGGATCTATACATCCCAAGGAAATGGTGTAATTTCTTTATTTTTTCTTCTTCTGCTTGATTTTGTTTAGAAGGAACTTTTTTTTGGCTTGTATACAAGTCATTTGCTCCGAAGGTTCCGGAGACGCAACTGAAGCCTTTGCAATTTTCAAATCTCCTTGATTTTATTAGGGTTCCTTGGTCGATTTGATCAACTTCTAGGGTTTTACTGAGTTTAATGTTATCATCTTTATCAAAGTCACACAAACATTGGACAGCTTAATTTCACCACCAAATTCGAGAGAATGATAGACAACTACTAGCGAAAAATAACTTACATAATTCATAAAGTTATGCCTAATGTATCAGTTTTTTAGTTTTTAAAAATAATTTTTAGGTTTTGGCTTCCAAACCAGAACCTCCTTATCTTTGATATGGAACCCCTGATTCAGTAACCCAGGAATTGACACTGAACCTTGGTTAGAAGTAATTTGGGGTTTTTAAGTACTTTAGGAGCTCAACATACATTAATCATTCCAACATTAGATTGGTAACATTGACAGACTTTTCTTTTCTTTTACTTTTGTTGTTGAAATGTGTATAAGGTTTTGTTCATCCATGTAGTGCCAAGGACATAAGGAAAATGTAGTAGAGAAAAATGAGCCTGGCCAATCAAAGTATGTAGCATCTAGCTAGTTGAGGCTTGAGTTAAGCCATGCACATACAGAAGGAAACAAAATCCTCCAATGAGTTTGTGTAGTTCTGCGGTTGCACGAGGATAGACTGTAGCAACTAGAGCAATTGATAACTCTTTTCTCTTATTTTTTGGTAAAATATGTGAACTTTAAACATAATTCTACACTTTTAATATCTGAGTTTCATTTGACTACCATTGATTTCATATAGACTGTAACCCCCATATTAAGGAATATCTTTCATAGCAAATGAGTCAGAAAATTTTTCTTCTCTTTGGTTCAAGGGTAAGGTTCGGTACTTGCACCTGGAGGATGCAACTCAAAAATTATGAAAACAACATAGTATTCTCTTTGGTTTAATGACTTATATGTTTGATTAAATCATTCACATTTTGACTTTTTATACAAGCTCAAACTGTCAGTGCTTATGTGCAGGTTGGTCTGTAACCATCCTTATTGCCATTCCCTTATGTTCTATTTCGTGTTCTCGTCCACATAACATAGTTGCATCCTTGCAACAAAGCAACCTTGTTTTCTTGAGTGGCAATAATATATCTTAGGTGTTTCATTTTACTTCACCATTTCCATGTATACAAATCAGAATCCCTGATTTTGGTTAATCTGCTCATTAAGTTTTCAGCTTATTATGTGTTTGTCTCTGGGTCTAATTTCTTTTAATTGTGCACTAATTTCTTTGATGCAGAAAATTATATCCCATAGAAGCATCGATGCAATGGTTTCTAGGAGAGTCATTCACCAGCTTTCGAGGGGGAGGCTCCAAAGTAAAGTATCTGTAAGTTGTCTATCTGGTTTAGGCCCTTAACTATGTTTTCCTTTCTTTTCATGTTTGATTAAGGTATTGTCTGTTTATTGATTGTGAACGACGAATATAAGGATTTCTGCATGTAACTAAACATTGTTAGGCTAAAAAGCTTGAAGACAGTCATCCTATCGGTGATGAAACAATGTTTTCAAGTAAAGATTGATGGCTTCTCAAAATAATGAGTCTGTCTGCGGGAATATGTACTTTGGATAAGTAGATATTCCTGGTCCATATTTAAACCAAAAAAGTTGATTGTACAATTATGTATATCATCTAAATGGAATGCAAGTATGCTCATCTCCCAACCCAAAGAAAGCATAATTCGTCGATTACTGCTGAAAGACCTATCCCTAACTACATGAAAATAATGCAAACTAAAACTGTGTACTCCAGGACCAATTGTCTTAAAACAGAAAATTTGGGTTTTGTACTATCAGATCTGATCTAACCTTACAGCCAAACCACACAAAGAAGGCAAGGGAAGAGGGAAGTAGAAGAGGAATGAAGGACCTACAATCACGGGGTGGGGGGTTGAGACTACCAAATCCCTTGTTGAATGTTTATGGAGCATGAGGTAACAATGGTAAAAGATGGAAGTTGATCGGTACTTACTATTTAAACTGTGTTGATCAACATTGTGTGAGACTACCAGATCTCTTTAGTATTCCACTTCATATCCAATGAAACATTCTTTGAATTCCCTCCATTTCTACGTACTTAAACTTAAAGTTGATAGGCTACACATGACACGATACTTTTCTCATAAATTTTATAATTCCTCCGCTATTAAGGTAGTGGTAGTGCTCCTATTCTCAGGTCTTTTATTCTCTAAAGGACATTTCTATGTCGGATAGAGTGACTTTGAACATTTTATGACTTTTTATAATGACTCTTAGAGTAAATCTCTGCTTCATCCTTTAAATTTTTTTCTTCATTCAGGCATTCTTGTTTATTATCTCTTCGTCGTTGTTATATGATGATAACAATTGGCATAAAAATGCGTTTGACAAGCTTATCTTGTTTGTTCAATTTCACATTAATTCCAAGGTTCACAGTATAGACCGATACAAATATGTACCATGTCATGCTGGTTTTGGCAGGTTCTATCCAATAATGACCCTACCGATACCGGCCAACACCAAATATGACGATCTCTTTCCTGGCCAGTCCAATTATCATGTATTTTTATTTTTTTAAAACAACATATTTTGTGCAACAGTTTGTGGAATTGTTGGAATTCTCGTGCACAGAAAAAAAATCTGAAGAATATGTACTAATGTTTTCAGATATGTAATTATGACAACATAAAAAAGTTAGTACAACAACAAAAACAACAAATCCTTTATCCGCAATTTTGGAGTCAACTACATGAATCCCTAATGTTCCATTTAGCTCTGCTAAGGGCCATCTTCTCACGCACATTAGCAAAAGGCATATCCTTTTTCATGGCTCAATCCAATTCTGCTAAGGGCAGCTTATTATTTTTTACTTAATAACACTCTCCCAAAGTTGGACTGTATGGCTCATAAGCTTGACTCCCTGATAATTACTTTGTATATCAGTAGGTACCAAAATTCTATTCCTACATGCATCTGCCATTCTTCTAGAAATTAGAAGTTGTAAAAAGATATGAAACTAAAATGTGTCAAGCAGCTCATGATTAGTACTTCCAGTATTTAATGCTGTTTTCTATAGCTATTCAAACAAATACACAATTTAATTTATAAAGAACAAACCGGAGGGAACATCCTCAAGCTTCAGAGATGCTGCCTCTCTTACCTTATCCATGGAAATTCTTTGGTGCTTGTTTAATTTCTGAAAGAGTAAATATTGAGGTCATATGGTAAAAGTGTGTTTAGTAGTACTCTGCAACGTAACTCATGTCTTACAATACAAAGCATATTCAATATGCACTAATACAGCTTACAATTTATATACATGGTTCTCATTTGTTGTCACCTACTTTGTTTAGGCAAACTGTAGATAATGTTGATTCTGCTGGCATGAAGTCTCTAAGGATGTTGGCACTATTTGAAGCAGGTGTCTCTGGTATTTGAGCTTTGCTACTATAGCGTCTGTGATAAAGCTGAGCACGTCCCAGTTATCCTTGGCCTCACAAAGGAATTCTAAATTCATATGATCATGCCTCGTGAGTATGCTACTATATTTTATCTGACATTGTTTGGACACTTCTATGCAACTGGTTTACATAGTTTATATCTGAGAGTGTGTGTGGCAACTGTAGGTTTCTTGGAGTATAATGTTTGAGCAGTTATTATTTATTGCTATTTTATCATCACCCGACTATCCTCAATATCCAGCTGGTGTATTTAAGAAAAATTTGAACAGTGTTATAGACTATGTTTTTTTTGGTTTAATTTGCTCATAATTTCTTGTTTTGGACAAAATTCATGGTATTTTAAACATTTAATTTGAGCAGAATTCGTTGAGGTCACCAAGTTTACCAACAAGTTTGTACTGCTTGCCGTTCTCTGTCTCTCATTTCATATTGAGATCTTGCTGGTGTGGCATACACAGAAGAAGAGACCAAGGCTATGGCTGCTGAGATTGCGGTGGTTGATGGGCCTAATGATGAAGGTGAAATGTTTACTTGTCCAGGCAAACTTAGTGATTGTTTTCTAGCCATATGCAAATGAACAGGCTGCAAGGTTTGCCAATGGAGGGGCATATCCTCCGGATCTTAGGCTGATGACCAAGGTAATACTATTATCTATGAGTTCATATTCTGAGTAGTATCTGGTTTTGGGCTTAGCTTATTCTATATATATCCCCAGGCACGACCCAATGGCCAGAACTATGTTTTCGTTCTTCTCACCGGCTACTATGATCCTCCTGCGGGCATTTCGGTAATATCTAGTCTCTGATTCGAATATGCGTTCTGAGACCCTCTTGTGCATTGACACCTTCTCTGAGTTCTAAAATGTATTATAACCACCTCCACAATGTTTTATCTCAAAATAATTATGTAGTTCTTCCAATAGACAGAAAAAATAGTAGTGTATTAATGTTATGTGTTCTTTTTCAGGGTTAGGTGGCAACTCCAACCTGTCCTCTAAGCCCTGCCCTATAAGTGGCATAAGAACTTCCAACACAGCCTCTCACTCAAACCAATGGTCTTTTCAATCTCTTATCCATTCCAAATTCCTCTGCCACTTACATTATCCCTTTAGGATCTTTCAAGTCTTTGACTAAAAGTAGGGAAAATAGGGGGGCTAAGGTTATTCTAGCACACTAGGTATATATGACCAGTAACTTGTGGCTACAGTTCACATAAATAGTACTCGTTGTTGATTGATTGACATTACTGTTCTCATTATGGAAGGCTTCACTCTCTTGGATTTCAAGCCAGGGGTTGGGTCTCTACCGACTCTGTAGACAAATTTGTTAATACATATAGGATATGATTGTCTTTTATAGTTGTGAACAATGATTTCTCTTGCTATTCCTTCATCTTCCATTCACCCTCTTCTTTGTTAAACTTTAAAAGTTTTATAATCTAGAAAGCCTCTATCTGTGTTTCTTGTGTGCATCTTTTTCTACTATATGTTTTCCAATATCCCAGATAACCAAAGTTTCCATTGAACTTTTAAAAGTTCTTAATAAATCCTGAAATCCCTAATTTGGTAGCTAAAATTGGCACTTCAATTCGACTTTCAACTGAAGTATCCTGAGGTTGCCAACTATTTCAAC
Organism: Iris pallida; assembly: GCA_029216955.1. Taxonomy (NCBI): domain Eukaryota; kingdom Viridiplantae; phylum Streptophyta; class Magnoliopsida; order Asparagales; family Iridaceae; genus Iris; species Iris pallida. The sequence goes on from JANAVB010026799.1 coordinate 9,067,579, forward strand.
TAATGGAGGAATTGCGATCCAATGTTCTTTCTCTATCATGTGCATATGGTTTAGTTATTTTTATTATGTGTAACTCAAATGATTAGTTTAATGCATTCGATATTGTTATAGTTGTCAGTATTGCCACTCTAACCAGTACTAGGCATTTACTTTCATGCCTCTGTAGATTTGCATGTCAACTTATCAGCAACTTACCTTTAAACCCCATAACCAGACTCTATTCTCATCTAATCTCACCGTGTATCAGCTTCCTTTATGCGTAGTTTAAATTGTGTTCGCCCATGTGGAAAGTTAGTGTTTCATAAATGTTGTGGGGTGCCTCTCATTTGCTTCATCATGCTGAGGGTGTAATTAAAAATCAGATTCGAGAGGGCCTGCCCTACAATCCTTTCTTCCCTGGTGGAGCAATTGCAATACAGGAAATGCTCATTGATGGTGGCTATTGAGTATGAAGATGGCACTCCTGCCACTGAAGCACAGGTATCATCCAACTTCCCTCCACCCCTTTTAGCATCCGCGTATCTCAAGTAATTCTCCCAGTTGTACAAAGAGTATATGCATTTATACATCTTTATTCACATAATTAGATGGGAAATGATGTTGTTTCATTTCTATCATGGGCATCAGAACCAGATATCGAAGAAAGGAAACTGGGAAGTGGCCCCCAAGTTTTCATTTATTGTTTGCTCCTCCCAATGAAGCTCGTCTAGTTATGACCTCTCTCCCTCGTACAGATGGGGTTCAAATGGATCTTTGTTTTGTCCCTTGCGCTTCTCCAAGTTGCCTATTATCGAAGCATGAAGTGGTCAGTCTTGAAGTCGCTCAAACTGGTTGTAGATGCTGTCAACTGATGAACTCCTTCAATATTCAGAATCTTTTGCCAAATCATGGAGAAGAGAATGAAATTATTAAGGAGATGTACATTTTCCTATGTTAAAAATTTCTTAGGAGTAGAAATTAGAATAATGTATTTGTATGTGTATTTGTGTATTTGTATTAGTATTATAATTGAAATCAATATATTTTTATTTATAAATTGTATATTTTTTTTAAAATAGAGACATAATCAACAACGATTCAAAATTGTTGTAAGATAACATTTTAACAACTTTTTTAAATATTGTAAAATTTATTTACAATACATCTAAATTATTGTTGAGATTATAATTACAACATAAATATTTATTACAACGTTTGGTAAACATAATTGAATAAAATATACAACATTTTTTAAAAGTTGTAGAAACTCTTTTTACAATATTTGTACAATGTTGTATAAAATCTAAGTACATTGTTTACTAAACATGGTAGATATTATTTTTACCACAGTTGTAGAACATTCTTGAAATTGTATTTACAACACTTGTTATATGTTCTAAAAAGTTTTTTACAATACTTGAAAAAATGTTGTAGAAAAGTTTCGGTCAGATTTTATAAATTTCAATAATGTTTGTAAACTGTCATGGGGATGAACTTTTACATTATTTTTACAACGTTCAAACAAACATTATAGAAGATATTCCCCCTTTTACAACCTTGGATATAACAACGTTCTATTGAACGTTGTAAAAGATCTTTTACAATGTTTTTTCAATGTTGTAAAAGGTTCTTTTTCTTGTAGTGATGCTATCGAGAGGATGCTGCATATGATGGAGGCACAACAGAAACAATCTAAAAACGGCATCGACAGACAGATTGTGCCCAACGGCAACCCTGCAAATACACCTGCTGTTATCGAAACTATGGACCGACCCATCGAATTCGACCTAGTAGACCCCGCGCCTCGACCTTTTTTCGACATAACAAAAGGTTGAACGAACTTTTTTGCTTTATTGAACTTATAAGGTATCTGTGTAAAAGAAGGAAGTCCTAAACAAGATATTCTAAGTACAGGAAGAAGAGGTTTCTGGAAAAGTATGACGGTGGAGATCGAGCACTACAGCGTCTCCTTTACTCCATTGACGATCTGACGACGAATCAACCTTGCTCTGGCTCTCTGGCGCCTTTGATGGAACTCTGGGGTCACCGATCAAGAGGTTGTCTGGAGGATAAGATCCCTTGGAGGTGGTTGTTCTTCTGTTGGCTGGTTGGTGGATTGTTCCTTCTTAGATGAAGGTTGTCGCTCCCTTTTACTTGAAGGAGAACTCCTATTTATAGAGAACCGAGCACATATGCGATGTGCATTAGGGTTCCTGAGATATGAAGGAATATGTCGTCATTGTACGGTGCGGGCTTCTGCGGCGCTGACAGGTGGCAAACATCGAGATTTCCCTCAATCGAGATCTCTGGTGGTTATCAACATAACCGAAAGAGGTGACACGTGGCGCATGCCGATTTGCTTGCTCGGATACAGCCGAGTAAATCTTGGAATTTTATCCTAGATTTGGAGTCTAATTGATCCTTGTCTAAGATTTAAATCAATCTAATATGATTTCAATCATGATTTAATCCCAATCTTTTCTACAAGAGGCGGTTTAAACAAACCAATTAGGGTGGACCCATGCTTCTTGTGCCTCTGGTGAGGACTAAGTACTGTTGTGCTTCTGGAGACAACGAATCCTCTGTGCTTTCAAGCGACGAGTGGACTTGGCTTCGAATGACGATGAGACTTCTGTGCATTTAGAGCAATGATGAAGCTGTGTTTTGGAGTAACAGGGTCACTATGTTGTAGGCGATGAGTAGGCTTGTGCTTCAGGTTGGCGAGGTTACTGTACTTTTGGAGCGACAGGCTGACTTACATTGGTTACAGTGGGAGTTCCCAAGTCTCTTGTACAGAAGTGACTTAAGCTTCTGGATCATAACAGATGACTGCACCGTGGGAATGGAGATGGTGTGAACATATCACCATCCTGCGCCTCATGTAGACGCATGTAAGTAGCTACGCCACTGAACTTTGAAGGCGTTGGCTTTGGAGGAAAGGGTATAACACCCATGTGTGTCTGGGGTTGGCGCAGGCAGGTAGCTGCGCCTCTGGAGTGAAGATACTAGTTTTTGAAGTAAAGGAATGGGCGGGGCCTACCACTATCTTGCTTCTGAGGTTGGCGCAGGCGAGTAGCTACGCCTCTGGCTTGAAGGCTTTGGCTTCTGGAGTAAAGAGCGATAAATACCTGCTCTTTAAGGACTTTCCTCTAAATTGCCATCGTAATATAGGGAATTCCAAGGGTCTAAGACTGACACTCATCGTGCTGAGTCTTAGGTTCATCCCATTAATACGGGAATTCTGAGCGTCGGCCATGTGGCGTGCACTCTGGGCCATTCTCGGTCCTATAAAAGGGGAAGTTTTCATCTGAAGAGTCGATGTCTTCTTCTTGGCATCCTTTACCACCATGCGAGATCCAAACATAACTTCGAGCGGTGATCGGCCTTGTATAAGTTGGCTGCTGGTTGAGGCTTTTCTCGTTCATAGGAGCCATGTTCTTATAGAAGAACTTTGTGTAGAAGGAGCCATCGCTGCCCTTAAGAAGTATGCAAATGTCCTTCTTAGGGAGTTTAACTCTGGGTGACGTTTGGATGATCTTCGAGGTCCTGACAATCTAGATCATGGGTGGATAGCCAACCCGAAGAGCCACAGGTTGTGCTATGTCCTTCCCATTCAGGGCTTCGTGACGTGCTGCGCTCTTTGAAGGCTTTGGGCATTGACTGCTTCAGGAAGCTGCTTGCTTTGGCCGAGTGGCTGATATGCTTCTGGGAGGTTGTGCCCATAAAAAGGTCAGAATATGCCTCAATGGAGGTCAATCTTCTGGCATAAAGAAGAAGGGCTGCACTTGACGAAGACCGAATCCCTTGTAGACCCCTCTAGGCTTTGTCGAATCTGTACCAGATCCTTTATAGAAGAACAAAATTAGTCCTTTTTATGTAGTTTTGATGTGTCTGTACTAGACTTTGTTATACGTGACACATAAGGGACTTCTTTCCATATTTTCTATTTTGTCTTTTTAGCATTGGGCCGAGACTTTGTATCATCTGCTCTGTGGTGAAGGGATGTCATCAGCTGAGATTTTTTATGCTTCTACAAGACCTCCTTCAAAGTGTCCCAAATTTGAGTCAAGCTCGGAATGCTTTGAACAGAAGCATGAACACGTAGCAGGATTGTACGAGCTTGGTGATGGCTGGTGTCACGTCTAACTCTTTAGCATTAATTGTCCTGAGTCATCGTTTCAGAGCAAGATCTCCTGATGACTTCTTGATATTGGAGCCTCTTACATCTTTATAGGGATTACGAATCTCTTTGGGAGAGGAGGTTCAAAGTCACGTTCCTTTGGTCACTCGCAGTACTGTCATCTGACATGTAGTGAAGCTTTGGCTTAGCTTGTAAGCTTCCTTCTGATCGACATCTGGCTCCTGCTTAGACCACATGAATAGTCTATATAAAGGACTACCCCTTTCAAGAGAAGTCTCAGCTACTTCCACAATGGCCTTGCTTGCCCGACACTCGGCTGCCGACGACCCTGGAGTTTGCTTGAGGCGGTCGTCGGTGGCAAAGCTTTTCATCCGAAGAAGTCGTAGTAGAACTACCACTAGATCTCGAGACGTCCCCACGTTCTGGATGTCGGGGGCGTCAATGGCATTTTTGACCTCTGCTTCTTGGATTTGGATTGCTTGCCATTCCGAGGAATAGCAAGGCCTGCAGCTGTGGTTGCTCCCATGGCCAGCTGGAGAGATAGGGGAGTCCTGTGCTGGTCTTCATCCCCGGCTCGAGCCAGTAGCTGCTTCGGGCGGTGGCTTCCTTTTAACCAGGAAGTGATTGGCTCTGTCACCGCCTTGCCCGCGCTATTGAGAGCTTGTACTACAATTTTAGCCTTTTTGCTTCTGTGTATATAAGTACGAAGAGTATGTAATAGGTCTTTGTAGCCAATGTTTTTATATATAGAAGCTTTCTTGTCCCCTTTGCTTTTGACTTCAAAATAAAGAGGGAATCTCCACCAGGGATTTGCCTGACCAGAGGTAATATGGACGAGGTAGGCTTAATCTTTGCCGGGATATAGAACAACAATCCAGAGGTAATATGGACGTGAACTATTTTCTAGACCGTCGGAATGACCATAGAGCTGATGCGAGAAGAACGTCCACTCAGAGGTAATATGGACATGGTGGCTGCATCTTCCAGGTGTAGAGGAGCAATCCAGAGGTAATGTGGACGTAAATGCTTCATCTACTTGAGAGAATATATAGAAGAGAGAGGGAGATCCCCTTACCAGAACTCATAGGCACCCTTTTCATGGGATGTGGGCGCCTATGCTGGTTCCGCCTTCAAAGGTAATATTTCTTTAGAAACTTGTCGTTGATGGACATCATTAGCAAGTCACCATTAGGCTTACCTAGCCGATAAGTACCGTTGGAGTATACCGTTTCTATGACGAACGGTCCTTCCCACTTGGGCTCGAACTTCCCAGCTGTCTTATGAGTCATTATCATCAGTCATCGTACTTCCAAGACGAGGTCGTCCACTTGGTATGATCTTTTGCGGACCTTTTCGTTAAAGGCCCCAGAGATGTGGGCTTGGTAAAGCTCGATCCTTTGCTATGCGAGCAAGCGCTTTTCATCCAACGCTTCTAACTCTTGTAACCGTTTGTGCTGATTATCTTCGACGGTTAACTGGTTAGTAATGGCTACCCGTAAGGACGGGATTTGAATCTCCAAGGGGAGGACAGCCTCGCTCCCATAGACCAAGAAGAATGGTGTGCTGCCTGTAGGTGTACGAACTGTCGTACGGTAGGCCCATAGACATTCATCTAACTTCTCATTCCAGTCGCATTTATTGGAGGAGACGACCTTTTTGAGGACTTTGACAATGGTCTTGTTGAATGCCTCGGCTAGTCCATTAGCTGTCGGGTTGTAAGCTATTGATGCCATATTCTGAATTCGGCTTTTGTCACAGAACTGATGGAATGCATGGCTCACGAACTGAGGGCCGTTATCGTGAATAATTCTTCTGGGAACTCCGAAGCGGAAAATGACATGATGTTTGATGAAACTGATCACATTGGAGGTCTTCACCTCTACCAATGGTACTGCTTCTGCCTATTTGGAGAAATAATCCGTAATGGAGAGGATAAACCGGTGTCCTTTGGAGGAGGGCGGGCTGACTGGCCCCACGATATCCATTCCCCATATTTCGAATGGCCAAGAGGACACCGTGGGGTATAAATATTCTGAGGGTTGATGGATGAAGTTTGCGTGAAACTGGCACGCCCGACATTTTTTTGCATAGTTAACGTCGTTCGCTATCATATTGGCCAGAAATAGCCCATACGGCGTAGTTGGTCTTGTAGTTTGGGGCCCGGCTGATGAGCTTCGCAGGTTCCATCATACGCTTCTCTCAGTGCTTCTTGTGCCTCTGTATGAGACAAACAACGTAAGAGAAGTCCATAATATGAGCGACGATATAGCATTTTAGTGGCTATGTCATAGAAGAAAGGAAGTGAGCGCCTCCTGATAGAAGCTGCTTCTCTTGGGTCTTCAGGCTGGATTCAGTAAACTGCATAGTCTATAAATGGGAATCGCTAATCCCGAGTGCGTTCATCAGTACCTACTTGTAACGAGTAGTTTTGACACGCACGCAGGATATTATTTGGACAGACCAACTCCCGGCCCGTTACTGAGATGGTACGCTGGGATCCAACAGGGGCAGCCAGAGAAGAGACTAGACCGGCTAGTGCGTCGGCTTCCAAGTTCTGCAATCGTGGCACATGTTCTATAAAGAATCGTGTGAAAGTGGAGATAATGTCGATCGCCACCAGGTGGTGAGGGATCAAGTCCTCATGTCGAACCTCGTACTGTCCTCGAACCTGGCTGATGTTCAATTTCTAGTCTCCATAGGCCTCGATGTAGTCAACCCCTATCTGTTTGGCAAGTTGGAGCCCGATGATGAGGGTATTATACTTGCAGCATTGTTGGTGCATGACTCCGTAAGAGAATATGCAAAATTGATAACTAGGCCGTTGGGAGTAACAAGGACGGTCCCGACCCCTGCTATGATTTACCCTTTGGCCCCATTCTTGAGGTTCCATCGAAGAACATGCACCATACTGAGGTATCCGAGACTGTGTTGGACACCAGCACTTCATCAGGGATTTCCTCGTAGAGTTTTGAAGTTTCTGGCAACGGATGTTCTGCCAGGAAATCTACCAATGCTTGGCCTTTGACTGCTTTCTGTGGGACGAACACCATGTCGTTGGGAGTCAGAAGGATTGCCCATGTGGCTAGTCGTGAATTTAATTCCCTTGGTTTGGTCATAAGGACTCTGATGGGGTTGATTCTGGATACGACGTGGATCGTCTGTCCGGTCACATAGTATCGTGTCTTCTGAATGGCAAAGAGAAGGGCAAAACATTCCTTCTCAACAGGGTTGTACCGATGCTCGGCTCCAACCATGGTCCTATTGAGATAATATATCGCCTGCTCGTGGCCTTTATTATTCTTTTGAGCTAATAAGGCACCAAGAGAATGATCCATGGCTCGAACGTATAGCAGGAAGGGCTTCCCCTCAACTGGTACCACCAATACAGGAGGGCTGGTGTGGTATTTCTTGATGTCGTCGAGCGCGCGCTGGTACTCTTCAGTCCATACAAAGGTGACCATTTTCTTCATTAGTCTGGTGAAAGGTTGACATTTACCAGAGAGATTTGCTATGAACCTCCTGATGTATGCCAATCGCCCCTGAAAACCTCGAAGCTCTCGATGGTTCCTTGGAGGAGCCATGTCCAGAATCTCCTTGGTCTTCTTCGGGTCGTTATGAATCCCTTTTGCCGTGATGATGAAGCCTAAGAACTTACCGCTGGAAATGCCTAGGAAAGACTTGGTCGGGTTCATCTTTAGCTGATGTGTCCGCATTAGATCGAACACCGTTCGTAGGTCATCCAAGTGGTTGGATTTGTACTTGCTTTTAATGACGATGTCGTCAACATAACACTCCACCGTAGATGCTTGCGGAATATGGTACTCACAGCCCTTTGATAGGTGGCTCTCGCGTTCTTTAATCCGAAAGGCATCACTGTGTAACAATATACCCCTTTTGGATTCCGAAATGTCGTATGCTTTACGTCTTCAGGGAGCATCTTGATCTGGTTGTAACCGGAGAACCCATCCATGAAAGACATACGCTCGAAGTCGCAGGTGTTGTCAATTATTACGTCGGTGATCTGGAGAGGGAAATCGTCTTTAGGGCAGGCCGAATTGTGATCTCTAAAGTCTATGCAAATTCGTATCTTCCCGTTGTTCTTAGTGACCGGGACGACATTTGTGACCCAATCCGGATGCTGCTCTTTACTAATGAAGCCGCTCTAGATGAGTTTGTCAACCTCCTCCTCAATAGCATCCATATGTTGGCGTAGAACCGACGTTGCTGCTGCTTGACCGGTTTGGCATAGGGCAGGATATTGAGGCGATGCATGGCCACTTGCGGGTTTAGACCTGACATATCTTCGTAGCTCCAGGAGAAGACGTCGATATATTTGCGGATAAGCTGTATCAGAGACTGCTTGTCATCTTCTGTTAGACTTTTGCTGATAAAGATGGGATTAGGTGAGGCCTCAACCCCTAATTCGACATGGACGACTTCATCTTCTATAGGGGGTTCACGCTGCTCAAAACGCCACTCCCACTAGGACCCTAAGCGCTACGCCCAGGGTTCGTCTTCGGAATACTTGAATGTTTGGTCTTCGTCCTCGACTGGAGGGTTTAGAGAAACCATGTTGGCGGATAGCGTCTTCTCGAAGACCTGGCCGGTACTGGTATCAGAGTACGGGGTGCGCCCTTGCTCGTCGTCCAACGTTGGTGGAGGGTTGGCCACTTCTACTGCTGCTTCTGGGACAGGGATGACATCGTCTTGCGCCTGTGGCTGGACAACTCTCAGACTAGAGAGTAACCATATTGGCCGTGACTGTCTTCTCTTCATAATCCAACGATATGACGTTGGCATTGATGAGGCGCTGGATTTGCCTTTTCAACACATAGCAATCTTGTGTTGAGTGGTGGATGTACTGGTGGTAATTGTAACACCCAGTTTTTCAAATAAGGATAATTTTGAAATTTTATAATTATAATCATTTAATAATGATATTTAAATCATATTGTGATTTTTGGTGATTTTTAATCAATTTAAAACTATTTAAAATATTGAATTGCGATTTTGACGGTTAACTAGTTGAACCCTAGTTTTGCTAAGCCTAGAGACTAACCATGACCAAGGGAGCATAGTCATGTGATTAGAAATTCAAATTACCAATTTTTAGCCTAAAGGTATTTTGGTCATTTTGACAATTTTATGGAATTATAATTTTGATTAATTAAATATTGTGCTAATCTTTTAGTTAAGCCTTAACCTAGAAGTTTAACCTAACCTAGATTAGTCTTGAGGTTAGAATCATGGTTAGAACATTGCTACTAAGTGCCAAGGTTAGTAATATCTAGATATTCCTAGGTAGGATATTTTTCTTTTGAGATATTTGTAAAAAGAAGCCTTGAACCAATAGGAAGGCTTGAAATTGGGTGGAGGAACCTCAACCACTCATCTAAAACCCTAACCCTAATCTTTCAACAGCCATACAAGCCCCCCCACTCCTATAAGTATGCTCCTATGTTGTTCTTGCCTATTTTTAATTACCTAAAAAAAGCCCTAATTGTTCCTCCCCAAAATTCTTCCCCTAATATCCAAATTAAGTCCAATTTGATCCTAATCAATTGCATCATCATCCCCAATAGTAGAGGGTGCTAAGGGAGGCTAGTTAGTAAGGTTTCAAAGCGAATTGACCATTCAATTGGAGAAGAACACCTTCCCCTTGTTCATTTTTCATTGAGGTTTCACCCTCGATAGGTAATTGCCCTAAATCCTATTTAAATTTCAGTTTCTTTCCATAGATGCATTCCTTTAGGGTTCCCCTAGGTGTAGCCCAAGTTTGGTAGGATCTCGTGTCCATTTCATGTCCGTATCGGACACGTATCGGTGTATTTAAATGCGTGTTCGATGAAATGTCACATAGAAATGGATTTTGGTAATTTTCAAAACTAATTACATGTATGTGTAGCCTAACATGTGTATATTACAACCCAAATTGATTGAGTCAAATTTAGGCAAGTTTGGACACGGTTTTAGGGCTTGGACACGCAACACGAGACACCGCATGGGGCTCGTACGGCTGCCCTGCTGTTCGAGTGTCCTAGCGGACACGACACGACACCACTTGACACGAAAATTGGTAGACACGTGGGCCTAGTGACTAACATCACGCCCATAAAATTTTGTGGGTTCTCGTCGACTGTGCGCGAAGGAATCGAGGCTGCACCGATTCTCCACTGTCACTGCACACACGAAAATACCCCACTGATACGCGCTTCGCACGTGGACACGCGACCTCGTGGACACATATCAGGCACCTAGACAACTAACCCTTTACCTAGGCTACCTCTGGACACGAGCACGTGACACAAGAGGGTGTGTGTCGTATCCTGTGATGCTCGACACCACTGCACGAGGCAGCCTCTGTGCGATTTTTCTAATACTGTGTCGACCCCTCTGTTGGACATGATTTGAATCCTTGTGTCCACTGTATGGACACATAACGTCACCCCTAGACACGTGTTCTTGTGGGTAACACTTCTACATGCCTGATTTGTAGGTTTTCTTTGGGTTTTGGTTTTCGATTTTGGACTCTACATGTATTGGTTCATTCCCAGTTTAATAAAACTGACAGTTAATAGAAACCTGAGATTAGAATTGAAATTTAGAACTGTGGATTTGTTTTAGTATAAAACTTAGTTAGATTTTGACTTAATCTACACATATTGTTGTATGTTAGCTATTATTGAAACTGGAAACCTAAATTATTGCATAACAGTAAACTGTGTAAGGATTTGAATGTTGAAAGTTGAAATGGGATTGGTTATTGATTGGGGATTGAAGGAGTTAACTGAAAACCATGTAAACCTGAATTTACCTATGTAAAACTGAGATTTTGCCATATTGTTTTCTGAGATTTCAAGTGTAATGTCAAACTGAGATACAAGTTTAATTCATATGTCATGTTGTCCTTTAACTTGTAAATTCAGTCCATTTCCAGTTGTTTTCAATAAACTGACATTGGTAAATGTATGAACCTGTGACTGAGATTTGGAGTGCATGTAAAAACTGAAATGGGGATTTGGAAATGAAAACAGAAACCTGTGAACTGAAACTTGGTTTGAAGTGGTATTATAATTTCGAGATGATGTTTGAACTCGAATTTAAGGTTCTCCCATTGTCCTGATACTAAACTGTCAAATTGAACTGTCACTTGAACTTCGAATTCCTGAGAACACCTGTGTTTTGACACATTACACTCTCACATTGTACTGATTTTCCTAACACTCATATGTACACATTAATCTACACATTTCACTAATGATTCCCTGTCACCTATACAAACCTGTCATAGGTATTCCTGAAAACTGTTAACACACACACATTTACACCCCCCTCCTATCTGAACACGGACACATGAAATCCCTTACATTGCACACACACCACACCACTCCTCATGCCCCCTTTCTTAACCCTCTCTCTATGTATAAATATATGTAGATGCATGAATGTATGCAATATGTTAATATAAATGCAAGTATCTAATATGCATGAATGTATGCAATATAATATAGTAATGTATATATGTGTAGATATGGTAGCTACAAAGATTTTTTGAATATAAAATCCTTGATTATATATATGATATTGATATAAGGTTTTGGCATGGGCTTGGTATAGGCTTGTGGCTTGGTTTAGGCTATAGGTAGAGTAGTAATAGGCCATAGTACTAGCCTGAGTTTAGTTTAGCTTATAGGCTAGGGTTTAGTACTTAGGTCTATAGGATTTTTAGCCTATAGCTAGTATTAGGTTTCCCTAGGTTGTTAGCCTAGTATAGAATTCTATTAGACTTAGTGATTGTGGTTTAGGCCTATTGTTGACCTAGTGGCCTAGAGTGTTGACCATGTTGACCAGAGTTGACCAATACCCTAGAAGTTTGTCTTGGACCTAGTTTGACCTATACAGTTGACCAGGTTTGACTTAGAGTTGACTTTGACCTAGATTTGACTTATAATCATGTAGATTGTATCGTAAACTTCATTTACCTTATTTTAAACACATTATAACCTGTACTGCTCCATTTAGGACATTGTGACTCCGGTACAGACATCTGATATTACACTACTCTTTTCAGAGTATCAGGCGAGTACATTCTCTGATAGTTCTCTCATTTACTTGTCAATTCCTGAACTTCAGTTCTAGTTAGTTTTATGTGATTCTTACAACACGTATGGATATTTCTGGATTCATGTATGCGACACACATACCATGTTGTCTGGCCTCTATTACTGGAATCATTGTTGGTATCATCATGTCTGGCATCTATTACTGGAATCATTCTGGAATCATTGCTGGTATCATCATGTTTGGCTGGACTCATCTCGATTCTCGTGTTTTGTACTGGATTCACTTGTATTACGAGGCAGGAAAATATTGAGTAAGACATGCAGACATACCCCAAATCTGGAATCTCCCTACTGGAATCTACTGGAAGTATAGCCATCTCTCGCTTGATCAGTGAGAGATGTGCCTGATACCTACAGCCGTTTACATGTCGATCTCGGTATTTTAAAACACACTGTTAGAGTATAGTCTGGACTCACCCTGGAATCTTTGATCACTGACTGGAATCATCTTATACTGGACTCATCTTGTACTGGAATCATCTGGTATCAGATTTATGTTGTCTGGATTTACTTGGGTTTTACACTTGTTTACATTTACTGTCTGGACTTATATCATGTTACTCTGGTTCAGCTAGTTTCTATTTTCAGTCTTCATTGCCATGATTCTTCTCTTGTTGTACTTACCTTACTTTTCTTGTATCTTAACTATTTTCTATACCATCACCTGAATATAAACTACCATGTTCATCAATAAAACTGTCTATAACTGCTTTAGAGTTCTCTGTCATTTACTTGGGTTTTCTAGATGAATTATACTCGTTCCAGTCCTGACTAGACCTGTTGAAAATATTACAGATGATTGCCCTGAGGATATTTGCCCCACTTGCCTTGGAGCAGGAGATGGCTTAGCTACCTTTGGCCCCGACACTCAGGAGTGATCGGAAGACTAGCTAGTAGACTTGGTTTAGTTTTCATGTTTTAGAACTTGAATTGTAATAACTTGATATATGAGTTTGTATTTGAGTTTGTTTGAGATATTATTAATTAGTAGTTGATATTTGTTGTTATTTAGTCTTTAGTTATAAACTTCTGTGTTATCATATCGTGCTTAGTCTGTGATTGAGATTTCATTATATCTATACTTGTCCTCCGTTCGGAGTTGAGATTTGACAAGTACATTATAAAATTGCATGAGTTGTTAATTAGATAGTAACCTAGGACAGCGTTCTACCGTCGATACTGCGGCGTAGGCTGGACGTACCCACTTCTCGTACCCCTACACTGGGTGTGGGTCATGACAGTAATGACAGTACTTGGGATGGTCCACCTTTTGTACTTTATCAGGACGTTTGGGTGCCGGGATGGACAGTTTGCCACTTTTCGTAAGCATCTCGAAGAGCTCCAGCATATCCTCGTCATTGAAGGAGTAAGTCTCCCTCGGCCTTTGTGTTTCTAGGAACTTGGGGTTCACGGATGCTGAACCTTTGGAGATGTTGATGCTGATTGCCTTTTCTGTCTTTGGGGTTGCTACTGGACGAGCGTCTACCCTTATCTTCAAGTGCAGGAAAGTGCAGACCCAGGAGCTACGCGTCCTGGGCTTTCCTCTGTGTAGCGTCCGCCTTTGTAATGAAAGGCGTCCACACCATGCAAGGAGCACTGTGCCACAAATTGATTACGGGTAGCATGTTCTTGCGGCATTAGTCCATAAGCATGGGCTCAGACATGTCGGGCGATAATCTGAGGGCTACCTGGCGAAAGCGCTCGATGTATGCGCGGACAGGCTCCTTCTCCCTCTGGACAATTTCCATGAGGGTCAACATCATCATTTCCATCCCTCCTTCGTAGAATCGGTCCACGAACAAAGTCTTCAGGTCTTCAAATAACGAGATATAATCGTCTGGAGGACTGCAGAACCATCATAGGCTACCCCCTACAGGGCTCCTATAAATATGTTGGATAGGAGGGCGTCATCCTTTGGCTGGTACCCAGTTATCGAGGCAAAGTACCTCAAGTATTATCGAGGAGACCCCTTCCCTTCATAGAGTGTAAGCGTCTGCAGATTGTATTTGGGAGGGTAGACGACTTTGTCCTACTCGAAATGGTTTGGCTGCCGGATACCCATCTTCCGGAGTGCTGCTTGCTTCTCCTTGGCATCATGACGAGCTTACAGCTCCTTGATGGCCTGCCGTATCTCGGTCTGTATTGCAGAACCTGTAGCCGATGGAGTAGACAAGGAGGGTCCTGCCCGGTGGGCGGTAGGCAGCCTGCTGGATCCGTCATTGGTTGGCGGATCAAGCACAGGTGTAGAGGCAGTGGGGGCCATATTGCTCTTGAGGTCGATTATGACCGAGGATAGAGTCTTCACGGTGTCCATCAACGTATCTAACTTTGTCTCGAGGGCTTTGATACGTCTGAGAGCTTCATTGTTGTCTTCCTCGTTGCCATTGGCCATGAATACGGACCAAATGTGAGGATGAGTTGAGGGAGCCATGGATCCTTTGCTCTCTGGCTCAAAAGCCTGAGCCTCGCCGTCTTGATGATACACCGTAAGATTGTGATCTTCCTCGGACTCAGCACGGTTGCTACCCCCAGCCTGGTGACTGGCTGCACCGATAGAGGCATCCATGTCATTTTGCTCCTCCTCAGATCGGAACACAGGGTTGTCGTGCATGGCAGGAGGCTGGCTACCTCCATTATTTGGCATGCCACCCAATGCAGATTTGGAATGAGTGCCTTAGAACACACCTGCATCGGGTACTTTAGCTTTGTTCCTCTCCGTCCTACTCTTCGGTTTAGCGACCGATATGGAAGGATTCTGGGAGGGCTTCTTGAAAGCTCTGGAATCCTGTGCCTCGTAGCACGTGACGATGCGGGGTTCATCTTCTTTATGGCTCACCGACCCCCTGTTAAGCCTCTAGCGTTGGGTCGACGTGGAGTGAAGTCTCTGGAAGACAAAATACTGGCTCGATGATGGCATGGCCGTCTGCTGGTAGCAGCAGTTGATGGTAATCTGGGTGCAAAAGTGCCTTGATTTAGGCACGCCCTACACCATAGATTCTCCTTCCACTTGGGAGAGGGTCGGATCTTCCACCATGGCACCCCTATTGTACATGCAGGAAAGCTGCACGCAAGTACAGTCAGAGCGGGTCAGGCAGGGAAGCCTCATGTCGCTTCTACGAGAACGCTGCTCACGTGGCTCCTTCTCCGTAGGATGTACCCCCTGGCTTGGCTCTCGGAGCCGTGGATCCTTCGCTCTCAACGCGGGCCTCTGGTCTGCCATAGGTGCTGTTTGCTTATTGTGCGAACCACGAACCCCCAAGGATCTCTTCCTACTACCCCCAGCGGGTGAGTAGTATTCAAAGTCCGTCGAAGGCTTGCTTGAAGGGAAAGTGATTATGTCGAAGGCAGATTTTCTTACCGACAATGGTCCCGTCGTGAGGGGTTGGACCGGCTTGTGCTTCCTTTGGTGTCGTGCCTTCGTCAGATTAACCATAGAACCATTGTCTTCCTCGCCATGCTTTCCCAGGATGGGAATCGGGCGAGGGGATAAGGCTGTAGAAGCTGATATCTTCTTCGTGCTTCGGCGTTGAGGGGGTCCTGAGACGCAGTTTCCGCCATCGTGCTGCTAGCTGCAGCCACTTTAGGCCTCCAGACACGTCGAGTCTTCTTCGGTTGTAGCAACCGCTTTGAAGTCTTCGACTTTTTATTAGAGAGGAGATCTTCAAAAGCTTGCTGGTCTAAGCATACGACCAGTATGTCTTGGGAAGATCCCAGCAAGTTATCATCAGATTGTGTCACCGCCTGCTCATTGGAGGAGAAGGTATTCCCTAACAGAGTCGTCATTTTGTTCAACATAACAAAAGGTTGAATGAACTTTTTGCTTTATTGAACGTATAAGGTATCTGTGTACAAAGAAGGAAGTCCTAAACAGGATATTCTAAGTACAGGGATAAGAGATTTCTAGGAAAGTGTGATGGTGGAGATCGAGCACTGCAGCAGCTCCTTTACTCCGTTGAGGATCTGACGATTAATCAACCTTGCTCTGGCTCTCTGGCGCCTTTGATGGAACTCTGGGGTCACCGATCAAGAGGCTATCTAGAGGAGAAGATCCTTTGGAGGTGGTTGTGCTTCTGTTGGTTGGTTGGTTGATTGTTCCTTCTTAGATGAAGGTTGTCACTCCCTTTAATTTGAAAGAGAACTCCTTCTATTTATAGAGAACCCAGCACATATGCGATGGGTATTAGGGTTCCAAAAATATGAAAGAATTTGCCGTCATTGTATGGTGTGGGCTTCTGTGGCGCTGACACGTGGCGGACATCGAGATTCTCCTCAATCGAGATCTCTGGTGGTTATCAACATAACCGAAGGAGGTGACACATGGTGCGTGCCAATTTGATTGCTCGGATATAGCCGAGTAAATCTTGGGATTTCATCCTTGATTTGGAGTCTAATTGATCCCCGTCTAAGATTTAAATCAATATGGGATGATGTCAATCATGATTTAATCCAAATCTTTTCTGCAAGAGGCGGTTTAAACAAACCAATTGGGGTGGACCCATGCTTCCTGCACCTTGGTGAGGACTAAGTACTGTTGTGCTTCTGGAGCGAGGAGTAGACCGTGCTTCTGGAGACGATGGAGCCTCTGTGCTTTCAGGCGACGAGTGGACTTGGCTTCGAATAATGATGAGACTTCTGTGCATTTAGAACAACGATGAAGCTGTGTTTCGGAGTAACAGAGTCATTGTGCTGTAGGAGACGAGTAGGCTTGTGCTTCAGGTTGGCGAGGTTACCGTGCTTTTGGAGCGACATGATGACCTGCATTGGTTGCAGTAGGAGTTCCTAAGTCTCTTGTAGAGAAGTAACTTAAGCTTCTGGATCGGAGCAGATGACTGCACCATCAGAATGGAGATGGTGTGAACATATCACCATCCTGCGCCTCATGTGGACGCATGTAAGTAGCTGCGCGTCCGAACTTTGAAGGCGTTGGCTTTGGAGGAAAGGGTATAACACCCTTGTGTGTCTGAGGTTGGCGCAGACAGGTAGCTGCACCTCTGGAGTGAAGACACTGGTTTCTGAAGTAAAGGAAAGGGTGGAGCCTACCACCATCTTGCTTCTGAGGTTGGCGCAGGCGACTAGCTGCGCCTCTGGCTTGAAGGCTTTGGCTTCTGGAGTAAAGAGCAATAAATATCCGCTCTTTATGGACTTTCCTCTTAATTGCCATCGTAATATGGGGAATTCCAAGGGTCTAAGACTGACACTCATCGTGCTGAGTCTTAGGTTCATCCCATTAATGCAGGAATTCTGACCGTCGGCCATGTGGCGTGTACTCTGGGCCATTCTCGGCCCTATAAAAGGAAAAGTTCTCCTCTGAAGAGTCGTTTTCTTCTTCTTGGCATCCTTCACCACCTTGCGAGATCCAAACTTAACTTCGAGCGGGGATCGGCCTTGTATAAGTTGACTGCTGGTTGAGGCTTTTCTCGTTCATAGGAGCCATGTTCTTATAGAAGAACTCTGTGTAGAAGGAGCCATCGCTGCCCTTAAGAAATACGTAAATATCCTTCTTAGCGATTTCAACTCTGGACGACGTCTGGGAGATCTTCGAGGTCCTGACGACCTAGGTCATTGGTGGATAGCCAACCCGAAGAGCCACAGGTTGTGCTATGTTCTTCCCATTCAGGGCTTCGCAACCTGCTACGCTCTTTGAAGGCTTGGGCCAATGACTACTTCAGGAAGGTGCTTGCTTTGGCCGAGTGGCTGATATGCTTCTGGAAAGCTACACCAATAAAAAGGTCAGAATACGCCTCGATGGAGGTCAATCTTTTAGCATGAAGAAGAAGGACAGCGTTTTGACGAAGACCGAATCCCTTGTAGACCCCTCTAGGCTCTGTCGAATCTGCACCAGATCCTTTCTAGACGAACAGAATTAGTCCTTTTTGTGTAGTCTTGATGTGTCTGTACTAGACTTTGGTAGACGTGACACATAAGGAACTTCTTTTCATATCTTCTGTTTTGTCTTTTTAGCACTTGGGCTGAGCCTTTGTATCATCTGCTTTGTGGCGAAAGGATGTCATCAGCTAAGATTTTTCATGTTTCTACAACCTGTAGCACCAAAAAGATACAAATTTGAAGTGTCAGAGTTCAAGAAAGTATGTCGCACTTCCTTCAGCGGTACCGAAGGCACTTATATGGCGATCAACTCGTTAGAAGAGCTGGAAGATCACGTTGAGCTCCTCGGCATTGAAGAATCCAAGCAAGTCGGATGTGCCCAACTTGAACTCCGTTTGAACGCACACGACTTGTGGGCCATGCACAAATGAGCGATCCGACGCGACAATAACTCAGCGTCGATCTCTTGGGCCATGTTATGCAAACCTTTAGAAGTCGAATACCTTCCTTTAGCCGTTCGCCTAGAGAAGGAAAATAAATTCATGCAGTTGAGGCAAAGAAACAGAATGGTGCAACAGTATGTAGCCGAGTTTAACAAATTGTCCAAATTTATTGGTGCATTTATGCATACAAAGGAGTGTCACGTACGACGATTTGAAGTGGGTCTGCGACCTTCTATCTCTGCCCATGTGGAGGTGCCGGAATACAAGATCACGGGCGATGCTCTAAATCATGCTCTCTGCCTTGAGAGCCAATTTCCTTCCGTCGATGCCGATGTTGTTCACTATTCAAATCATAAACTGTTAGGGTTATATACTAAAAGCATCACTTTTGTAGTAACCTTATTTCCTTAAATTTTGAATGAGAATCATGTGGGCAAATGTTTGCATATTGTATTTGTTGCAAGTGTTAATGCAAATGTCTGATATTCTATATTGTAGATAATATGGTGTATGGTGTCACACAGAAGATCATATTATCAGTTCCCTAGGGAGTATATAAATAGTTCACAACCTAGATGGACTTGGACAATCTATTAGAAAGGTAGTGTAATCTAGTATTAGTCTATTTTGACTATAGGTTTACACTAGTACACTTTGTGTGTATTGAACAGGACCACTTGAGGTTGTTCTCTTTATACTGACTACATAAGAGAACAAACACCTCTGTTATTATGGATGCTTGTGCTCTTAATCCGGATATAATAACGGATATGTATATGCAGTGTGCATTACTTTGACTCATAAAAGAGTGAGATTCATTATGGATCAACAACCTCTATGAATTGGGTAATAACATTGTATGTATGATGGGCTGTTGATTATAAATGGAATCCATGTTCCGATACATCAGGTTGATGATGTCCCCTTAAGGAGCTCATAAGGATTGTCATGTAAACCCTGCAGGTGTTTTATATCCGACATGACAAATAAAGTTGAGCGGTACTACTTAAGGACAAAAGATGTCGAATCAATATAGTTGCCAGTAACTTAATTTGATCGACGGACATACGATATCTTAACATGGGGAGCCAAACGAGCATATAATAAAAGGAGCCCACAAACATAATTTGGGATTAGGGAGGTAGTGCAACAATA
The DNA here is from genome assembly GCA_029216955.1 of Iris pallida. Taxonomy (NCBI): domain Eukaryota; kingdom Viridiplantae; phylum Streptophyta; class Magnoliopsida; order Asparagales; family Iridaceae; genus Iris; species Iris pallida. The sequence goes on from JANAVB010026799.1 coordinate 9,087,246, forward strand.
GCTCATTAGTGGACCGAGCTATTGTTAATGGGCCTGGATTGTGTGTTCGGGCTGAACACGGGATATCCAGATCCGTTAGGAGGCCTAACCCTAATTTCTTTTCATGGTCCCTGTCGTAGCCTATATATATCCTCTATTCTCTGACCGCCAGAATACTGATCAGAAATCTGAAACTTTCTCTAAATTCGTGATTCACGTAAGGAGAGAAAGAGAGGGCTGCCAAGGAGAAGAAAAGGTTGGGAGTTCATCGCCCACACGACGTCCAACTCGAGGAAGGAATACGTGCAGAAGATCTTGGGGTCGTTTGCTCGAGATTGCCAGGAATTACTTGTCTCCTTTTCGCCGCAGGTATAATTCGTGAACCCTAGTTTCTTCCTATGAAGGGTTAGAACACGTATTAGATCTGTTTAACTTTCTATCGATTAATACGCACACCAAAGGAAGGGTCCTAGGAATTCCCAGTTCTATCAATTGGTATCAGAGCCACTTTGGATCTACGTATTGATTGATACGTCCATGTTGTCCAATAAAACCTGCGCTGTGTAATAGTCGGTAGATGTAGATCTGTTCTAACTCGGTTTTGCAGGCATCTTAGATCAAACTATTATGATCCAATGCATGTTTTTGATTGTGCTGTTTAAACCACGGACATATCGTGGATATTGTTGTTGCTGTGGATGTAATTAAAATCACGAGGGTTGATCGTGCTTATTATTTTAATTTTTCAATCTAGATTATGTGTGAACTCCTTCAGGAGGCATATGATTGATGTAATTTTTATTATTTTTGATCAATCGTGATGGCGGTGGTGGCTGTTTCTGACGCCGGACGAGATGCTGGTTTTAAGCAGTCCAGAGGCAGACAGATGATTTTTGATGAAGGAATCGACAGCCAAAACCTAAAAAAATGGACATATTTTGGATTCGGATAGTTGAGGACGGAGCAGCAAAGATGACCATAATAGTTGGATATTTTCTCTTATTTTTGTCATTTTGTTTTTTCTGATTATGCATGTTTATTATTGTGTGGTTGTTTTTTTTTTTTTGAAAAACCAAGCCTACATTAATAATGGACAACATGGACATAATATCAACTAGTAGAAAAATCCTCATTGTTAAATAACTAAGTGGGAGAGGATATTTATTTAATATAAATCCTATGGTCTCCATTACTGGTTTGTAGGTGATGTAATTATACTTGCGTGTTGGCTTTAGTGCTTTCCTCCATATCGGATGAGTATAATTATGGATCACCAGTACAAACTTCCTTAGGGATAATTGTAGAAAGTTACCTAGTATGTGTTCACTTCTCCATCTGAAGGAACTCATTACAAGGAAATGGACTTAGTATTAAGTAATGGTATACACTTAGATACAAATAATGGTATCCTCCCCATCGGAGTCACTGCTATTATTTGTATGACCAGAGCAAGACCAACATATTAATTTTATTTGTCATAAAGTTATATTGACATGATAGTAAAATTAATAAGAAAAACCTACTTGAACAAAGTTGAATTTGTATACGTCCACACTATCGTGGCATGCTAAATTCATGGTGTTTAAGGTGTTGGTGAATTTCTTATTATTGTTTTGAGGGAATCAATATTTAGTTAATTCAAAAAGTATTTTTGCCCTACATAATTTTATTTATGTGATTCTCAGGATTTCAAAAAATGGGTTCTTTCTGTCCACTTATGGTGATTCTTAAAGAAAACAAACTTACTGGACCTAATTATATTGACTGGAAACGTAATTTGGATATTGTTTTGACTGCTGAGGAGTACAAATATGTACTTGTTGAGGAATGCCCACCTAAGCCTAAAGCTAAGTCTGATGAAGAGGTCAAAGAGGCTTATCAGAAGTGGAAAAAGGCAGATGAGATGGCGCGGTGTTACATTCTGGCATCTATGTCAAATGTACTGCAACATCAGTATCAGGCCATGGCCACTGCTTATGACATGATGTATAACCTCAAGGAACTCTTCGGACATCAGAGTAGAGCAGCTAGGAAGTTTGCTATAAAATGTTTGATGAATACAAAAATGGCTGAGGGCACACCAGTAAGGGATCATGTTCTCAAGATGATGGGTCATCTGAATGAGATGGAGATCCTTGGAGCTGAAATCGATGGGGAATCCCAGGTCGATATCATTCTTGGGACTCTGCCTAAAAGTTTTGACAATTTCTGCCTTAATTACAACATGAACAAAAGGTTGTATAGTTTGGCAGAACTTACAAAAGAGCTACAGGATGCTGAATCTCTCTTTAGGCAGAGTGGTCATGTTTTTGTTTCTGAAAAGGCTTCTACTTCTAAGCCAAAAGGCGGTAAGAAGAAGAATAACATTCAGAAACATGCAAACTCAGCAAAGAAGGGCATGGAACCTCAAGGCACGGTGAAAAAGCCGAAAGGCAAATATTTCAAGTACAAAGGGTCAGGACATTGGAAGACTGATTGTCCACTTCTCAAACAAGGGAACAAAGAAGGTATATCTCATTTACTAGTAGTTGAAACATGTTTAGCGGTGTTATCTACCGGCACCTGGTGTGTCGATACAGGAGCTACTAATCATGTCTGCAATACATTACAGGGGTTCCAGGAAACCAGACGGCTCAGTGATGGAGAGATATGCTTGTTCATGGGTGATGCTACAAAAGTATCGGTCGTTGCATTAGCAGATGTTACTTTATCTTTTGGTAGAAATAAGTCTTTGACACTGAGAGATTGTCTTTATACACCTTCACTTAGAAGGAATTTAGTTTCTGTTTCTATGTTAGTTAAGGATGGATATTCAGTTTATTTTAATGACAATATTGTTATTAGAAAGAATAAATATTTTATCTGTTCTGGTGCATTGGTTGATAATTTATATGTCATTAATCCTATTTCGCCCACAATGTAACTTATGGAAATGAATAATATGTCATCTAACTTAAATAAGAGAAAAGAACCTTCTTGTATGAACCAAACATATCTTTGGCACTTGCGATTGGGGCATATTAACTTAAGAAGGATTCAAAGACTGGTTGAAGATGGACCTTTGAGTTCATTGGAAGTGGAGGCACTACCAGTCTGTGAATCCTGCTTAGAAGGTAAAATGACCAAAAGGCCCTTTGCGGCAAAGGGGTATAGGGCCAAAGATGTGTTGGAATTGGTTCATTCTGATTTGTGTGGACCCTTGACTATCCAAGCTAGAGGTGGCTTTGAATATTTTGCCACATTTATTGACGATTATTCAAGGTATGGATACATTTATTTGATGCGCCGTAAGTCGGAGTGCCTTGAGAAATTCAAAGAGTACAAGGCTGAAACGGAGAAACGTCATTGAAAATGTATCAAGTCATTACGATCAGATCGTGGTGGCGAGTACCTCTTTGGAGAGTTTAGGGATTATTTATCAGAAGCTGGGATTGCATCCCAATTGACTGCACCTGGAACGCCCCAGCAGAATGGTGTAGCCAAAAGAAGGAATAGAACTATTATGGAGATAGCTAGATCAATGATGAGTTATTCGGATTTGCCAGATTTGTTTTGTGGATATGTCTTAGAGACTGCAGCTTATATTTTGAACTTGGTTCCTTCTAAGTCAGTACCTCTTACTCCCACAGAGCTGTGGATTGGGCGTAAGCCTAGTCTGAAACATGTTCGTATTTGGGGTAGTCCAGCACATATGCTGAATGGCAGATAAGTTGGAATCTCGTACAGAAGTACGCTTGTTTGTAGGCTATCCAAGAGGAACGAAAGGAGGTTTATTTTATAGTCCTAAGGATCAGAAGGTCATTGTTAGCACCAATGCCCAATTCTTAGAGGAAGACTATGTGATGAACCATAAACCCACAAGTAGAGTTGTTCTAGAAGAACTGAGATGTGAGACACCAAGTACATCAGTACCAACAGTACAAGAGGATGAACCACAAATAACTGTACAATGTGTCACAAATGTTACACCACAACCAATAGTGCCTCGTCGTAGTGGGAGGGTTGTGATACAACCTGATAGAGATATGTTCTTGGGAGAGTCGTCAGACTTCGTCCCTGAGGAACAAGATTATGATCCCTGTACCTACAATGAAGCACTCCAGGATAAAGATGCAGAGTCTTGGCAAAAAGTAATGATATCTGAAATAGAATCTATGGATTCTAATCAGGTCTGGGAGCAGCTTGTAGAACCACCCGTTGGTGTAAAAGCCATTGGATGCAAGTGGGTCTATAAGAGAAAAAGAGGATCAGACGGTAAGGTTGAAACCTTTAAAGCTCGGCTTGTAGCAAAAGGTTTTACTCAAAGAGAGGGTATCGATTATGATCGATTATGAGGAAACCTTTTCTCCTGTAGCCATGCTTAAGTCTATCCGGATTGTTTTATCTATTGTAGCTCATCTCGATTATGAGATTTGGAAAATGGATGTCAAGACAACTTTCCTTAATGGAAGTCTTGAGGAAGACATCTATATGAAGCAACCAGACGGGTTCATTGAAAAGGGCCTGGGGCATCTTGTTTGTAAGCTCAAGAAGCCTATTTATGGACTTAAGCAAGCTTCCAGATCTTAGAACATATGTTTTGATCAGGTGATAAAATTCTATGGATTTGATCAGTCAGGATGAATCATGTGTATACATAAAGTGTGACGGAAACGTAGTGGTGTTCCAAGTACTTTATGTGGATGACATTTTGCTCATTGGAAACAATGTGAAGGTGTTATCTGATGTAAGGGTATGGTTATCCAAACAGATATGAAGGACTTGGGAGAAGTAGGTCACATCCTTGGGATCAAAGTTCTACGAGATCGCAAGAAAAGGATGTTGGGCTTATCCCAAGCTTCCTATATCGATACTGTACTAACTCGTTTTAGTATGCAAAATTCTAAGAAAGGTTTCTTACCTTTTAGACATGGAATTGCTCTATCAAAGGAGCAGTGTCCGAGGACACCTAAAGAGATAGAGAACATGAAGGCAGTTCCTTATGCTTCAGCAGTAGGAAGCTTAATGTATGCAATACTATGTACGAGACCATATATCTGCTTTGCCGTAGGCATGGTCAGCAGATATCAGTCTAACCCAGGACAAGAGCACTGGACTGCCGTAAAGAATATTTTGAAGTACCTGAAAAGGACTAAAGTGTATATGCTGGTTTACCAGGCAGATAGTTTAGTTCCCTTGGGGTATACAGACTTAGATTTTCAGTCAGATAGGGATTCCAGAAAATCTACCTCAAGTTATGTGGTTACTTTGGGAGGTGGGGCCATTGTGTGAAGGAGTATCAAGCAAAAATGTATTGCTGATTCCACCATGGAAGCCGAGTATGTGGCAGCCTCTGAGGCAGCCAAAGAAGCGGTTTGGCTCAGAAACTTTCTGTTGGACTTGGATGTGGTACCTAGTTTGCCTAAGTCTATTACACTTTATTGTGATAATAGTGGTGCAGTTGCAAACTCGAAGGAACCACGAGCCCATAAGACAGGCAAACACATTGAGCGCAAGTACCACCTGATACAAGATTTCGTAAAGAAAGGAAAAGTTGCTGTGATCAAGATAGCATCAGCCGACAACCTAGCTGATCCCTTTACAAAGAGCTTACCAGCTGAGGCTTTTGATAGTCATGTTGAAGGAATGGGAGTCAGATGTGTAGCAGCATGGCTTTAAGTATAAGTGGAAGATTTGTAACAAAATACTGAAAAGCAATGCTTTGAGTATAAGTGAGAGATTGTTAGGGTTATATACTAAAAAAGCATCACTTTTGTAGTAACCTTATTTCCATAAATTTTGAATGAGAATCATATGGGCAAATGTTTGCATATTGTATTTGTTGCAAATGTTAATGCAAATGTCTGATATTCTATATTGTAGATAATATGGTGTGTGGTGTCACACGGAAGATCATATTATCAGTTCCCTATGGAGTATATAAATAGTTCACAACCTAGATGGACTTGGACAATCTATTGGAAAGGTTGTAGTGTAATCTGGTATTAGTCTATCTTAACTATAGGTTTACACTAGTACACTTTGTGTGTATTGAACAGGACCACTTGAGGTTCTCTTTGTACTGACTACATAAGAGAACAAACACCTATATTATTATGGATGCTTGTGCTCTTAATCCGGATATAATAATAGACATGTATATGCAGTGTGCATTACTTTGACTCATAAAAGAGTGAGATTCATTATGGATCAACAACCTCTATGAATTGGGTAATAACATTGTATGTATGATGTGCTGTTGATTATAAATGGAATCCATGTCCCGATACATCGGGTTGATGATGTCCCCTTAAGGAGCTCATAAGGATTGTCATATAAACCCTGCAGGTGGATTATATCCAATATGACAAATAACGTTGAGCGGTACTACTTAAGGATAAAAGATGTCGAATCAATATAGTTGTCAGTAACTTAATTTGATCGACGGACGTACGATATCTTAACATGGGGAGCCAAACGAGCATATAATAAAAGGAGCCCACAAACATAATTTGGGATTAGGGAGGTAGTGCACTAATAGCTCATTAGTGGACCGAGCTATTGTTAATGGACCTGGATTGTGTGTTCGGGCTGAACTCGGGATATCCAGATCCGTTAGGAGGCCTAACCCTAATTTCCCCTCATGATCCCTGTCGTAGCCTATATATATCCTCTATTATCTGGCCGCCATATTACTGATCAGAAATCTGAAACTTTCTCTAAATTCGTGATTCACGTAAGGAGAAAAAGAGAGGGCTACCAAGGAGAATAAAAGGTTGGGAGATCGTCGTCCACACGACGTCCAACTCGAGGACGAAATACGTGCAGAAGATCTTGGGGTCGTCCGCTCGAGATTGCCAGGAATTACTTGTCTCCTTTCTGCCGCAGGTATAATTCGTGAACCCTAGTTTCCGCCTATGAAGGGTTAGAACACGTATTAGATCTGTTTAACTTTCTATAGATCAATACGCACACCAAAGGAAGGGTCCTGGGAATCCCCAGTTCCATCAGATGGACCTTTGAGTTCATTGGAAGTGGAGGCACTACCAGTTTGTGAATCCTGCTTGGAAGGTAAAATGACCAAAAGGCCTTTTACGGCAAAGGGGTATAGGGCCAAAGATATGTTGGAATTGGTTCATTCTGATTTGAATGGACCTATGACTATCCAAGCTAGAGGTGGCTTTGAATATTTTGTCATATTTATTGACGATTATTCAAGGTATGGATATATTTATTTGATGTGCCGTAAGTCTGAGTGCTTTGAGAAATTCAAAGAGTACAAGACTGAAACGGAGAAACGTCATGGAAAATGTATCAAGTCATTACGATCAGATCGTGGTGGCGAGTACCTCTTTGGAGAGTTTAGAAATTATTTATCAGAGGCTGGGATTGCATCCCAATTGACTGCACCTGGAACGCCCCAGCAGAATGGTGTAGCCGAAAGAAGGAATAGAACTCTTATGGAGATGGTTAGATCAATGATGAGTTATTCGGATTTGCCAAATTCGTTTTGGGGATATGCCTTAGAGACTGCAGCTTATATTTTGAACTTGGTTCCTTCTAAGTCAGTACCTCTTACTCCCACAGAGCTGTGGATTGGGCGTAAGCCTAGTCTGAAATATGTTCGCATTTGGGTAGTCCAGCACATGTGCTGAATGGAAAAGCAGATAAGTTGGAATCTCGTACAGAAGTACGCTTGTTTGTAGGCTATCCAAGAGGAACGAAAGGAGGTTTATTTTATAGTCCTAAGGATCAGAAGGTCATTGTTAGCACCAATGTCCGATTCTTAGAGGAAGACTATGTGATGAACCATAAACCCACAAGTAGAGTTGTTCTAGAAGAACTGAGACGTGAGACACCAAGTACTTCAGTACCAACAGTACAAGAGGATGAACCACAAATAACTGCACAACGTGTCACAATTGTTACACCACAACCGATAGTGCCTCGTCGTAGTGGGAGGGTTGTGATACAACCTAATAGATGTATGTTCTTGGAAGAGTCGTCAGACTTCGTCCCTGAGGAACAAGATTATGATCCATGTACCTACAATGAAGCACTCCAAGATAAAGATGCAGAGTCTTGGCAAAAAGCAATGATATCTGAAATAGAATCTATGGATTCTAATCAGGTCTGGAAGCTTGTAGAACCACCCGTTGGTGTAAAAGCCATTGAATGCAAGTGGGTCTATAAGAGAAAAAGATGATCAGACGGTAAGGTTGAAACCTTTAAAGCTCGGCTTGTAGCAAAAGGTTTTACTCAAAGAGAGGGTATCGATTATGAGGAAACCTTTTCTCCTGTAGCCATGCTTAAGTCTATTCGGATTCTTTTATCTATTGCAGCTCATATCGATTATGAGATTTGGCAAATGGATGTCAAGACAGCTTTCCTTAGTGGAAGTCTTGAGGAAGACATCTATATGAAGCAACCAGACGGGTTCATTGAAAAGGGCCAGGAGCAACGTTGAATGTATTTCTAGATTTAATCTTGCATACTGCCCACCAGTCAAATTGATCTCTACAACGCCTTGGGTAGCTTGTATCGTAGACATGAACAGCCTGACTTGCTATCGCAAATGAATCGGACCCTCTATACCTCCTGCGATGATTTATATCGACAAATCCAAATTGTTTATCGATTCTTCAACCGATATTTGGTGTCGTATCGAACCACTCACATTTGAACATCACAATATGCATATCATATGGGGCAGTATATTGTAAATCTACAATATCCCGAAGTACTCCATAATAGTCAAAGTTTGGCTCGTCGTCATAGATGGTGCCTCTTATGCAAACATCGAAATCCTTGGTACTGATGGCGTTATTGATAAATTCGACATTTATAGCATTCTGAGTTGCCTTAAACCTGAAGCCATTAACGACATAGCCTGGCCAAGTCTTTGTTTGCTTCTTCGGTCCCAATACCAGATAACGAACACTCTCATTAGTGAGTGTTGTTTCAGGCAATAAAACCTGTAAACAAATATTTATAATTTAAATGTTTTAGATGCCTATATTTTAATGGTAGCCGCATAACATATTATCTCAGTTACTTACGTATTTGCGAAACCATGACGGAAATGTACAATCAACCTCTCTTTGAATTCCCTCATCGGTAATATCGGGTGTCCTCATTTTGACTTCATCTCTAAATACACTGTTAGAGAGAATAAGAATATATAAGTGTAGTCACTTACTTCATCAAATTAGAGATTATAACGAGTGCAAGTGTACTGACTTACTTCTCCAAATCTCTCACTTCTTGTATGTCACAGTTTAACAAGACATATCGGTGAGCGGCATCATACTCGTCGTCAGTCAACCACCATTTTTTACTAGCCCCAACAGGCTTGCCCCATACATTGAATATACCTCCATCCTCAACGTCCTCGTCATTCCTTTGAGGTCTATTTCGATTTGTCTTAACATGAGTATCAAAATAAATGGAGTAGAAGTTTGACACCTCCTCGATAAGATATGCTTCGCATATCGAAGCCTCTATATGAGCCTTGTTGCCAACTTTCTTCTTTAGATGGTGTAGGTATCTAGAGAGACAAATTATCTTGAGAATTAAGAATGAATTTTAAAACCCACTAAAATTTAACTTAAATTATATCGATTTTTATGTACCTTTCAAATGGGTACATCCATCAATAATGAACAGATGCACCGGCACGGGCTTCGTATGCTAGATGAATCGGTAGATGCTCCATGCTGTCGAAGAAGCCAGGAGAAAATATTTTCTCCAACTTGCAAATTGTTAAGATAATTTTCTCCTCAAGTTCAACCATGTGTTGCACAGTCAACTTAATTGAACAAATATCCCTGAAGAATGTAGATAGTTCGGCCAACGGAACCCATACAGCAGAAAGCAACAACTCTTTCAAAGCAATGGGCAGTAATCTTTCCATAAACATGTGGCAGTCGTGACTCTTCATTTTCGTTAGCTTGCGTTCATTGAGATCAACGCATCTAGACAAATTCGACACATAGCCGTCGGAAAATCTTAAAGTAGATACCCATTTGCAGATTATTAATCTATCTTCCTTGCTCAATGTGTATTATGCTATCGGCTTAGTTAATTGTCCACCAGCTCCCTTTTGTATCAAGTTCAGATAAAGACGCTTGCATATCTCGGCAATGTCTTGTCTTGCTTTTGGATTGTCCTTCGTCTTTCCTTTAATATCCATGACGGTATTGAAGACATTATCGAACACATTTTTTTTGATATGCATAACATCAAGATTATGCCTTATAAGATTATCTTTCCAATAAGGCAAGTCCCAGAAGATACTCCATTTGGTCCAATTATGGCTTTGTCCGAACCCATCGACACGATTGTTCGATGGATCTTCCATTACAGTGGGCAAGTCCTTTACATCTTGCCAAATATCGTATCCCGACATTCTGGCAGGCGGATGAGAAAATTCTTGTTTTCCTGCTCTGAACGCGTCCTTGTTCTTTCTCCAAGGATGACTCACGGACAGAAATTGACGGTGACAATCAAAGACAGAAGTTTTTCCTCCATGCTTAAGGCGGAACGCCTTACTATTTTCCTTGCATATCGGACAAGACATGGTGTCGTGAGTACTCCATCCCGACAGCATACCGTATGCAGGAAAATCATTGATTGTCCACATCAGTGAAGCTCTCATCTGAAAGTTCTGTTTCCTGGAAATATCATAGGTCGCGACGCCGATCTCCCACAGCTGTTTCAGCTTATCCACCAACGGTTGAAAATATATATCGATGTTCTTCGTCAGATTTTTGGGACCCGGTATGATAGCTGTCAAGAATATATAAGGATTCTTCATACACATCCATGGTGGCAGATTTAAGGGATAAGAATCACCGGCCAGCAGGAGTATTGATATCCCGACTGCCCGATAGGGGCGAAGCCATCAGAACATAACGCCAGACGTACATTTCTAGGCTCTGCAACAAAATCTGGATGACGCAAATCAAAATATTTCCATGCCTCTCCATCTGAAGGACATGACAATTCTCCATCATCCTTTGTGCGTTTTTCGTTGTGCCACGTCATGTGTTCTGCTTTATTCTGAGACATATACATCATCTGCAAGCGCTTCGTGATCGACAAGTAATGTATATACTTATAAGGACGTCGTTTTCTAGTTGACTTTCCTTTTCCACTGACTGGCTTGTAACGATCCGCATTACAGAAGATACAACTTTCTATGTCCTCGTTCTCCTTGTAGTACAACATGCATCCGTTGCGACAACAATCTATCTTCTCGTATCCCAGTCCCAGTTGTCGGACCATTATCTTTGACTTGTAGAAGTTTTTTGGAAGCTCTTTTGATTCCTTCGGTAACACCTCTTTGATTAGTTGTATAATCCGATCATAGCAAGTTTGTGGCAAGTTAAAATCGGACTTTATGTTCAACAACCGCATCGTCACTGACAATACGGAATGAGGCTCACAACCAGGATATAGAGAAGTTTCTGCATCCTAAAACATATCATAGAACTCCTTCGCCTCGGGATTAGGATCATCAGGATCAAAATTAGGCCCTGCCGCGTCGTACACCATATCTCATGCAAGGTTCTGCAGGTCTCCATAATCAACAGAGCATTCATCGTCCTCGATGACAAAATCCGTTGTAGCATTATCCTCAAAAGCATAAGTAGCAGCATTCGCAACCTGTCTTTCCGCATATAGTTCACCTTACGATGACCACAGGCCTTAATCACGTACGAAACCCTTACGGGTCAAATGATCTCTCACAGTCACCACTTCTTCGTAACGTCTATTGCGACAATTACTACATGGACACTTGATTTTGTTTCCGTCCATCTACTGAGCTTTGCTCATGGCATACTTAAGAAACACTTCCACGCCTACTTGAAAATCGTCACTCACACCTATTCTGCTCTCGTGTTGTCGTTTGTACATCCATGTATGATCAACGAAATAACGATCCATTACAGATTGGATGTGAAAATCTGTATCGTAAGACAAACTAAACAAAATTAGTATATAATCATGTAACAGGTGGATCCGCTGGTATATAGGCCGGATGTACTTAGTATCGACCGCATCAGATTAGTATCGGTTTATAGGTTTGGTATAGGCCGTATCAAATTGGTATTGGCCTTAGCGAATTGGTAGATACATATCCGATATGTATTGGTCATATAGCTAGGATTCATATTGGCCTTATCGATTCGGTATCGGCCATATCTGATAGGTATCGACCGTATCGGATATGTATCTGCAGTATCGGATTAGCATGGTGGAAGGTTTAGTAACAACTGTACTTGGATTTCTTCCTTCTCGAGCTAGAATACCATTGCAAGAGAGTCACGAGAGAGTAAAAAAATCTCCTACATATTAATGTTTACGAGAGTGATTGGCCAATTACAATAACATACATGCTGTATTTTCCATCAGGGAAGGAGAGATTGAAAGCAATAACATATAGAGTTGTATTTCGGGAGAACTCGTATAAACTCTTTGTTCACAAAACAAGCTATAGAGAATACAGAACAAGTATTGAGTTCATAACCTACTTCGCAAAAGAAGTATCTTAATGTTCTCAGTTATCTCAGGCTGATCTGACATAAAATAGTAAGATACTTCTCTTACGAAGTAGGTTATGAACTCGATACTTGTTCTGTATTCTCTATAGCTTGCTTTGCGAACAAAGAGTTTATAGGAGTTTGTCTTCTTCCGAAATACAACTCTGTATATTATTGCCTTCAATCTCTCCTTTCATGATGGAAAATGTGGCATGTATGTTACTGTAATTGGCTAATCACTCTTGTAAACATCAATATCTATAAGGTGTTTTACTCTCTCGTGACTCTCTTGTAATGGTATTCTAGCTCGAGAAGAGAAAATCTAAGTACAGTTGTTACTAAACCTTCCACCATGATAATCTGATACGGTCGATACACATCCGATACGGCCAATACCTATCGGATATGGCCGATACCGAATCGATAAGGCCAATACGAATCCTAGCTATACGGTCGATACATATCGGATAGGACGATACCAATTCGCTAAGGTCAATACCATCCGATACAACCAATACCAAACCGATATACCGATACTAATCTGCTACGATCGATACTAAGTACATACGGTCGAGGAGGTAGATCCGCTACCGTTAGTTCGATACCGATACTGATAGTCCGATACCGATAGTTCGATACCGAAAAAAATCCGACGCTAAATAGCCGTAGCTCAATATTCGACGGTAATCGTCGGTGATTTGTCGAAAGTCCGTCGCTAATTTCGACAAAAAAAATTCGTCGCTAAATAGCCGTAGCTAAAAATCCATCGTTAAAGTAAAAATCCTTCGCTAACATATACATACAACTCATATGGCCATAGCCTATAACACACAACTCATATGGCCATAGCCATTAACACACAACCACTACCTACATATATCATATATGCATACATACTTACCGACACCGATAGTGCGATACCGATAGTTCGATACCGATAGTTCGATACCGATACCGATACCGATACCGATATTCTGATAGTCCGATACCGATAGTCCGCTACCGATAGTTCGATACCGATACCGATAGTTCGATACCGATACCGATAGTTTGATACCGGAAAAAATCCGACGCTAAATAGCCGTAGCTAAATATTCGACGGTAATCCGTCGGTAATCCTATACCAATACAACACTAGGGGTAATAGATACATACAACTCATATGACACATCTACACCAGCTAGTATAGGACACAGCCTATAACCAAAACACATAGTTATGTGACAAGCCACACATCTATGTCACATAGCTAACACCCAAAACCAATGTACATCCTACACAAGAACATAAACACAATCTGCATATAAATATATATAAATGATAGCTATATATAAATAGACATATATATATATATAGAGAGAGAGAGGGAAGAGGGAACAAATGTGAGTGAAAGAGTCAAGGGGGCTGGACAGTGTTATCTCAGGGTTGTATGTGTGTGTGTAGCAGTAATGTGTGAAAGAGAGGGAGTGAGTGTCAACATACAATATATAGGGGGTGTGTGTGGTGTATAGATATGAGTGTGACAGATCATTAGGATGTGTATGTGTGTGTGTTGATGTGTACAAGGGTCAAACCCCCGCAGCCCCTGCCGCCCCCCGCAGCCCCCGCTGGCAGCCCCCGCCGCCCCCGCCACCCACAACCCCCCGCCGTCGCCCCCCCCGCCTCCCGCTACCCACAATCCCCCCGCCGCCCCTCGCCGCCCCACCAACCACAACCCCTCGCCGCCCCCCACCCCCCGCTGCCCCCCCACACTCCCTGTCACGACCAGCTGCCCCCCACGCCACCCACAACTCCTGCAGCCCCAGCCACCCACAACCCTCCGCCGCCCCCGCCACCCACAACCCCCCCGTCGCCCCCCGCAGCCTCGCCACCCACAACCTCCCGCCGCCCCCCAACCCCCCCACCCCCCGCCTCCCCCGCCGCCCCCCAGCCCCCGACGCCCTCGCCGCCCCCGCAGTCACCGTCGCCCCCACAGCCCCTGACGCCCCCGCTACCCAACCGACCACCGCGCGCAAGAGAGAGAGAGAGAGAGATAAAGAGAGAGAGAGAGGAGATTACCTTCGGGAGAGAGAGAGGAGAGGATGCCGATCACCGAGAGCCACGGGAGAGAGAGAGAGGAGAGAGAGTGAAATTTGGAGAGAATGAAAAGTTCCCCCTGTCGTTTCAATTTAAGTCTGGGGTGTATATTTAGCGACGGACTAGCGACGGATAATATCCGTCGCTCCGCAGACGCAATATTGGAAAACTGGCGACGACCTATCCGTCGCTACGTAGTCGACAATTTGTCCCGCCACTTCTCCCAACATTTTTTGCCAAATAGTCGACAGCATAGCGACGGATATAAATCCGTCGCTATATCTCCGACGCCTTAGCGAAGGACTGGCGACCTTTTCTCACCCTTAAAATAAAAATAAAAAATTATCGGTTTATCGTCGGTACTCCGTCGGTGATTTGTCGCAAATCCGTCGCTAATTACGACAAAAAATTCGTCGCTAAATAGCCGTCGCTAATTGACTATATTTTGGTAGTGTATGTTCCGCTAGATATTGTCAATCTTGTCTATCTTGTCTTACTTCAGGTCTTAGTCTTGTGCAAGTGCAACTTAGGCTTGCACGGCATCACGCCTTAGCGAGAACGATCGGTCTCAAAGAGTCCGAAGCAAGGACGAAAGGACTCTGCAGGATCGAGGTGTGACATTACCTTCGAGTTCAACATTCGATATCTGAAAATAGCAAGTGGAAAAAAATAGGAATGCAGGGTTAGTAGGTTGACTGTGTACATTGGATATTTTGTATCCTTATGCAATAAAAGCAGTGTCATAGTGTATATGTTGAGTGAAGCCAGAAGGGGGATAATTGAGTGAGGGAATAGCCATAGGGTGTACTAGTTTTGGTATATGGCCATAGGATACTAGTTGGTTAAGGTTAGTATAAGTACCTAGAGGTACTATTATGATGCAAACATAAAAAATAGGTCTAACAAGAGAATGAAAGGTTTTGTTATCAATTTTCCAGTTACTTATGGATATTTATAAAATAGGTTACTTGGACTCGGAGTTGGCACCAGACCTGTATAATCAGCTCAGGACACCAGGCGAGTACAATTATTATTTATTTCTAATATTGTTAATTACTATATCTCATTATTGTTGGCCCATTTAGCCATGGTCAAACCAATTTCGATAATTGACTTAAAACTTCGAGCTCGATATCAAAAGAAACAGAAGATCGCAGATTTCATCTATATTAATTTTTTTTACTTTATTCTGTATTTTTTGTTTATTGAGTCTAGAAAAGTTGTGCGTCGGGATCACTGGCATTTAGAAGTTCAATCCTGAACCAAAAACAAACCAATCCAATCCTTGATCCCAAACCAAACCAATATCCAAAAGCCAAACCAATTGACCCTGAATCCCTAGCAACCGAACTAGGCCAGTGTTATGCCCGAACTCAGTCCCTTGGGATCACACCTGGTCAGCAGCATTTCCTAGTCTTTTGGATCTCAAACGTTCAAAATTATGAACGTTGCCCTAACCGAGTCCTGCCTGAACTCTGTCACCAAAATTCCTATAAATAAAGAAGAATTTGTCTTTTCTAATTACTCATTCAATCTTCATTTTCTCTATCTATTCCAAAGCTTCTTATCTACTTTACAAAGCTTGAATCTTCAAATCGCCAAGACAACTCCCATTTTTTAGTGCCGATGGTTTTCGATTAGGAGTATTCGAGTTGTACAAGCTTGGCATATAAAAGATTTTTTCAGTAAGGTGTTTTGAAGTTTGATCATGGGCTTCGGATAAAAACACGACGGTGTTGAAGTTGGCGTGTTCTTCGGAGTAAAGCACGCGGTGTAATCTCTATTCAAAATAGTGGATTATAGCGGGCAAGAGTTCTCGCAAACTGGACTATTCCTCTCAGAGGGAAACCAGTATAAACCATGGTGTTTGCATATTGCTTTCTTGCCTCCACTTACTTATTGTTTTACTTCATTGCATTTAACTTCATTTATATATTTGCTTCACCTGCTTAGTTTTTAAATTGGTAAATATTTTTCGCTGCACTCTATTCGTCCCCCCTATAGAGGTGCCATCGATCTTATATTTGGTATCGGAGCACAGTTTATCTCTAGTCGGATTAAAACTCCTTGAGATACGACATCCCTATATCCAAGCAATAGTGAAGGTCAATCAACAAATAGGCCACCCCTATTTGATGGCATAAACTACACGTATGGAAGACACGTATGAGCTTTTACCTCAAGTCTCTTGATTTCGATTTATGGTCGATTGTCATGAATGGTAATAAGAAACCTCTACCTATTTCGGTAGAAGGCGTTCTAGTTGAAAAACCATTCGACAGATATACCGACCATAAAAGAAACAAGCCAGTCTTGATGCAAAAGCTATTAATGCTTTATTTTATGTTGTAGATAGAACTGAATTCAATAGAGTTTTCAAAATGTGTCACGTTTTACGAGGTTTAGAAACTTCTTGAGGTCACTCATGAAGGCACTTCACAAGTGAAGGAGTCCAAATTCTCACGACTAATACAAGAGTATGAGGCCTTCAAAATGAAGCCTAATGAGAGAATCATAAATATGTTTACTCGGTTTCTGGATATTGTTAATCCTCTATCTTCCTTTGGAAAAGAATACAGCAATCATGAGAAGATTTGGAAGGTGCTTCGCGGGCTAACCAAGAACCGGAATCCTAAAGCGACGGCCATTAATAAGGAAATGATCTCATGACAATGACTTTGAAACCCTTATGGGAAAGCTTATGACGCATGAGCTAGATCTTAAAGATATTGATGAGTCAGCTCCAAAAGAGAAGGCAATAGCATTTAAAGCTACCACAAGATAGCCTCGGACGATGAAAGTCAGTCAGACAGCTCAGACAACGAGCAGATGGCCCTCATGACAAGGAACTTCAGAATATTCCTTATATGAGAAGACAAGCCAGAAAAAAAAGATTCCAGAGACGATGAAGAACCGATCTGCTTTATCTGTAAAAGAAAAGGTCACATCAAGAAGGACTGTCATGTTATAAGAAAGAGAAGTAGACATGATCAGACGAGCAAAAGAAGGTCTTTGACTAAAAACTATGCTAACACTAGCATATGGTGTGAAAGCAAAGCTAGTGACTCTGAGAAGATGAGAAGCCTCGCAACACAGCGAACTTATTCTTTATGGCTACAGATGCTAAGGTAATATCGAACCCTCTCTATAAAGAATTTACATTCGATGAACTGTCTGATGCTTTCACTGATCTGTGAGAAGATCAAAAGAAAATGATAGACTTGTACAAAAGTGCTAAGAAAGAGCTAAAATTTGTACAATCTGAGTTCTCAAAGCAATCTCAAATGCTAGAATATATTAGAGATTCTTCTAGTGACATAAATTAGATTACTTCTTTAAAGTTAAGCTTACATGATACTCTTGAAAACCTTGAAAAAGCCAATCAAGAAAATGTAAAACTTAACGATCTCTATGAACTAGAGAAAAAGAAGTACAATATTGATGTTCAGAGAATAGATGCACTCACGGCCAAATACAATGAAGCCTATGACGTCTCTAAATAGTTATATATTAAACTGGGCAAACAGGTTGTCAAACTTATAGCTCCGGTGAACACAAGTCACAAGGCCGAGCACAAACACAACATGACCAATAATGCTAGAACTGCCAGAAGCCATGCATATATGTATACCTTTTCACACAATAAGAAAACACACACATGTTCAAAAACACATATACATGATATTCGAACTACACCGAGCACTAACACTTCTGTTACATGTCATTATTGTGGTATGAAAGGGCATGTATCACACCAGTGTAAGATAAGAAAGCTAGTAGAAGCAAGTGGATTCTCGATAGGACCTTTCTCATCCCACTAGAAGCAAGTGGTTCTCGATAGTGGTTGCTCCAGGCAAATGACAGGTGATAACACATTGTTTGCAACTCTATCGATGAAGAAAGAAGGCTATGTCTCCTTTGGGAACAACCTTAAAGGACATATTATTGGAATTGGCGACATAGGTACTTCTTCCTCACCCATTAATAAAGATGTATGCTTAGTAACAGAATTAAAACATAACCTGCTAAGTATTAGTCAACTGACTGATCATGGTTATGGAATTAATTTTGTTAAGAATAAATGTTTTGTTTATGATAAAACTTCTGGAATAACTTCCTTTGAAGGAAAAAGAGAGGCAAAAATATATGTACTATATCTGCCATAAAAGACTAACAGTTCAGGGAAGTGTCTATTCACAACTCAAGACGAAAGCTGGGTATAGCATATGTGTCTTGGACATGCGAACATGGACACAATTGTAAGATTGTCCACCAAGAAACTGGTAAGAGGCTTACCTGATATCACTTTCAAGAAATATATAGTATGTGCCTAATGTGAAAAGAACAAGACATCTAGATCATCTTTCAAATCAATAAATGCTGTAAGTACCTCTACAATTATTACATATGGACTTGTTTGGACCAAGTAGAGTCGCCAGTCTTAGCGGTAAGCAATATGCTTACGTGATAGTTGATGACTATTCACGATATACTTGGGTTTACTTTCTGGCAAAAAAAATGAGGCCCTTCTAGATTTTGTATCTTTTTGTAAAAAGGTACAAAATGAGAAAGGATTCATGATTACTCGGATACGAAGTGATCATGGAGGAGAATTCGATAACCATGAGTTTAAATCCTTTTATGATTCAAATGGGCTATCACATGAATTCTCTTGTCCCAGAACTCCTTAACAGAATGGCGTTGTAGAGAGGAAGAATAGAACTCTTGGCGATATGGCCAGAGTTATGCTTAACCAACATAATCTTCCAAAATACTTTTGGGCAGAAGCTGTCTATATAGCATGCCATGTTCTGAATAGAGTTCTTATTAGGCCTATCTCTAAAAAGACTCCTTATGAATTATTGTTTGATAGAACTCCTAACATCAGCTATTTCAAGGTCTTTGGTTGCAGATGTTTCATTTTAAATACAAAAGACAACTTAGGAAAATTTGATAAAAAAGCTGATGAGGGCATATTCTTGGGGTATGCGACAAAAAATAGAGGATACAAGATATTCAACAAGAGGTCACTTGTTGTGGAAGAGTCAATAAATGCCATATTCGATGAGCTGAATGGTCAACACAAAGACGATAGTGACAATGAAGAAGAGAAAACTCCCTCCAACAGAACATCAGAAGATACACCATCCTCGTCCTATCTGGAAAGTCTACCGAAACAATTGCAGTTTACGCCTAACCATCCGAAAGAACTGGTAATAGGTGATGTATCAAGAGGTGTAAATACTCACTCAAGCTCAAGAGAGATAGTTGCTAATGTTGCATTTATTTTCAAAATAAAACTTAAAATGTTTTAGAAGCTTTTAATGATGAATTTTGGATTTCTGTAATGCAAGAGGAACTAAACCAATTTGAGCGGAATCAAGTTTGGAAATATGTTCCCAGACCAGTTGATCATCCGATCATTGGTACCAAGTGGGTGTTTCAAATAAATTTGATGAGAATGGTTCAGTCACACGCAACAAAGCACGTCTAGTAGCTCAAGGCTATCATCAAGAAGAAGACATTGACTATGGTGAGACGTATGCTCCAGTTGCTAGACTAGAATCCATTCGAATGCTTTGTGCTTTTACAAGTTTTCATAGTTTTAAACTTTTTCCAATGAATGTTAAAAGTGTGTTTCTAAATGGTTTTATAAAAAAGTTTTCATAAAACAACCTCCTAGCTTAGAAGACTTCAAAAATCCTGATCACGTATTCAAGCTACGCAAGGCTCTCTATGGTCTCAAACAAGCACCTCGTGCATGGTATGAGCTCCTTAGCTCCTTCTTGCTTGAACACGGCTTTTCAAAAGGGAAGGTTGATTCTACTCTCTTTATAAAATCATTGAATAAAAATATTTTATTAGTGCATGTATATATAGATGACATAATTTTTGAATCAACTAATGAGATCTATGTAACGAGTTTGCTAAGTGTATGCAGAGTGAATTCAAAATGAGCAAGATGGGAGAACTAACAATCTTCCTCGGGCTACAAATCAAGCAAAGTTTACAAGGGATATTCATCGATTAAGCAAAATATACAAAAGACTTGCTAAAGAAATTTGACATGGATAACATCAAACCTATCGGCACACCTATGGCAACGTCCACAAAGCTTGATATAGATGAAAGTGGTACACCAACTGACGTACGTAAGTATAAAGGTATGATTGGTAGTTTACTATATTTAACTGCTAGTCGACCTGACTTTATGTTCTATATATGCTTATGTGCACGATATCAGGCTTGTCCTAAAGAATCACATGTAAGTGCCATTAAGCGTATCCTGCGATACCTTAAAGAAACTTTGATGACTGGTCTTTGGTATCCCAAAACCGATTCGTTTGACCTGATAGGTTACTCGGACGCAGATTTTGCTAGATGCAAAGTCGATCGTAAAAGTACCAATAGCACATGTCATTTTCTAGGAAAGTCATTAGTCTCCTGGTTTTCTAAGAAACAAAATTTGGTTGCATTATCAACAACCGAGGCTGAATATATAGCCGTGGGACGTTATTGTGCTCAAATTTTGTGGATGAAGCAAACTTTGCAATACTATCAATTATCGTTTAACCACATCCCTATTTACTGCGATAACACTAGTTCCATTAATCTCACGAAGAATCCTATATGTCATTCTCGCACTAAACACATAGAAATTAGACATCACTTTCTTAGAAATCATGTTTTACAGAGTGATATTAATTTAGAATTTATTGACACTGAACATCAACTAACGCACATCTTCACTAAGCCCTTGGCTGAAGATCATTTTAACTTCATACGAAGAAAATTAAGAATTTTGGAGGTTGAAACCATATAATTAAGTGTTAATTAATTGAAATTCATAAATTCGTAGAAACAATTTTGGTTATAAGCCAAAAGGGCCCTTCTGACAAAAAGATGTAAAAGTTTAAGCGATACGGTGCTAAGTGTCTTCGGACTACCGCTAGCTGGGATTCGGCCGCTACAACTAACCCGAAATATTCTGTACGGTTTATGTCTTTTGGTTCATTAATATAATTTATATTTCTTCAACACAAATATTTCTAAGTCATCTTTGCATTTATGTTAAATCCCTATCACAAACTTTTCAATTCTGTCTTGATTACCCATGGATTAAACTCGGTCAGAGTTCTGGCCGAACTCGGTCTGGGTGAATCCGAACAGAAGCTGGACAGTCGGGTCTCCTCTTTATTTAAACCTTCAAAATCATCATTTTCTTCCCCAAGCAACTCAATATTCGACCGAAAACCCTAATCCTAACTTCCTTGTTCTCATTCCTCCAAGCCTCTCAAGCTCTCAAAACATGGAATTAGAGCTCTCTCGAAGTTCTGTTCAACTGTCTACCATCAATTTCGGTATATTTTCACTCCTTCCATCCTTTTCATTTTCATAAGGCTCCTAAAATTCCTATTTCTCCCAAAAAAAATTGATGAAGGTTCGTCCTCTACTCCTCACGAGGCGGCCTCCTTTTCACTTTCAGTCCCTCCAAACTGGATGGAGACTTCTTTGATGATTCTATTTTTGTGTCACAAGATGCATCCAATGAATGGTTTAGTGACTTTCATCAAAGAAAGATTTGTTCGGGTTCTCCTATCAATTTCACATTATTTTCTGATCACGTAAACGTCTTTAAACATTTTGAGTTGCTAAATTTAATTCAATCTAGTTTTCCAATATAATCCAATGCAATCCGCATGTTTTATTGCAATTTATTGGTCACTAATGTTAAGGTACAATCAAAAGTTGGAGGAATTTATATTGACTTTGATGCCAGTGATTTGGCAAATATGCTTAACATTCCTAATGTTGGGGAAGCATTAGTAGATTTCACCTTGGTGCAATTTCCCTAAGGGACAACTTTTGATTCATTCCGTGACTCGTTATTGTAGATACCAATTGTCAGAATGAGTTGTAAAGCACTATACTCTAGAGGGAGGGTGAATAGAGTAGGCAGCAAAAATTAGCTATTAAAAGTATTGTTAGCAACAAGATCACAGAATATATATCACAGATATGTAAACGTAAAAGAGAGAGCAGAGAGCAAACGCAAACACAAGGATGTATATTGGTTTCCCTCTTATGAGGACTAGTCCAGTTGGAAGAACTCTAGCTTCCAATTGAATTCACTATGAAAAAATACTGCAAGTTTTCATTCGAAGTCCTTACAACTTCTACAACGTGAGCTTTGATCAGAAGTACTCGACCAACTTCAATTATGAAGTGTATTTCTTCTATCAAGCCTCTGACTACAATCACTCTAAAACTTGTAAACGGTACCGCACTAGCAAATCAACTAGAGGATTGTAACTAGCTTGGAATTTGAAAATGAATAGCTCAGAACACTTTGGAAGAACATATTAAGCTTAGAGAGAAGAGAAGATAGAGGTGTATTGAAATAAGGAAAATTCTTCTCTATTTATAGTTTTTCCAAAGACATAATTCGGGCAGAATTCAGACAGAATTCTGTGAGAGAATCTCGGCAGATAGTCGTTGCATCTGTAACTGCAGGATGACCAAGTTCAAAATCCAACAGGAACTAACCGAACTCGGGCCGAATTATGTTGGAGTTCTGTTAGGGTTTTTGCAAATTGGTTTTGGGGATTTTTGAAAAGTTAGGCAATTTAGGAAGTAGTTTAGGCTTTTGTAAGTGGACTTGTTTTCAAAATGAAAGGGTATTTTAAAAATGTTTCTTGTGCAGCCTATTTGCCAGTACGACGTAGTGTAAATCGTATTCCTAGACTCAATAAATATGAGAATACATTGATAAAATAGGAAAACTAATAGCCCTTTGATGATGCCTTTCTTCTGATATTTGAGCAGACCTGAAGACGCCTTTTTTCTTGACGGCGGTCGTCCAAAGATAAACAGATCTGGAAATCTGAATACCTTTTGGGGGCAGAGAATTCTTCTTGTATAAAACCGTCTTTGGCCCATCATTAATTCTCCATTGTATATGTCCTAATTTAATTATGTTTGATCATGCTTACTGCATGTCTGAAAGTACATGTTTGACGAACAAAGCAGTATGATGCATTATGATACAAACATAGCAATAAGATGTAGAACATTATGACAATGCTAAGTTTAAGTAACAACATCATAGTGATTAGTGACGTCATTATGTTAAACTTAATTGATTAGCCGTATTTAAAAACAGGATATAATCATTGGGCTAAAAATCTTTCCCTTTTTTATTATGGCAAATCGGTTAAATTTAAGATATATACAATAGATGCATGTATCACTAATAAATACATAATACTAGAATATTGTGTACTAACTTAAACTTATTTTTTCCCCTTTGACATGGTAAAAAAAGCTCTCCCGTAATAAGAGATAAAACGAACTCAAGCATAAGTAAAGGAGGAAGACAAAAAATAATCATGATCAAGGATTAGGAGAACAGTGTTGTGACAAGTTTTAGAAAATTACATAACGAAAGTATAAAAACTTGTAAGAACACAAAATAGTTGGTTGAATTAAAAAAATGAAATGAAACAACAAGTAGTTTACTAACTAGAAATCTAAAACTATATTCAAATCATAATATGATGAATAAATATAATTGTAGTTTTGAAATAGACCAATAAAGAAGAAAATAGATATCAATATAGTAGAAGTCAATCATTGGTCATAAATAAAACATGAGGAATAGAAATTCACAGATCTAGTATATACTCATATAAAAAAAATATAATGATACTTTTAACAATGATCACAAAAAAGATGATCATAATTTGCCCATACAAATTAGTGAATCAATTCCATAAAGAATATAATCATCGAAAAGAAATCAAAATAAATATACTAGAATCTATGCAAAATATATACCAAAGTTCATGCATTTGAATTCAATTACCTTAACATGATATATGTATATCCATTAGATAAACATGAAGGTAATGAAGCAAAATACTTGAGAAGGAGAAATTCAGTCTACTTGAATGCTCCGCCGCAAAGTATGATCAGTCTAAATATAGATAATCATGAACTTTGAGATAAAATCTCAATAAGAAATGCAAAAATTAATTTAAACTAAAGAAAAAATCAAATACGAATAATAAAATATATTTGGCAAGATAACTTTTAGAAACAAAAAAATGAGAGAATTTAAAAATAAATAAATAATCATATTTTCTCTCATAAACTTACTAAAATCAAAGATCGTGAACAAATCAACACGATATGTTGAGTAAAAGAATATACGTCCATGATGAACTAGGTATACCACATATTAAGGGCATAAAAGAATTGAAACAATTAATTTGCTCCCCCTTAAAATATGCGTATCTAGTTTTGAAGTAATTTATATGCAAGAATAGATAAAATAAATAATCACAAGATTTAAGGAATAAAAAAGATATGCATCTTTCTTTCCTTTGATCAAATAGTGGGAGTCTATTTGTGGATTGTTCTTCAGTTGTGAAGTACATACTTGCCATATATGATATAGTGATCTATGTAACAACAGTTATATAATAACAATATTACCTCGCTTTACCTGTATAACCGGCTCTGATAATGAGGATCTGCCCCAAGGATGTTAAGCCAAAATATCTATATAAGGAGCACCTACTCTGATACCAATTTTAGGAGCAATTGGTATAAGCAATAATACCTTTAAGGAGCACCTTCTAGGATACCAATTGTAGGAACAATATGTAAAGCACTATACTCTAGAGGGGGGTGAATAGAGTAGGCAGCAGAAATTAGCTATTAAAAAATTGTTAGCAACAAAATCACAGAAAATATATCACAGATATGTAAATGTAAAAGAGAGAGCAGAGAACAAACACAAACACAAGGATCTATACTGGTTTCCCTCTTGTGAGGACTAGTCCAGTCGGAAGAACTCTAGCTTCCAGTTGAATCCACAATAAAAAATACTGCAAGTTTTTATCTGAAGTCCTTGCAACTTCTACAACGCGAGCTTTGATCCGAAGTACTCGACCAACTTTAATTGTGAAGTGTCTTCCTTCTATCAAGCCTCTGATTATAAACACTCTAAAACTTCTAGACCGTACCGCACTGGCAAATCGACTAGAGGATTGTATCTGGCTTGAGATTTAAAAATGAAAAGCTCAGAACACTTTGAAAGAACGTATTAAGCTTAGAGAGAAGAGAAAAAAGAGGTGTGTTGAAATAAGGAAAATTTTTCTCTATTTATAGTTTTTCCAAAGGCAGAATTCGGACAGAATTCAGACAAAATTCTTTGAAAGAATCTTGGCAGATAGTCGTTGCATCCGTAACTACAGAATGACCAAGATCAAAATTCAACAGGATCTAACCGAACTCGGACCGAATTCGGGCCGAATTATGTTGGAGTTCTGTTAGGGTTTTTGCAAATTGATTTTTGGGATTTTTGAAAAGTCAAATAGTTTAGAAAGTAGTTTGGGATTTTGTAAGTGGGCTTGTTTTCAAAATGAATGGGTATTTTAAAATGTTTCTTTTATAGCCTATTTGCTACTACGATGCAGTATACATCGTATTCCTAGACTCAATAAATATGAAAAATACATTGATAAAATAAGTAAACCAATAGCCCTTTGATGACGCCTTTCGTCTGATATTTGAGCAGACCTGAAGACACCTTTTTTATTTACGACGGTCGTCCAAAGATAAACAGATCTATAAATCTGAATACCTTTTGGCGGCAGAGAAATCTCCTTAACACCGTCTTTGGCCCATCATTAATTCTCCATTGCATATATACTGATTTGATCATGTTTGATCATGCTTACTGCATGTCTGAAAGTACACGTTAGGCGAACAAAGCAGTATGATTCATTATGATACAAACATAGCAATAAGATGTAGAACATTAGGACAATGCTAAGTTTAAGTAACAACATCATAGTGATTAGTGACGTCTTTAGGCTAACAGTTATATTCACTAAACCTTCAACCTAAAGGCACTCTTCATCCTAAACACTTGAACAACTACTTCTATGACCTTCATAGAATGGCATTCTCCACCATTATTCTAAAGAATACCGCCACTTATGAGATTTCATATTTAGAGCTTTCTGCTATCAATCATCTCCATTTCCACGTCCCCTTCAGTCTACATAAGACTATCATCACCGCTATAGAACGTTGTCGCAAGAAATTGCGACGACTTCTCTACGCAATGTATCTACCTTATATATTTCAATTATTTGGGGTTACGCTTGAGGATTGTCCACAGGATGGTGCTCAATCTTATCTTCATTAGCATCGTCGTACTGCTCCTGTTCCAGTTCAGGCTCCTCCTCCTCCAGTTGACCCATTAGCTGCTGAACCACATCCTCCTCATCCTCTCGGGGGTGCTTGAGTCACTTCAGGCTCTCATGATGGATCAGTTTTGGTCCATGGACTTCCGTACCACCCTTCAGCTTCATGCCATATCCAACTCTGTGTAGGATATGTCATACAGTCTTGCTCACAACCCTAGCGATCCTATTCCTATTGTTCGTGATCCCACTGGACTTGGGTATCGCATTGATGATCCAGAGGCTCAGCGATACTTTGACTCTGTCACGACTCACATCCAGTGTAGGGGCACAAGTGCGTAACAGCTCCCAGCCTATGCCACAAAATCGGCGGTAGAACTCTGTTCTAGGTCGCTAACTAACAACTCACGCAATAATAATATGTACCTGCTATAGATTTCAACTCCGTACGGAGGACAAGTATAAGATATGGTAATACTCAATCACAGTCTAAAGCACGATAAGATATCACAGAAGTCTAGATAACTATAAGACTAAACAACAACAATAACAACTAAATAAACTACTAAATAATAATATCTGAAATCAATCTCAAATACAATATCAAAATCTCCACTATTACAATTCAAGTTCTAAACATGGAATCTAATACAAGTCTACTAAACTAGTCTCCCGATCACTCTTGAGAATCGGGACCAAAGGTAGCTAAACCATCTCCAGATCCATAGCAGGTAGGGCATGTATCATCTATAAAATTTTGTCAATGTATCCAGTCAAGATTGGAACGAGCACACCGTATCTAGAAATGCCAAGTAAGTGACAAAGACTATAAAGCAGTTATAGACATTTATATTGATGAACATGGAAAGTTTGAGGCTTGTATTGAAATAGAGAAACAATTTAGAATAGAAAAAGTAAATACAGTGAATCAAGAGTGCATGGCAATGAAAACTGTAAAAAGAGACAGCTAAATAGAACAATGTGATACGTGTCCAATCTGTAAAACATGAGACAATGTTATTCTAGTACACGACCCTAATCTAGTTTATTTTGAGATACTGTTCTTGTCATGAAAAAGAGTACCGAGTAAATACGGCACACCGTACACTTGGCAAGCCTATGATGGCTATCTTTCTTGTTTAGACAAGTAATACGGCACATTGCACGCTCGGCCAAGCGGCAACGGCTATCTTTCTTGTTCATTTGAGTAATACGGCATATCGCACGCTCGGCCAAGCGGCGACGGCTATCTTTTATGTTCATTCGAGTAATACGGCACATCGCACGCTCGACCAAGCGGCGACGACTATCTTTCTTGTTTATTCGAGTAATATGGCACACCGCAGCTCGGCCAAGCGGTGTCAACTATCTTTCATGATTGGTGGTTCTTGTTGAATACGGCACGTCGTATACTGGGCCCAGCAGCGACAGCTATCATTCTTATAGTGATGATTCTTATATGAATTGCATATTTAATACTTGTAGGTGTTTCGAGTAGATGATTCTTGTAAGTGGTTCGAGGAATAGAGGCTAGACGAGTTAATTACATGTATTACGAGTGAATGAATCCAGAATACGAATACGTGTTGTGGCAGAGAATCAAATAGAACTATACTAGAACTGAATCACAATAATCATCAAATAAATGAAAGAACTATCAAAGAATGTACACACCTGATATCCTGAGTAACTGATGTGTATCAGTGTCCGAACTGGAGTCACAAGGACCTATTATGAGAAATACTGGTTACAGAATGTTCTAGATTAACAATAGATTAAAATAATGATGTCTACATGCTACTAGTCCTTTGTAAGTCAAAAGTCAACCATTGGTCAACTCTAGTCAACTTGAACTATTTGGTCAAACTTTGGTCAATTCTAGGGTTTTGGAACTTACACTTATGTTTCTAGGTTAAAAAAATTGTTAGAGTATCATGGTTCAATACTATACCTCAACTCTCATAATCAAGCTATCTGGATACCCTAAAAATATAACTAAGATAGTTACACTCCACTATATATATTGCCATATGCTACTAGCTAATAGCCTACAATATACCCATCTCTCCTACTACAATATCAATACTGGACCTATAGGAACCTACTATATGTATATACTTATCACTTATAGAGTTTGTTTTTTTTCCCAACATTAAGCCCTTACTAACAATGCACCTAGAGGTACATGAAATGGATGGTGTTTAACATACAACAGGGAAGCCCTTGTATACCTAGACATATCAATACTAGGTAGCAGAACAAGGATTTGGCATAAGGTTCTCACACAAGGCTTAAATGGTGATAATCACTAGGAGTGAAGACTAATAACATATGAGATGGGGATGAACTCCACAATATGGCGGATTAGTATTATTGACTGATCATTAATTGTAAATGAGTTTTGGTAACACAGAGCTAAGGACAGGAATATGACAGATGAAGGAGGAACTAATATGCAAATATGACAATCCCAAAACTGGGACTAAATTAAAGCTAAACAGGACAGACAACACATTCACATGGGCTGCACATGAGTATGAGGGTGAATCACAGCAAAAGAACTATTATATAGGCTACACAAGGGTAGCAGGACCATAGAAAAAGGGGAAATCTGAGCTAAATTCTTAGGTTATCCCAATAGATACTAAGGTAAATCAATTCTGATATTCTATGGACAGGGAACAATATCAAGTCTGAATAGTATGGTAGGTTGACTGGAAGTTAAAGCCTTTACTAAAACTTGGTTATCTGGACTAAACCAAGAATAAGATCTGATATACTATGAAGGTAGAAGTGAACAAGAGGTATGACCTATGGATTGAACTAATGTGGGGAAAATGCATATAAGGAAAAATTGGTAATGTAATGTATGGCAAGGATCAAGACTGAACTATAATGTTCACAGTTGTACATCCCTTTGAGGTTGCATGATATTACAAAATAGGTACTGCTCTTATGAGCAGGACATGGCTAAAACCAAGGAGGCCAAACAGTTGTGAGGTGCAGGACAAATAAACATGTGTAGTAAAATAGTGGAGGACAGACTTAAGGGGTGAAAAGGGCAATTTGGATGTATGGCAGTAGTTGCCCATACATAAGTTGAGTTATAACATGAATAATAGGGAAGTCACATGATGATCTGTACATTCCCTATAACAGGGAACAGAACAGTACAAATGGCTCAACTGGGCATGATGTAAAGCAGTAGACAATAGGCTTTGCATGCCACAACACTAATGGTGAAGGGGAAAGCATACAATGGGTTAGAGACAGGACAATGGATTAAGAAATTGACCCAAAATTCAACTGAACAGTATTAATTTGAGATATAATAGGACATATCTTTACAAAATTAGTGTACTGATATGAAGTGCAGGACCAAGTATGCAATGTTAGACATGGACTTGAATAGCAGTGCAGTAGGAATGTAGTGATACACTTATATGCTCTGATACATGCGGGATCATCTACATAGGCTTAATTGAAGGGTCTAGACTTCCTTATAGGTCAGAACAGTGGTAATGCATAAAGACTGGTACATAATCTACTAAAATCTAGACAAGAGAGTATGAGGTCTGACTCCCTAATGTATCTGTTGAATGCTAAAGACATGGGTAGGTACTGTAGGTGTTGGGTTAGAACATGTATTTGCTCGAGTGAGGGAAGGGCAGGACATTATCCAGGTATGTGTTTGAGCTTTCGTCCTTAGGAACTGAACATCTTGAAGAGGCAGGATAGGGACAGGTCACAAGCTCGAGTGGACTATATAATAAAGGTCATGGACAGATCAGATCCTATACTACTAAAGTGCTCGACAGACTGAAACTACCATTGGTGAAAGCAAGAATGCAATGTATGCAACATGTGAACCTGCAGAAATCAAATGCAGGGCATATGAAATGCTGGACAGTATGATGCAGTGGTCTAATGGACTGAAGAATTAACTACGCAAGGAATGAATACGAAGTTCCAAGGCTACACTGGCAGTTGGGTCTCTCGACATCAAAAATAGAAACTTATGGGTCATGCCACAACTCCAATGAGACATGGTTCGAAGCCCAACTCCCATGGTCGAGGGTCAGTCAAGGCCCCAACCTAAAACAGTAGCTAGGGTTTGAAAACTAGGTGTGTCGAGGGAGAACTGGGACTGTGGCAGCAGGACTGTGCAGTAAACAGTGCACAGACACACTTGAGCATCCTCGTGCCCAATTTTACCCACCAAAACACCTCGATTTCAACTCAGTCAATTACCATTGTAACCTATATATCATAAGCTATCCAAAAATGTAATGTTTTCAAAAATTAGAGAAAAAAAGTTCTAAGGGATGTTTCGACGAATACTTGAGATACGTATCCGATACTCCTCCGATACGCACCCCAAATGGATCCGATTTCGAGCCAAACTTAACCTAATTCTAGGGAGAACCTAAATGACTGCATCTATGGTGAGAAAATAGAAAATTAATAGGTTTAGAGGCCCTTACTAATTGAGAGTTGGAATCTCAATGAAAACTCCTAGATCTAGATCTCCACCAAGCTCCAATGGTCAAATTGCTCCAAATCATTTCTAGCTAGCCAATAGAGACCTCCTCTACACAAGGGAAGTAATTTGCAATTGGTTTGGTTGAAATTGGAGTTGATTTGGTGAAAGAGAGCAAATTTGGGGAAGAATACCAATTTAGGGTTAGGGTTTGCATATGAAAAGAGGCAAGGGGCTAATGTTCAATTATATAGGCAAAGGGGACTAGGGTTGGCCGGACATGGGTGTCTCTAGGGCTAGGGTTAGGTCCAATTTAGCTTATAGGCCTTTTCAAGATGTAATTTCAAGCCATTTATGTAAAGGCCCAAACTAGATTAGGTTTCTACAAATATCTTAGGTTCAACATAATATCTAGATATTCTATAACTTAGTTAATTAACTTGTTTAATTCTACTAGCTAAGTCTCTAGGATCATGATCATCATCTAGACTAAGGTAATTCTAGGGTTTGACCTAACATAACACTTAGCACATTATTAATTAAATAAAATTCAAAAATAATAATAATTCACAAATTACCAAAATACCCTTAGTCGAAAAAGTGGTAGTGAACTAATCTAATTATATTATCTAGGTCTCCATGGTCATGGTTAGTCTCTAGGCTAAGTAGTTCTAAGGTTTCACTAGCAAGGGATACAATCACAGTCAATCAATTTAAATATTATTAAAATAATAAAAAATTTACCAATTTATTATTAACATGATTTAAATCTATTATTTAACAATTAACATGATCAATTTTTACAAAAGTTCAAAATTACCCTTATTTTAGAAAATTGGTAGTTACAAACACTGCTGTTGTCCGTTATGATCCCATCCGATCTGCTAAGAACGGTCCTTCCAGGACGGCAGGTGCTGATGATGATGATGAGGAGGAGGATGATTAAGGATATGTTTCCTCGTGATAGACCACCGCTAGTTATGTTTTTAGTTTTTTATGACTATGTGTTAGTGATAAATGCTTCTTTCAAGCATTATCAGTTTAAGTTTACTTGACTAGTTGTATGAACTCTATCTATTTCATTTTATATCAGTATTTTCTATTTTCAATACTGTGTATTCTTTAATTTTTAACGTTAATGTTTGGCTCTAATCTAGATTGTGCTGAGTACTGCTATTGTTTTGATTACATCATTTTCCGGATGTGACAAAACGGGGGAGTAATATGATCGATACTTAATGCTTAAAATGTTATGACTAACAGTTTTGAAGTTCACAATTTTTTTTTTGAGATTCTTGTCTTTCTAGAATTTTATAGATATCTAGCGTATATGTTTTGTTACGGGAGAGTAACAAGACTTGACTGTACATTATGGGGGAGCAAATACATTGTACCAATATTCAAGGCCAAAGCTACTACCGTACCTTCTATACTAGATCAAATGCATAAAGTCTTCTTCCGAACCGAGTTGAATAAATTCTTAAGTACCAATCGTAGTTTTGTCAAATTATCAAAATGGGAGAGATTGTTGGCGTATTTAGCCATAGTCAAACCAATTTCGATAATTGACTTAAAATTTCGAACTCGATATGAAAAGAAATAGAATATCGCAGATTTCATCTCTACTAATTTTTCTTACTTTATTCTGTATTTTTCTTTTGTTGAGTCTAGAAAAGTTGTGCGTCGTCGTGATCACTGGCATTTAGAAGTTCAATCCTGAACCAAAAACAAATCAATCCAATCCTAGACCCCAAACCAAACCAATATCCAAAAGCCAAACCAAATGACCCTAAATCCCTAGCAACCGAACTCGGCTAGAGTTCTGCCCGAACTCGGTCCCCTAGGATCACTCCTGGTCAGCAGCATTTCCTAGTCTTTTCGATCTAAAATGTTCAAAATTATGAACGTTGCCCTAACCGAGTTCTGTACGAACTCTGTCTCAAAAATTCATATAAATAGAGAAGAATATGTCATTTCAAATCACTCGTTCAATCTTCATCTTCTCTATCTATACCTAAGCTTCCTAACTACTTTACAAAGCTTGAATCTTCAACTCTCCAAGACAACTCCCATTCTTCTAGTGTCGGTGGTTTCCGATTTGGAGTATTCGAGTTGTACAAGCTTCGCATATAAAAGCTTTTCTCAAAAAGGTGTTTTGAAGTTTGATCGTGGACTTCGGATAAAAATACGACGGTGTTGAAGTTGGCGTGTTCTTCGGAGTAAAGCACGTGGTGTAATCTCTATTCAAAATAGTAGATTATAGCGAGCAAGAGTTCTTGCAAACTGGACTAGTCCTCTCAGAGGGAAACCAGTATAAACCTTGGTGTTTACGTATTGCTTTCTTGCCTCCACTTATTATTGCTTTACTTTATTGTATTTAAGTTCATTTATATATTTGCTTCATCTGCTTAGTTTTTAAATTGGTAAATATTTCCATTGCACTCTATTCACCCCCCTCTAGAGGTGTCATCGATCCTACAATTGTTAGTTGTATGATATCTGATTCTTGACATGCTCGTTACACGGATAGTACTTCATGGATTTTTTGTCATATCTTGTCACCTTTCTTACCTGTCGAGGCGGGAAAGTACCAAGTAGATGTGTGATCAGACCAGTAGATCGTACTTTATTTTATTTTATGTTGTGCTATTTAGACCATGGGGATGCAAATCTATGTAGACCGTGCGGTATAGTGTCCAAGACCGTTCACATATGGAAAGGAGTACTTCAACACACTTAGATAGTTATGTTTTCCTATTTCACTCATTACATATCATTCGTCATGCTTTTTCTGTTACAATGTCTTGATATTCTCATTATGTATTTTATGACTAACCCTTATCTTATAGTCGTTGTCATATACTTGAAACTGCACTCAATGAATTGTAGTCATTCCAACCTGACTGGGTAAACATTTTAGGTGAGTACGATGAGGACGAATGCCCTACGCACTACAATCTATATATATGGGAAATATAGCTGAGCATGAGCTTACGTCACAGGAAGAGTTTGCAGCACCATATCCAGCTGCCTTTCCTTAGTTAGAATTAGTTGTTTGAGGCCAGATTTGTCTTTGGATTTAGTAACTTTTGCTGTTTGACATTTATTGGACATGTAGTTTTGGAATTATTTAGTTTATGGATTATATGACTTTTCATTCTCTTTATATTCTCTCGTGCGATTCTTGTTAGAGCTGTGATTGAGTATTGGATTGGTTATGTGTTATTGTTCTCCCAAGAGGAGTATATACTGCATGGGTTGTTCATCATATTATAATTATGCAACATCCTACCTTCGACTCTGCTGTGTAGGCTGGACGTGCCCACAACTCATGCCTAAATTATAGGTGTAGGTCGTGACACCTTCCGCACTCGCTACGACCATTACGAGTTCCTGATGATGCCATTTAGCCTAACGAATGCCCCTATCGCTTTTATAGATATTATGAATCGGGTGTTTCTTCCATTCATTGACAAATTCGTAGTAGTTTTCATAGACGATATCCTCGTTTATTCGAAGGGCTGAGTGCAACACGCACAACATCTATGGACTGTGCTTCAGACCCTTTATGACAACCAGTCGTATGCGAAGTAGAGCAAATGTAAATTCTGGCTAGACACTGTATTATTTCTTAGGCACATCATCTCCGTCGAAGGCTATTAGTTGATCCAAAGAAAGTTAAAGTCGTTGTTGATTGAAAAGAGCCCACGTCAGTCAGTGAGATTCTAAGCTTCCTCGGCTTGGCAAAATACTATCGACGCTTCGTGAAAGACTTCGCAAAGATCACTTCACTGTTGACTCGCTACACTCAGAAAGGAGTCATGTTTGAATGGTCAGATGACTGTAAAGCTTCCTTCCAGGAGTTAAAGCAGTAGCTCATATCGGCCCCGACACTCGCACTTCTAGAAAGGACAGAGGGATTTCAAATCTTCAATAATGCTTCCGGCCAGGGCTTGAGGTGTGTGCTCATGCAGCGAAATAAGGTGATATCTTTTATTTTTCGACAACTAAAGTCGCATGAGAAGAAGTACCCCACTCATGTCTTAGAATTGGTGGCAATTATATTCGTGTTAAAGTTGTGGCGTCACTATCTTTATGGCATGTTGTATAGTATTTTCACGGACCACAAGAGCCTCAAGTATCATTTTACCCAAAAGGAGCTGAACTTGTGATAGAGGCGCTAGCTGGAACTGATCAAGGACTATGACTTGACGATCGACTACACGCCTGGAAAAGGAAATATGATGGCCATTGCATTGAGCAGACAATATATAGCCTCAATATCCATCAACAAAAGTCTACTATGGGACTTATAGGAAATGGGCATTGAACTCCGAGTTCGATTCGTGGGAGCTAAATTGGCACCGTTACGGCTTGAATCGTGCTTGTTAGAAAAGACCAAGTCTGCTCAGAAGGACGATCTATACCTGAAGAAAATTTGGGAACTTGTTTCAATGGATAAGGCGATCGACTTTACGGAAGACGAGGCAGGAGTGTTGCGGGTAAAGGGTCGGCTATGCGTTTCGGAGATGCAAAATCACGCAAAATCACGCAATACCAGGGTGGAAATGGGAGAACATAACCATAGACTTTATTGTTGGCCTGCAAAAGACATCGCGGGGGAACGATGCCGTCTGGGTCGTCATCGATCAGCTAACCAAGTCAGCGCACTTCATCACCATCAAAGTTACTTAGAGCGTCGATCGACTGGCTAAAATTTATGTCGATGAGATAGTTTGGCTGCACGGGTGTTCCAGTATCCATCATCTCTGATCGAGATGGTTGGTTCTTATCACGCTTCAAGGAAAGCCTTCAGTTGGCCGTGGGGTCTAAGTTTAAGATTAGCACTGCTTATCACCCTCAAACCGATGGCCAAACAGAGCAAGTGAATCAGATTCTCAAAGACATGCTACAGCTATGTGCGATAGACTTGAAGTCAAGTTGGGATGTTCACCTACCATTGGCCGAATTTGCATATAACAATAGCTCTCAGTCCAGCATCCAAATGGCATCGCATGAAGCATTATACGAGCGAAAGTATAGAACACCCATTTGCTGGAATGAAGTCGGGGAGCGACAGATTCATGTTCCGGAGCTGGTGGAGAAAACTGTTGCGAAGGTCAAACTGATAAGAGAGAGATTAAACATGGCTTAGATTCGGCAGAAGAGCTACACATACACCCATCTTCGGCCACTCGAGTTCTTAGAGGCCGATCATGTTTTTCTAAGGTGATGCCTATGCGAGGAGTCACCAGGTTTGGAGTTAAAGGTAAGCTTAGTCCTAGATTTGTGGGTCCTTTCTAAATATTGAAGCGAGTTTCCCCAGTAGCGTACCTAATTGCCTTGCCACCCGTATTGTCAGATGTGCATGATATCTTCCATGTCTCACAACTACGGAAATATGTGAATGATTCGAACCACGTAGTAGATTTTGGTCAACTGGAGCTCAAGGCAGACTTATCATATGTGGAAGAATTGGACCATGTCTTGGAGCAAAAGGACAAACTACTTTGAAATCGTAAGGTCTCCCTCGTTCGCGTTCTCTAGAGAAACCATTCGGTCGAAGAGTCGACCTGGGAACATGAATCAGAGATAAAGGAAAACTTTCCCTCCCTATTTTCCTAGCGGTAGGTTCTCTTCTTAAGTTTCGAGGACCAAACGTTTTCTTAGTTGGTTATGATGTAGTGCCCCATTCCTACATCGTACCCCATTTTTCGTTCATGGGGTACGCGATAAAGGAATATTGTCGCTAACAATTTAGTCATAACCGATTGATCGGGATCGATTGAATCGATTGAACGGGAACAATTGAATTAAGATTCTATCCTCGTTATGGAATGGTTTCTTCGAAATCAAGTCCCATATTCAGTGAGTTGTGCCATAAGGATGGACTCTGCGATAGAGTCGGGAGAGACCTCCGTTGCTCTATTTTTTATGCCGTACTTGCTTCTTTGGTTTGGCTTTGGATTTTTTGAATACTTTTTCGTGAATGTGTTCGATGGTTTTCATGGCTTGTGTTCCTCGAACTTCGTATTTACATATCAAACTCATTGAATAAGACAGTGTTCTAACCAGTTGCTTGTGCGATTTTAGGTGATCGTTGTCACTCCTATTTTCTGTTATATGTATTTTTAGTATACGTGCACGGAATTCTGACAATTGTCAGGTGACCCATATCTTGACTTGTCTTGCTTAGCCTAGTCTTGGTTTAATTTTGACTTGCTTTAATTTGGTTTGGTTCCACTTGGCTTCGCTTGGTTTATTTTGGTTTGAGATGAGAACGGTTTATATAAAAACCAACTCCTCTCTCTCTCTCCTCCATTATTTCTGCAACTCCTCTTCCCAAAATTTTGTGATATATTTTTTTATTTTTTATTTGATTAGTTTTCATTTAATTTTTCTATGATCATAGGAGTTGTGACTAAGCCCACATGTGATTTATGACCATCTTGTGGTCACATGATCTCCAGATAGGGTTTATAAGAATGCTATAGCTATATTATATTTTCCTATGATTTTTAGACATTTTTAGATATTTATTTATTAAAGATATATTTATTTTATTGACTTTCATAAATTACTATAAGGTCATTTGGGACTATTTTGAGAAAAGTTATTTTTATTTAGGTTTTAGGAGGTTAGAAATATTTTCTAGAATATTTTAGAATTTTTCTGGATTTTTCTGCAATTTATTTTGATTTATTTGGACTTAAAATGATTTTTAAATAATTTTCTGAATTAAATAATTCATCACCCAATAATTCACCCAGGTGGGGCCCACCTGTCGGTGCCTAGGCTGAACCGCCTCTCTCTCTCTCTCTCTCTCCTATATCTATACTATTATATTCGAAACCCTAAAAAAAAATTTCAGCCGCCTTTTTGAGAGAGAGTTCCAGTAGAGATTCCTGCCAACTCCGACGTGCTTTTTGCGCGCCGTTTTTTTGTTGGATTCATATCGAGGTAATCTTTCTGAATATTTAATTTATTTTAGTATATATTATTCCTAAATTTCTGGAAAATTCGTAGAGTGTCGGTTGTCCGAAACTTGACACGTTTCGGTGTTTTCAAGATTCCGGGAGAACCAGAAATCAAAATCATGAACCGTTTGATGTTTCGGAAAGCTAACATAGAGCTCTATGACTTATATTTTTTCTAGAAATTAATTCATTCATCTAGTATTTTAGTTATTCTGTTGAACTCAGAATTGATCGGTTGATTACCGTTTTGGTCACGATTAGCCATAACGGCGATATCTTTTGACCAAAGCGTAATTTTGTGGCACGATTGATTCCAGCGCACTCGTGGTACTGAAATATACTAGGGTGCACTTTCAAAATCTAGAGTTCACAGCGTTTGACTAAATAGTCAACGGCACGTCTCGATTTGCGTGCCATGGTTCCCAAAATTGGAAACACGACTTTTAATGGCCAAACTTGCATGTTTAGATTATATTCAGATTATTATTAGGTTAAATTAGGTTTTTAATTGAATTGTTCCAAAATTAATTATTATTAGATTAGTAACCCAACTAGCCACTATTCCATGAATTTAGAACTAGAACATTAGAATTGATTTATAGTTTTCGTGCATGGTTCATGGTACGATATGTGTTATAGCTTGACAGCTCCTAGATCGGCATCTCCTCATCCTCGACTTGTGACTACGGTTTGTGCAAGGACCACAGGCAAGTATACATTGCCTTCCTCTACAGTTTTATTTACATGCATTGTATTTCATTTCCCAGTTTTGATTGTTTATGGACATGTGCTTTCGTATTATATTCTTTTGAGTTGTTTTTATTTCATATAGCCGTGTTCATATTTGGCCTTATGGTTCACACTTGGAGTTTCTCGTCAGTACCTTGCTTGAGTCGTGTCATAGAACGAGTACGTGTAATTGAATTGCTAAATCCTTGATATTGTTTTCTTGGCACCAGAGAGTCCACTCGGGACGAGAGTGTTTTTCTTGATCTGTTTACATCCGTGAGTCTACACTCGGGACGAGGATGTCGATTATTTGCACCAGAGAGTCCATACTCGGGATGAGGGTGTTGACTTGACTTACACCAGAGAGTCCACTCGGAACGAGGGTGTTTACATCAGAGAGTCCACACTCGGGACGAGGATGTCGATTATTTACAACAGAGAGTCCACACTCGGGACGAGGATGTCGATTATTTACACCAGAGAGTCCACACTCGGGACGAGGGTGCCTTGCCGTGAACTAACCAGAGAGTCCACACTCGGGACGAGGGTTAGTACTAACCAGAGAGTCCACACTCGGGACGAGGGTTAGTTATTAGTTCAAACCTGCAAGTCCACTCGGGGTGAGGGTTTGGTTATTCCATTGATCTCGTGTTCATTGTTTACCCGGCAGTTCATTAATACGTAGTTGTTCTAGTGTTCGTGTTCGTAATCGTGGTCATTTGTCGTATTCCTATTTTTCTTGTTTATTTTCTTGTGCATGATAAAACTGTTAGATAGGCATGTATATTATGTACCTTGCTATGTCCTCTGAGGGCCTGATGATCTCTTCAGGTTTAGCGATTGCATGGAGTTAGCTAGTGGTTCTGGATGACAGATGTGATGATACGCTTGCGGGATTCAGGTATCGTTATCGTGTTTATTATCCGCTCGTGCTTTCAAACCTTATCATGAGATATCCTATTTCTTAATTCAATTTTAGACCCTTGTTATTTCTTTTAGAGTCTTATCGAACAATTATGCTAGTGGGCTGCAGAACACGACCCATAGTGTTCATTAATGTTTATTATTCTTATTGTGAATTGAGATATAGATTTGTTTGCCATGATTTGGCAGCTTACCCTAGCCGTGACGACGTTTACGTATTCGAGTCGGGCTGGAGTCCGCTTGATGCGTAGCTAGCTTGCTCACGAGCTCGCGTCCGAAAAGCAGGTGCGGGTCGTGACAAGTTTTTTTGGTGGCCCCATGCAGGTCAGAGCATATCGTACCGGTTACGTAACTGTACTGGTACGAACCTGCGACAATGACTAAACCTTAGAAATCTCAATCCACTCTGCCTTGAAAATTTTCCTAAAAATTCTCTACGTCCTTAAAAACTCAATATTTGCTCTCGAATATACTTTCTTGCTTTTCGTACCATTGATTCTCGTCCCTTCCTATTTCGGGGTGACGAATGATCGTGCTGTCTAGAATTCACCAGAGATTCTTAAGTTATCGTATAATATTGCTTAATTTTGAAATTTTGGTTGTTTGATAGATATGTGGGGATATAGATGCTATATGTCTTAGATATCTAAGGATAATGACTAGCAACTTGATGGAAGGTTATAAAGTTTTAGTGGTATACCCTTGAGGGAGTAGCGTGACCAAAGGTGGGTAGAAGTCCTCGAGGTTTCATAATTACAAATGGCTAGGAGAAGGATATAAACTATTTTGAGGAGATTAAGGTAGTAGTAGACTTTGAATTTTAAGGGATAGTTATGAATTAGAATTTCGAGGATGAAATTATTTTTTAAGGTGGATAGATTTGTAACTCCTCTTTCCGAATTTTTGTGATATATTTTTTATTTTTTATTTGATTAGTTTACATTTAATTTTTCTATGATCATAGGAGTTGTGACTAAGCCCACAGGTGATTTATGACCATCTTGTGGTCACATGATCTCTAGATAGGGTTTATAAGCATGCTATAGCTATATTATATTTTCCTATAATTTTTAGACATTTTTAGATATTTATTTATTAAAGATATATTTATTTTATTGACTTTAATAAATTACTATAAGGTCATTTGGGACTATTTTGAGACAAGTTATTTTTATTTAGGTTCTAAGAGGTTAAAAATATTTTATAGAATATTTTAGAATTTTTCTGGATTTTTCTGCAATTTATTTTGATTTATTTGGACTTCAAATAATTTTTAAATGGTTTTCTGAATTAAATAATTAATTACCCAATAATTCACCCTGGAGGGGCCCACCTGTCAACGACCAGGCTGAATCGCCTCTCTCTCTCCTATATATATACTATTATATTCGAAACCCTAAAAAAAAATTTAGCCGCCTTTTTGAGAGAGAGTTCTAGTAGAGATCTCGACTTTCCGAAGCGATTTCCGCCAACGTCGACGTGCTTTCATGCACCATTTTTTATGTTGGATTCGTATCGAGGTAAGCTTTCTGAATATGTAATTTATTTTTGTATATATTATTCCTAAATTTTTGAAAAATTCGTAGAGTGTCGGTTGTCCGAAACTTGACAAGTTTAGGTGTTTTCGAGATTCCGGGAGAACAAGAAATCAAAATCACGAACCGTTTGAAGTTTCGGAAAGTTAACACAAAGCTCTACGACATATAATTTTTCTAGAAACTAATTCATTCATCTAGTATTTTAGTTATTCTGTTGAACTCAAAATTGATCGGTTGATAACCGTTTTGGTCACGATTAGCCATAACGGCGATATCTTTTGACCAAAGCGTGATTTTGCGGCACGATTGATTCCAGCGCACTCGTGGCACTAAAATATACCAAGGTGCACTTTCAAAATCTAGAGTTCACAGCGTTTGACTAAATAGTCAACGGCATGCCTCGATTTGCGTGCCATGGTTCCCAAAATTGGAAACACGACTTTTGATGGCCAAACTTGCATGTTTAGATTATATTCAGATTATTATTAGGTTAAATTAGGTTTTTAATTGAATTATTCTAGAATTAATTATTATTAGATTAGTAACCCAACTAGCCACTATTCCATGAATTTAGAACTAGAACATTAGAATTGATTTATAGTTTTCGTGCACGGTTCATGGTGCGATATGTGTTATAGGTTGACAGATCCTACATCGGCATTCCCTCATCCTCGACTTGTGAATACGGTTTGTGCAAGGACCACATGCAAGTATACCTTGCCTTCCTCTACAGTTTTATTTACATGCATTGTATTTCATTTCCCAGTTTTGATTGTTTATGGACATGTGCTTTCAGGTTATATTCTTTTGAGTTGTTTTCATTGCATATAGCCGTGTTCATGTTTGGTCTTGTGGTTCACACTTGGAGTTTCTCGTCAGTACCTTGCTTGAGTCGTGTCATAGAACAAGTACGTGTAATTGAACTGCTAAATCCTTGATATTGTTTTCTTGGCACCAAAGAGTCCACTCAGGACGAGGGTGTTTTTCTTGATCTGTTTACATCCGTGAGTCCACACTTGGGACGAGAATGTCGATTATTTGCACCAGAGAATCCACACTCGGGACAAGGGTGTTGACTTGACTTGTACCAGAGAGTCCACTCGGGACGAGGGTGTTT
The DNA here is from genome assembly GCA_029216955.1 of Iris pallida. Lineage (NCBI taxonomy): Eukaryota > Viridiplantae > Streptophyta > Magnoliopsida > Asparagales > Iridaceae > Iris > Iris pallida. The sequence goes on from JANAVB010026799.1 coordinate 9,129,808, forward strand.
ACATCAGAGAGTCCACACTCGGGACGAGGATGTCGATTATTTACACCAGAGAGTCCACACTCGGGACGAGGGTGCCTTGCCGTGAACTAACCAGAGAGTCCACACTCGTGACGAGGGTTAGTACTAACCAGAGAGTCCACACTCGGGACGAGGGTTAGTGATTAGTTCAAACCTACGAGTCCACTCGGGGCGAGGGTTTGGTTCTTCCATTGATCTCGTGTTCATTGTTTACCCGGCAGTTCATTTATACGTAGTTGTTCTAGTGTTCGTGTTCGTGATCGTGGTCATTTGTCGTGTTCCTATTTTTCTTGTTTAATTCCTTGCGCATGATAAAACTATTAGATAGACATGTATATTATGTATCTTGCTATGTCCTCTGAGGACCTGATGATCTCTTCAGGTTTAGTGACTGCATGGAGATAGCTAGTGGTTCTAGATGATAGATGTGATGATACGCTTGTGGGATTCAGGTATCGTTATCGTGTTTATTATCCGCTCGTGCTTTCATACCTTATCATGAGATATCCTATTTCTTGATTCAGTTTTAGACTCTTATTATTTTCTTTAGAGTCTTATCGGACATTTATGCTAGTGGGCTGTAGACCACGACCCATAGTGTTCATTCATGTTTATTATTCTTATTGTGGATTGAGATATATATTTGTTTACAAAGATTTGGCAGCTTACCCTAGCCGTGACAGCGTTCACGTATTCGAGTCGGACTGGAGTTCGCTTGATGCGTAGCTGGCTTGCTCACGAGCTCGCGTCCGAAAAGCGGGTGCGGGCCGTGATAAGTTTTTTTGGTGGCCCATGCAGGTCAGAGCATATCGTACCGGTTACGTAACTGTACTGGTACGAGCCGGCGACAATTACTAAACCTTAGAAATCTCAATCCACTCTGCCTTGAAAATTCTCCTAGAAATTCTCTACATCCTTGAAAACTCCATATTTTCTATCGAATATACTTTCTTGCTTTCCGTACCATTGATTCTCGTTCCTTCCTATTTCGGGGTGACGAATGATCGTGCTGTCTAGAATTCACCAGAGATTCTTAAGTTATCGTATCGTATTGCTTGATTTTGAATATTTGGTTGTTTGATAGGTATGTGGGGATATAGATGCTATATGTCTTAGATATCTAAGGATAATGACTCTAGCAACTTGATGGAAGGTTATAAAGTTTTAGTGATATACCCTTGAGGGAGTAGCGTGACCAAATGTGGGTAGAAGTCCTCGAGGTTTCATAATTACAAATGGTTAGGAGAAGGATATAAACTATTTTGAGGAGATTAAGGTAGTAGTAGACTTTGAATTTTAAGGGATAGTTATGAATTAGAATTTCGAGGACGAAATTATTTTTTAAGGTGGGTAGATTTGTAACTCCGCTTCCCGAAATTTTGTGATATATTTTTTTATTTTTTATTTGATTAGTTTACATTTAATTTTTCTATGATCATAGGAGTTGTGACTAAGCCCACAGGTGATTTATGACCATCTTGTGGTCACATGATCTCTAGATAGGGTTTATAAGCATGTTATAGCTATATTATATTTTCCTATGATTTTTAGACATTTTTAGATATTTATTTCGTAAAGATATATTTATTTTATTGACTTTCATGAATTACTATAAGGTCATTTGGGACTATTTTAAGACAAGTTATTTTTATTTAGGTTCTAGGAGGTTAGAAATATTTTCTAGAATATTTTAGAATTTTTCTGGATTTTCCTGCAATTTATTTTGATTTATTTGGACTTAAAATGATTTTTAAATGATTTTCTGAATTAAATAATTAATTACCCAATAATTCACCCAGGAGGGGCCCAGCTGTCGGCTCCCAGGCTGAACCGCCTCTCTCTCTCCTATATATATACTATTATATTCGAAACCCTAAAAAAAAAATTCAACCGCCTTTTTGAGAGAGAGTTCTAGTAGAGATCTCAACTTCCCGAAGCGATTCCCGCCAACCTCGACGTGCTTTTCATGCGCTATTTTTTTGTTGGATTCGTATCGAGGTAAGCTTTCTGAATATGTAATTTATTTTCGTATATATTATTCCTAAATTTCTGGAAAATTCATAGAGTGTCGGTTGTCCGAAACTTGGCATGTTTCGGTGTTTTCGAGATTCCAGGAGAACCAAAAATTGAAATCATGAACCGTTTGAAGTTTCGGAAAGATAATACAGAGCTCTACAACATATATTGTTTCTAGAAATTAATTTGTTCATCTAGTATTTTAGTTATTCTGTTGAACTCAGAATTGATCGGTTGATCACCATTTTGGTCACGATTAGCCATAACGGTGATATCTTTTGACCAAAGCATGAATTTGCGGCACGATTGATTCTAGCGCACTCGTGGCACTGAAATCTACCAAGGTGCACTTTCAAAATCTAGAGTTCACAGCGTTTGACTAAAAAGTCAACGGCACGCCTCGATTTGCGTGTCATGGTTCCCAAAATTGGAAATACGACTTTTGATGGCCAAACTTGCATGTTTAGATTATATTCAGATTATTATTAGGTTAAATTAGGTTTTTAATTAAATTATTTTAGAATTAATTATTATTAGATTAGTAACCCAACTGGCCACTATTCCATGAATTTAGAACTAGAACATTAGAATTGATTTATAGTTTTCGTGCACGGTTCATGGTGCGATATGTGTTATTGGTTGACAGCTCCTAGATCGGCATCCCCTCATCCTCGACTTGTGACTACAGTTTGTGCAAGGACCACATGCAAGTATACCTTGCCTTCCTCTACAGTTTTTTTTACATGCATTGTATTTTATTTTCCAGTTTTGATTGTTTATGGATATGTGCTTTCGGGTTATATTCTTTTGAGTTATTTTCATTGTATATAGCCGTGTTCATGTTTGGTCTTGTGGTTCACACTTGGAGTTTCTCGTCAGTACCTTGCTTGAGTCGTGTCATAGAACGAATACGTGTAATTGAACTGCTAAATCCTTGATATTGTTTTCTTGGCACGAGAGAGTCTACTCGGGACGAAGGTTTTTTTCTTGATCTGTTTACATCCGTGAGTCCACACTCGGGACGAGGATGTCGATTATTTGCACCAGAGAGTTCACACTCAGGACGAGGGTGTTAACTTGACTTGCACCAGAGAGTCCACTCGGGACGAGGGTGTTTACATCAGAGAGTCCACACTCGGGACGAGGATATCGATTATTTACACCAGAGAGTCCATACTCGGGACGAGGGTGCCTTGCCGTGAACTAACCAGATAGTCCACACTCGGGACGAGGGTTAGTACTAACCAGAGAGCACACTCGGGACGAGGGTTAGTGATTAGTTCAAACCTGTGAGTCCACTCGGGGCGAGGGTTTGGTTCTTCCATTGATCTCGTGTTCATTGTTTACCCGACAGTTCATTTATACGTAGTTGTTCTTGTGTTCGTGATCGTGGTCATTTGTCGTATTCCTGTTTTTCTTGTTTATTTCCTTGCGCATGATAAAACTGTTAGATAGGCATTTATATTATGTATCTTGTTATATCCTCTGAGGATCTGATGATCTCTTCAGGTTTAGCGATTGCATGGAGTTAGCTAGTGGTTCTGGATGACAGATGTCATGATACGCTTGCGGGATTCAGGTATCGTTATCGTGTTTATTATCCGCTCGTGCTTTCATACCTTATCATGAGATATCATGTTTCTTGATTCAGTTTTAGACTCTTGTTATTTCCTTTAGAGTCTTATTGGACATTTATGCTAGTGGGCTGCAGACCACGACCCATAGTATTTATTCATGTTTATTATTCTTATTGTGGATTGAGATATAGATTTGTTTGCCATGATTTGGCAGCTTACCCTAGCCCTGACAGCATTTACGTATTTGAGTCGGGCTGGTGTCCGCTTGATGCGTAGCTGGCTTGCTCACGAGCTCTCTCCGAAAAACGGGTGCGGGTGTGACAAGTTCTCATTACCTCTTCTTCTTCTCCATTACTCCTCCTACCTACCAAGCTCTACGCAAGTGCAACTTGCTTCATGATGGATCTCAAGTTTCTTTGTTCCATTCTATTCCTTACTTGATTCTAAGCCTCTTTATAAATTGACATTTTTGGTTTTGTTGGATACATTTTTGTAGATCTAAGTTGATCGTTCCTTGTTTTTCTTTGTTTTGATTTATTAAAACTTGGTATTTCCTGAAAACCAATTGTCCCAGGCTGTAGAAAATCTCGTTCTACCCAGTTTAGATCCTTGGAAGTCCGGATTCTGACTTGTTTTGAAGAAGTTATGGCATTTGAAGCCATGGGTTCCTTAAGCAGCCCTCGGTTTGTTGGAGAAGATGAGCAGTCGCGTGCGTGCCACTTGGCGCCATGCCATCTTAGTCGTGCGTGCGCTCTTTAGTGCCTCGCCTATCCGTGCGTGCCACTTGGTGGTGTGCCTATCCGTGCGCGCCACATGGTGCCGCACCTATCCGTACGCGCCACTTGGTGCTGTGCTATCTATCAGTGTGCGCCACTTGGTACCTCGCCACCGTTGGCCCAGCGCCACTTGGCCTGGCGCCACCCAGTCCTACTTGGCACCCTATGCCACTTGTTACTCCACTTGCTAGGCGCTACCTGTCACCTCCCTGGTGCAACTTGACTAGGCGCCACCTGTCACCTTCCTGGGGCCACCTGACCAACGCCACTTGGTTGCCTTAATACCCCCTTGCCCTTACCTCTATGCATGTTCTCCTAGTTCTAATTATAAATGCTTGTAATCTTATATGTGTCTTATACTTGGCCTAACTTGCGATGACCCGACTTGATAACTTGTTGAGCATGAGTATGACTTGTTAGTATTGATCTTGACTTGAACATGATAACATGACCCCGTCTCGACATGACATGATAGTGGCCCGTCGAGGCGCACTCTTGACAAGTAACAAGTAAACTTGATATGACATGTCTAAACTTGATAGTGGCCCGTCGAGGCGCACTCTTGACAAGTACTCTCTATATGATAAGTAAACCTGACAGGACATGTATAACTTTGATTGTTGTTGCGATGGCTATTCCTGTCTTGCTAGTGTAACTCTTGTCTTGATTCCGTGGTTGATTGTGCCTATATAAGCTATATGTCTTATCTTGCATCATGTCTAGAACATGGATTCTTGGTTACCATGGTCAGAAATTCATAATGAATCTGACTAGGTTAATGACTAGATTGATCAAGTAGTTCATATAGAGAGATTTCCCAGTTACAAGCGATCCCGTTATCCCGACCACACCTATGGACTTGTAGCTTGCCGACGAGTAAGGCACATTTCCAGCACAATGTCATGTGTTGCACTTCTTGAATCATAAGCACTAAGCTACACCAGTAATTTTGATAACTCTTGTAACCCTCGCTTGGATAACCTGGATAGTCTGCTTGTGACTGCATGAACATCTCATCGCATCTTGTTAGTAACTACGCCTGTGATAACCCTAGTTAGCTAATGCTAGCAAGCCATAGGACTTGATTGGTCGTGCCTGATGGATTGTCTCATGATTAACATGGGAATTATATTCTACCTCTTGTTTCTCTAATGCAATCTAGCATGCCCTTTAACTTGTCTTTCATATTATTTAATTATGTTCTTTTATCATTTCTTCTGGTCATTGTATGCTGGTTTTAGTTCCTAAGTGGAGCCTCCCTTGTGGCACTTGCACTTTATGGGGTCTGCCCCAGCTGGTTTGGTATGACCAGATTTCGGAGAAGCACCTGAGGATCTATCTACTTTCCATCCAGATGGTGAATGCCAGATAATCTTGGCAACGAGTGGATTTCTCATTTTCCACTCACACTCTATTGTAATTTATTCTTTTGAGGCGTATAGCAGCCGAGCACGTGTTAGCTCGTGTTGAAACTTAAATTTCTGTCTGCCTAAGGGCTTTTACATGATTGGCAAATCCTAAGGTTGATCATGTATGACTTAACTCTTGAAGGTTGATCATGTATGACTTAACTCTTGCTAGTCTTCGTATTTTGTATGACTAGCTTCATGATCATCTAAATATGTAATGTTTGGGACGCCTTACCTTGTATGTCTGATGATCTAACAACTTGTGACAACTATTTGCTTGCTTGAGATTGAGACACTAGGTTTGTTCTTGACCATAAGAGACTAATGGCTTGTAGATAAACTCTCATTCATCTAGATAGCCGTGACTGTATTGCGAGGTGGGTTTCGCTTAAATGTACGTAGCTAGCTGTATCTGTTCTCCGCTCTTTAGTATTTTGGTTCTAGGGTGTGACATGGTTTAAGTGGTGGCCCATGCAGGTCTTGTAAATCAAGATGTGTGATATCTCAATCAGCATTCTCCCTTGATCTCTACTCGTGTTTTCTAATCCTCCTGAAACTTGACCTGATAAGGTGCTTTATCCTTGATCAATCTTGGTCCTTCTTTATTGTTCCTTATGTCATTCTTCAGTGGCATTGTTCCTGGTCCTACCGATCAGCCGGGTGGAGCACCTCCAGTGAACCAACAGCAAACTGGGGACCAAGCCCAGCACTCTGGAGCAGCATCCCGAGACATACATTCCGAGGATCCAGAGCCACCAGGTCAACCAGCCCTGCTTGCAGAGCCTGGTAATAGAACCCTAATGGGACTTATCCGGGACTTGCTTGCATCACAAGATCGTTTAGTGATGCTCTGTACCAGACAATATGCAATGCCATGGGCAGAGTGGGTTATGAAAAGAACAATGCGCCTAACAGCTTCAAGCGCCTGAACCCTCCTTTCTTTGACGACAGGGAAGATGCTATTGCTGCCGATGCTTGGCTACAGGATATATATAGGTTATTATGGAGGCAACTCGGATTCCAGAGGAAGAGAAGGTGGCCATTGTGCGCCTACAGTTATTGGACTTAGCCCGTAGCTGGTGGGCGGTGCTAGTAGTTGGTTTGGCGACGCCTGTCTTGTGGGCGGTATTCAGTGACAAGTTCCAGACGAAGTATTTTGATGCAGTAGCTCGGTATGATATGCAGGCCAAATTCAACAATCTTAAGCAGATGGGAAGGACGGCCGATGGATATGTGGCCGAGTTTTTGTGGCTTAGTCAGTTTGCTCCCACCTTGGTTGCGACCGAATTGGACCGAGTGCAGCGATTCCAGCAGGGACTCCACCTAGAGATTATTCTAGCTGTGGAGCAGTTTGAGCACCAGACCTTTGATGCTAATTTGATAGCAGCTAGGAGGCACGAATATACATCACAGAGGATAGTAGATCGAAGTGGAGGACGAAAGAGGTCTCATGGTCAGTTATCTCAGTCGTCAGCACCAGCCCCGACAGCTAGGGCTTTGGCCATTGGAGCTCCTAGGAGGGTGACCACAGTTTTGTCGGTTCAGCACTCGACTCCGACATATCCTCAGCAATAGAAGCAGAAGCAATCTTCCGCAATGGGCTGCTCTCATTGTGGGAAGCCAGGATACGTAGTCTCAAAATGTCGCAGAGCACAGGTGTTGTGCTTGGCTTGTGGGGCACCGGACCACATGATAGGGTCTTGTCCGCATAGAGCCAGTTCATCTTCCTCAACCCTAACCAGTCCATCGGTTAGGGGTCCAGCACCAGTGCAGCAGCAGCAGTACCAGCCTCCGAGGCAATTGTCGCCTCAGGCTCAAGCCTTCCAGCAGCAAAGGCCGTAACAGTATGCTCAAGCCCAAGCTTAGATTCAGAACAGGCAGAGAGGTCACCAGTAGAGGGAACCAGCACCAAAGGGACAGGGTCAAGCTATGGCTCTGACCGTGGTAGAAGAATTGGCATTAGGTGAGGTGGTGGCAGGTACCATTCTCGTCAACTCTTTTCCAACATCAGTATTATTTGATTCGGGTGCATCGAATTTATTTATGTCTGCACGATTCGCTACACGGATAGGACTGGAGCCCGAGTCATTATCAGTAAGGCTCAATATACTTATTGGTAACGGTCTTGAGGGAGTAGATAGTGTCTTTTCCTCGTGTCAACTCGTAGTTAGCGGTAGAGAGTTTCCTGCTAGATTGATAGAATTTTTGATGGCTGACTATAATGTGGTCCTAGGAATGGATTGGTTGAAGGATCAGTATGCAAGAATAGACTGTCATGTTGGCAGGATTATTTTTTGTGCTCTCGGCGAAGAAGAGTTTTTATTTTCTAGAGGCGAAGTAGAACCTTCTCCACCAGTCTTGCGGATGGTGGAAGTAGCAGCAGTTCAGTTTTCCACAGTAGTAGAAGAATTTCCTGACGTATTCTCCGAAGAGCTTCCAAGCATGCCGCTAGAGAGAGAGATAGAGTTCACCATTGATTTGATTCCAGAGACGGCACAAATATCAGAGAGAGTCTACAGAATGGCACCATCAGAATTGGAGATCCTATATAAGATGATTGAAGAACTCAGAACCAAGGGATTCATTCGTGCTAGCGGATCACCTTGGGGAGCCCCGAGGCTTCTTGTAAAAAAGAAGGATGGTACGTCAAGATTATGTGTTGATTATCGTACCTTGAATTCTGTAACAATCAATTACAGATATCCCCTACCAAGGATATATGATTTATTCGATCAACTTAGTGGAGCGGCAATATTCTTGAAGATTGACTTGCGGTCGGGGTACCATCAGATCAGAGTCAGATAGCAAGACATCCCGAAGATAGCTTTTAGATCTAGATATAGGCATTGGAAGTTTCTCGTTATGCCATTGGGAGCGACCAATGCGCCAGCAGTATTCATGGTGAATCGTATATTCATGCCTTATTTGGATCAGTTCGTGATAGTGTTTGTAGACGACAACTTAGTCTATAGCAAGAATGAAGTAGAGCATGAGCAGCATCTTCGAGTAGTCCTTCAGATTCTCAGAGAGCACCAGTTGTACACGAAGTTCAGTAAGTACAAATTTTGAATTGATCGCAATTCGTACTTAGGTCATATCATCACCAGAGGTGGAGTGGAAGTTGACCCCTAGAAGATAGTGGCTATAAAGTCATGGCCAGTACCCATCACCTTCGTAGAGGTTCGCAGTTTTCTAGGATTGGCCAACTATTACCGACAATTTGTGGCAGACTTTGCTCGGATTTTAGTGCCTTTGACACAGTTGACCCGCAAGGATGGGCAGTTTGCTTGGACAGTAGAGTGTCTGAGTTCATTCGAGAAGTTGAAGCAAGGATTGATGACGGCACCCATTCTCACGCTTCTAGATGGGACTGAAGGATTCTTAGTTTATTGTGACACTTCAGACAGAGGATTGGGATGCGTCTTAATGTAGCATGGCAAGGTAGTAGCTTATACGTCACATCAGCTTCGTGATCATGAGAGGAATTACCCAACCCATTACTTGGAGTTAGCAACAGTGGTTTTTGCCCTTAAGCTTCGGAGACATTACGTGTATGGAGATCAAGTAGAGATTTTCACCGACCACGAGAGTCTTAAGTATGTGTTTACCCAGAAGGATCTTAGCATGCGTCAGAGAAGGTGGCTAGAGCTATTGGTAGATTATGACATCAACCTACAGTATCATCCTCGGTAGGCCAACGTAGTTGCAGATGCATTGAGTAGAAGAGCCAGAGCATATTTTCTAACAGCACGGCCAGAGTTATTAGCAGATCTTCAGAATATGGGAATAAAGATTGTTTTTTCTACCAATGTGGCATTGATGGCCAGAATGCAAGTTCAGTCCAGCATAGTTGAGAGAATTAAGATAGTTCAATCAACGATTCTAAGCTTCAGCGACTTATGGCAGAATGTGAAGCAGGAAAAAGAGCAGAGTTAAGCATTCACGAATACGGCATGCTCCGACATGGAAGGCGTCTTTGTGTACCCAGTGGTGACATCAGGTAAAAGATCAAGGCAGAAGCTCACAGTTCACAGTATTCAATTTATCTCGGTGGTATGAAGATGTATCATAATATCCGTCAGCATTTCTGGTGGAATGGCATGAAGAGGGAGATAGCTCGGTTTGTCTCTCGTTGTTTAGTTTGCAAACAAGTCAAGGCTGAACATCAGAGACCAACTAGACTTCTTCAACCTTTACCGATCCCAGAATGGAAATGGAAGCATATTACCATGGATTTTGTAACTGGGTTACCTAAGTCCCTAGTTGGGAGAGATGTTATATGGGTTATAGTTGACCGACTCACCAAGGTAGCTCATTTTCTCCCTTTCAGGATTGGTCAGTCGACGGATCAGCTAGCAGAGATGTATCTCAGACAGATAGCCAGATTGCATGGAGTGCCAGTCAGTATCATATTAGATAGAGATTCAAGATTTACGTCCCACTTTTGGCAGAAACTTCAAGGTAGTTTGGGAACTCGTCTCAAGTTTAGTTCAGCTTATCATCCGCAGACAGATGGTCAGTCGAAGCGCACGATTCAAACTCTTGAAGATATATTGCGATCATGTACACTAGACTTCGGTGGTTCGTGGGAAGATCACCTGCACTATAGGACCGTTGAGCACCTCTAGAGGAGGGTGAATAGAGTGAGTGCGAGTGCAGCGAAAAATAATCACCAATTAAAAATTTAAAGCAGATAACTATGGCAGTGAATAAAGAGACAGTAAATAAATGTAGGGATTAGAGAATCAAACTCAGTAGACATCGCGATATATACTGGTTTCCCTCTTGGAGGACTAATCCAGTCACAGGTATGCTGTTAATCCACTATTCATAAGCTAATTGAGAGCTTACAGTCTCTTTACAATACCGTGCTTGGTGACAAGTCCACGACCAACTTCACAATACCGTGCTTGGCGACGAGTGCACGACTGGCTCCGAAAATAGAAATGTGTTCTAAACTTGAACAACCTCTTTACAACTCTGACAACCAATGACTCTGAATCAAATAGATGTTACTGGCTTTGGCTAAGAGATGTATAGGTGGAGTGTGAAAGCTTTAGATCAATGAAAACACTATTGGATATAGATAGAGAGAAGATGAATTGATGAGTGATTTGAAAAAAAAATTCTCTTCTATTTATAGGTGTTTTTGAGGACCGAACTCGGACAGAGTTCGGGCAGAGTTTGGATGCAAAGATTTCGCAAACGACCGTTGCATGCAGATTTGGAGGCAACAAACATTTAAATTTGAACTGACCAAACTCGGTCCGAACTCAGACAGACTTTTGTCTAAGTTCATCAAGTACTCATAAGAGTGCTTGGTCCAATTCTGTTTGCATAGGATATGTAATATTTTTGGTATAAGGAATTTTGGTGGATAGGCGGGCTTTTTAGATAGGTGGACTATAGATAACCAAAGCCAGCAATACCTAGTCGATTTTTTAATTTGTATCCTAGACTCAATAAAGATAAAAATACATAATAAATTATAAAATGACTCAAACAAATACCAATACATGAACGCTTCGAAATGATGATTGACATGCTTGCAAATATTGTAGAACACTATTGATATTGATTTCACTTGACCTAAAATGTTAGCAGCAGTTTGTACATTTTGTGTATTGACTTAAGTCATTGTTGATTTACCAAAATCGGGTGTGACCATTTAGGAATGTGCCAACAATCTCCCCCATTTTGATAAATGACAAACTTGAGTCTATACCAAAATATATCTAAAATATTTAATTGAAACAAAATACCTGATTTGTTCTGTGATGTTTTGAAACAATTTTGGTATTGCTCTTTCTCCCCCTTTGTCATGTTCAAAATATTTCGGCTCCCCCGTAATATGTGAAGCCAACAATGTTCAGCATTTAACAAAGACAGAGACAGAGTAATTTCACAGATAACAAATCTAAAAAATGAACTAAGAGAAGCAGTAACACAACTAAAATCTGATATAAGAAGATCAACTGAAGTGCAACTAACATAATCATAATCAGTCATAACTCAACAGTAAATGACTGTCTAAAACAAGTCTAAAGGTCAAACTCATCAGTTTAGACTAGTAAAAAAAATACTACGATGATCATCATCTAGCAACAGCATCCATAAAAAAACCAACTGAAGTCCCACATCATAGCGGTGTGTCATCACCTCCAGGAGCATCCGGTGGAAAGTAGGCCGTGGTAGGATCGAAGTGAGTGAAAGTATCCTCATCATCGAACCTCGGTCCAGTAAACCCGGGGTGGCGAGTCATTTGAATCGGATGAGTAGGATCATGAGATAAGCTCCAGTTGATATCAGCAAGGCTGTTCCGCACCACCTGAGCCTGAGAGATGTGGCAGAACTCAGAGTCGACATAGCTTTGATGACATTGCGCAGAGAAAGCAAGAAAGTCAATAAAGTGTTGATGTCGTTGCACTGAGAGGGCAACGAACTCATCAAATTGCTGATAGAAACCTGGGTCAAAACCAGGAGCAGCAGCTGGTACAGAAGGGGCAGGAGCCTGAGGATCATCATCGTGAACTGGAGCAGCAGGTTCAACACCAGGTGGAGGAGGTGGATTGGGATAAGTCCAGGATCTACTTAGCTCAGAAGCAGTTGAAGAGAAACGACACTGAGAGAGATCAACTCCAAGACGTCTAAAGATCTTAGCCAAGTGCATAGGGTACAAGAGGCTGTGCCCCATCCTCCTACAGCTAATTATCCAAGCAATAAAAGTCTTGGGGACAGAGAAAGTGATACCAAAGTGCAGGTGATACATAACTGACATCTCGAAAAACGTGACCTCGTCCGAAGATCCCATCTTGGGAAGCAAAGCAGAGAACACGAAACGATGTAACTCATAACAATTTTGATTAAGGTTCGTGAGTACACCCTGCCATTTCTAGGAACAGGAAGAGGATGACACATGGCGACCTTGAAAGAATCAAGAGTCGTGCCCTCAGGAAATTGGACATGATTGATGTCAACTAGGGTTTCACCTACGTCAGGCATGTGAAAAAAATTTACTGACATCTGTAGAGTTGAATTCAGTTTCTCTACCTCCAACACATGAATAAATACCGCTCTCTACAACTTGTAAGTTACAGTAAAATATGCGAACGACATTATCATATATATTGTCGGCGGTCTCGAAAAAGTCACGAAGAGATAGATTTTCAAATTGAGTGACATACTCCGAGAATATAGTGAAGTTGACATAACAACCGCGACAAATATCTCTATAAGAAAAGTTGTCAAACCAGGCAATAGAAAAGTCTGCAGATGGAAAAAGTCCAGAATCATAGTCATCGTCGTCGATAGGACGAGTGGGACTAAATATGCTAACTGGTTCATACTCAGCGGAGGAGGATCCAGCACGAGAACCACTCTTGGAAGCAAATTTCTTCCTTTTGTGGTGAAGTGTGGGTGGCATAGGAATATAATTGAAAAAGAGAGAGGATACCTCTAAAAGATTAAGAGAGGAGGAAGGAGATGCTTTCGAGCTTCGAAGATCCGCGAAGTATGGTGGAGGAATACTAGGAAGTAGTAAAAATTTACTTTGAGGAGGCTCTCGGTTTGTGAGATGGTGAAAGGAGGTAAAAACGAAGTAAATATAAGCTAAGGGCCGGCTGCTGGTATTCTGGAAATTCACACCAGCTCCATCCGAACTCGGTCCGAGTTTGGCTACTTGTATTTCCAATGTCATTAATGCTGTATAATTGATAAATTTCAATGTATAACCTTCACACTTCTTCATTTAGTAATTTCTGTTACTTTGGGTTAGATGTAGGGGCCGGATCCCAGCTAGCGGTAGTCCGAAGACTAGTATACCGTGTCGCTTCAGGCTATTTACGCCTGTATGACAGAAGGACCCTTTCAGCTTGTATCCAAAATGACGTCCATTAATAAAGGTCAAAGTTTTCAGTTATAAATTGATTTACTAATCGTACTACATTTTGAATCTGAAAATTCAAGTATGCCGAGCTCTCGACGTAGATTGTTAAAGTGGTCTTCAGCTAGTGGTTTTATGAAAATGTCTGCTAGTTGATGATCTGTGTCAACAAATTCTAAGCAAATGTCCCCGTGTTGTTGGTGATCACGTAAAAAGTAATGACGAATCTCTATGTGCTTTATTCGTGAGTGACATACGGGATTCTTAGTTAGGTTAATAGTGCTAGTGTTGTCACAATAAATAGGAATCTAGTGCAGATTGTAGTCTTCTAAGGTTTGCTTCATCCACAAAATTTGAGCACAACATCGTCCTACGGCGATATACTCAGCCTCAGTTGTTGATAGTGCTACAGAATTTTGTTTCTTGCTAAACCATGAGACTAAGGCTTTTCCTAGGAAATGACACGTACTGCTGCTACTTTTACGGTCAACTTTGCATCCTGCAAAATTCGCTTCCGAGTAACCTATGAGGTTAAAGGATTTGGTTTTAGGATACCATAAGCCGACTGTTGAAGTTCCTTTAAGGTATCGTAAGATACGCTTAACGGCACATAAGTGTGATTCCTTAGGATTTGCCTAATATCATGCACAAATACAGACACTAAACATAATATCAGGGTGACTAGCAGTTAAATATAATAAACTACCAATCATACCTCGATACTTACGCTGGTCGACAGGTTTACCATTTTTATCAGTGTTAAGCTTTGTTGATGTAGCCATTGGAGTTCCGATTGGCTTTACATTGTCGAAGTCATACTTTTTCAGTATGTCCTTTGTATATATAGCTTGATTGATGAATGTTCCTTTTGAGTGTTGTTTGATCTGAAGTCCTAGGAAGAAGTTCAGCTCTCCCATCATACTCATCTTAAATTCACCCTGCATACACTTAGCAAACTCTTGACAAAATTTTTCATTAGTAGATCCGAATATGTTGTCATCAACATATATTTGCACAAGAATAATATCATCATCTAAAAACTTAATAAATAAAGTAGTATCAACTCTTCCTTTTGAAAAACCATTTTCAAGTAAGAAGGCACTTAGGCATTCATACCAACCACGAGGTGCCTGTTTGAGTCATAGAGTGCTTTCTTAAGTTTGAAGACGTGATCAGGTTTTTGAAAATCTTCAAAACCAGGGGGTTGTTTCACAAAAACTTCTTCTTTCAAAAATCCGTTTAAAAATGCACTTTTCACGTCCATTTGAAATAATTTAAAATCATTAAAACATGCATATGCACAAAACATGCGGATAGCTTCTAGTCTAGCAACAGGAGCATATGTGTCGTCATAATCAATACCTTCTTCTTGATTATAACCTTGTGCCACTAGACGTGCTTTGTTGCGTAGAACTTGTCCATCTTCACTTAATTTATTTTGGAATACCCATTTAGTACCAATTATCGATTGACCAATAGGTTTAGGAACGAGTTCCCAAACTTGGTTTCTCTCAAATTGATTAAGTACCTTTTGCATGGCATCAATCCAAAAATCATCATTAAAAGCATCTACTACATTCTTAGGTTCTACTTGTGAAATAAAAGCTACATTAGCTGTTATTTTAGTATCTCTATATGAAGAGCGTTTACTTACACCTTTTGTTATATCATCATCACTGGATGATCTGGCAAGAACTTCAATAATTCAAATCTTTGAGTCAGATCTTCCACAGAACTTTTATCTGTTCTGGCTTGTACATTCTCATCATCATTGTCGCTAGATCTGTGACTATTGAGCTCATCAAAAGTAACGTTAATTGATTCTTAAACAAAATAGATCTTTTATTAAAAATTCTATATCCCTTACTCTTAGCAGCATAGCCGAGAAATATGCCTTCATCTGCTTTAGAGTCGAACTTTCCCAAGTTGTCCTTAGTGTTCAGGATAAAACAACTACATCCAAAAACTTTAAAATAAGAAATTTTGGAATCCTTCCAAACCAAAGTTCATAAGGTATTTTCTTTGATATATGTCGAATTAATACCCTATTTAAAACATGACAGGTTGTACTAACAGCTTCTGCCAAAAAATATTTAGGAAGATTAAGCTGATTCAGCATGACTCTAGCCATCTCGCTTAGAGTACGATTCTTCTGCTCCACAATACCATTCTGTTGAGGAGTTCTAGGACAGGAAAACTCGTGGTAATATCTACTATCATCACAAAACTTTTTGAAATGAGTATTTACGAATTTGCCACAATGATCACTTCGAATACGAGTAATCATGAAGCCTTTTTTGTTTTGTACCTTTTTACAAAATATCTATTAAAAAATTGCATCACTTTTGTTTGATAAAAAGTAAACCTAAGTAAAACGAGAGAAATCATCAACAATAACAAAGGCGTAGAGCTTATCGCCAAGACTAGCGACTCTACTAGGACCAAATAAATCTATATGTATCAACTGCAAAGGTCTAGAAGTACTTACAACGTTGATGGATTTAAATGTAGATCTGTGTGCTTTGTTCTTTTCACAGTCTAAACATACCATATCTCTCTTGAATGATATCGCAGGCAGTCCTTTTACCAAGTGCTTAGCCATGAGATAGTGTCCATATTAGCATTTCCTAGCCTCATATGCCACAGTCAGCTTTCATCTAAGTTTGTGACTAGACATCTTCCTGCATTATTAGTACTCTTTAGAAAGAAAACATAAATATTGTGTTCTCTAATCCCTTCATATACGGGATTACCAGATGACATATCATATATTGTACATTTGTCTTTAGAAAAATTGATGCCATAACCATTATCTGCCAAGTGACTTATGCTCAATAGGTTATGTTTGAATTCTGTAACTAGACAAACATCTTTTATTACTGGATAAGGAGATATACCAACAATGTCATTTCCAATGATATCACCTCTCAGGTTGTTTCCGAAGGAGACATATCCTTCTTTCTTCATCGATAGCGTGGGGAATAAAGATGCATCACCAGTCATGTGCCGCGAACATCCGCTATCGAGGATCCACTTGCTTTTAGCATGAGAGGGTTACGGGTCCACCTACAAAACAAGTAGATGAATCCTTTGGTACCCATTTACTGAAGGGTCCATATTGATTAGTCTTAGGTCTCCAAATCAGTGTGTGATTATCAACAAGCTTTCTTTCTAGACAATACTGTGATATGTGCCCATGAGTACCACAGTATGTACAAGTAATTTTTGAAAACGTGTTAGTTGATTTTGTGTTGACATGCATATGTTGTTTCTTTAAAAACCTATATGTGAAAGCATAGTGATATTCGTGTTTCTTTCGTGCTTTCTGTATTTTAGTCCTCTTAGGTGTATGCTTAGCATTAGGACTAAATTTAGGATGTGTCACAGGTATAGCCTGTTTGCCTAACTAGATTTCTAACTTTTTAGAAATCTCATAAGACTCTTCATATTTAGCGGTCATATCAATGAGTCTTTGCTCTGTGACAAAGTGCTTCTTCTTCTCTATGTCATATAACTCTTGTATCTTGACATAGTCTCTTTCTTTCTTTTTAATTTTGAGAATAGCCTCATGATAGTCTACTTTAAGCTTGGCTATCTCTTCCGTGTTATCGGTAGTAGATGTCTCTTTAATGTCTTCAATGAGACTTGACAGTCTAGCTACTTCGGTTGTGCAAGCCTTAACCTCTTTTCGAGATTGCTTATATTTGTCAAGCATATTTCTATGTTCTTCAAGTAGTTCGCTGAAGGCATTTTCTAACTCATTGAAAGTAAAATCATCAAACAAAGGATTTCAGGATATCTTATCAAAAGCTATAAGATAGACATTTGTAGTGCAGCAGGGTCTATCTTTTTTCTCTGATTCACTAGCATCACTTTCATGCCAGATACTTGTATTTGCATACTTTCGACCAGTTGTTGTTCTTCGGCTTGATCTTGATCTATCATGTGGACGGTTTTTCTTTGGAGTTGGGCAGTTCTTCTTCATATGCCCTGACTTCTTGCATCCAAAGCAGATTATTTCTTCTTCATTGCTTTCATGGACATCTTTCTTCTTTCTGTTTGATTTTTCAAACTTTAAGAATTTTCTGAAGTTCTTCACTAGCAGGGCTTGTTCATCGCCACTGGATGATTCTTCATCAGAATCTTTGCATGTTGATCTTCTGGCTTAAGCTTTGAAGGCGATTGATTTCTCTTTCGGAGTAGCTTCTTCAAACTCTTGTAGATCCAGCTCATGGGTCATTAACTTGCCCATAAGTGTTTCCAGAGTCATGGTGGTGAGATCATTTCCTTGAACAATTGTTTTTTGCTTTTGGGTTCCAGTTCTTGGTTAGAGCCCGTAGCACTTTTCTGATCTTTTTGTGATTATTGTAATCCTTACCAAGAGATTGCAAAGGATTAGTAATATCAAGGAAACGAGTGAACATCTGTGTAATTGACTCGTCGGGTTTCATTTTGAAAGATTCATATTCCTGTGTTAGTCTACTGCTTTTGGATTCCTTCACTTGAGAAGTACCTTCATGAGTTACCTCAAGAAGTTTCCAAATCTCATGAGATGTCTTATAGGTTGAAACTCGATTGAACTCCATCTTGTCAATTACATAGAACAGTGTGTTGATGGCACATGCATCTAGACTAGTATTTATTTTTTTTGCCTCTGTATATTTATCATGAGGCTTGTCTGTAAGTATGCCATCAACTAGTGTAGGTGCCGGTTTCTTATAATCGTCAATAACTATAGACCAAAGAGCAAAGTCAAGAGACTTTAAAAAGAATGTCATTCATGTTTTCCAGTAAGTATAGTTTGTTCTATCAAATAGTGGGGGTCTATTTGTGGATTGCCCTTCACCATTGAATATTGATTTCACGGCTGCCATATATACTCTCTGAGGTTGTTATATTAGAATACATCCTGCTCTGATACCAATTATAGGACCGTTGAGCACCTCTAGAGGAGGGGTGAATAGAGTGAGTGCGAGTGCAGCGGAAAATAATCACCAATTAAAAACTAAAAGCAGATAACTATGGCAGTGAATAAAAAGGCAGTAAATAAATGTAGGGATCAGAGAATCAAACTCAGTGGACAATACGATATATACTGGTTTCTCTCTTGGAGGACTCATCCAGTCGCAGGTACTCCTGCCTACTGTTAATCTACTATTCATAAGCTAATTGAGAGCTTGTAGTCTCTTTACAACACCGTGCTTGGTGACAAGTGCACGATCGACTTCACAACACCGTGCTTGGCGATGAACGCACGACTGGCTCCAAAAATAGAAATGTGTTCTGAACTTGAACGACCTCTTTACAACTCTGACAACCAAAGACTCTAAATCAATAGATGTTACTGGCTTTAGCTAAGAGATGTATAGGTGGAGTGTGAAAGCTTTAGATCAATGAAAACACTATTAGATATAGATAGAGAGAAGAGAAGATGAATTGAGGTGTGATTTGAAATAAAAAATTCTCTTCTATTAATAGGTGTTTTCGAGGATCGAACTCAGACAGAGTTCGGGCAGAGTTCGGATGCAAAGATTTCACAAAAGACGTTGCATGCAGATTTGGAGGCAACAAACATTTAAATTTGAACTAACCGAACTCGGTCCGAACTCGGACCGAACTCGGCCAGAGTTCTGTCTAAGTTCATCAAGCACTTAGAAGAATGTTTGGTCCAATTCTGTTTGCATAGGATATGTAATATTTTTGGTATAAGGAATTTTGGTGGATAGGCAGGCTTTTTAGATAGGTGGACTGTGAATAACCTAAGCCAGCAATACCAGTCGATTTTACAATTTGTATCCTAGACTCAATAAAGATAAAAATACATAATAAATTGTAAAATAACTCAGACAAATTCTAATACATGAACGCTTCGAAATGATGATTGACATACTTGCAGATATTGTAGTACACTCTTGATATTGATTTTACTTGACCTAAAATGTTAGAAGCAGTTTGTATATTTTGTGAATTGACTTAAGTCATTGTTGATTTATCAAAATCGGGTGTGACCATTTAGGAATGGGCCAACATTCACTTGGTGGAATTCTCCTACAATAACAGTTTTTAGGCCAGTATCCAGATGGCACCGTTTGAGGCACTGTATGGCAGGAAGTGCAGATCACCTTTAGCCTGGGATGATGTAGGCGAGAGGCAGATGCTTGGTCCAGAGATGGTTACGCAGACTATCGAGTTGGTCAGACAAGTCAAAGATCATCTTCGAGTTGTACAAGATCGTCAGCACCATTGGGTCAATTCTCATCGGCGTCCTCTTTAGTTTTCTATCGGCGACCACTTATTCCTTAGGATCTCGCCTACCTGTGGTATCATTCGATTTGGCATACGGGGAAAGCTTAGTCCTAGGTATATAGGGAGAAGATACTCAAGAACAAGACTATTAGTTTAGTCCATGTTGCTTGGGGTCATCACTCTTTGGGTGAGTCAACTTGGGAACGTGAGGATGATATCCGATCGCGATATCCACACATGTTTGACTCGCTGCTAGTAGTAGAATGCTTGTGGTTAGTGTAGCTTGCTCCGATATCTCTAGCCTCTTGATTAAGTTCCGAGAACAGAATTATTTTAAGGTGGGTAGAGTTGTCACTCCCGTTTTCTGTTATACCTATTTTTAGTATACGTGTACGGAATTCTGACAATTGTCAGGTGACCTATAACTTGACTTGTCTTACGCAGCCTAGTCGTGGTTTAATCTTGAATTGCTTTAATTTGGTTCGGTTCCACTTGGCTTGGCTTGATTTGTTTTGGTTTGAGATGAGAAGGTTTTGTATAAAAACCAACTCCTCTCTCTCTCTCTCCTCTATTATTTCTCATTACCTCTTCTTCTTCTCCATTACTCCTCCCACCTACCAAGCTCTAGGCAAGTGCAACTTGCTTCTTGATGGATCTCAAGTTTCTTTATTATATTCTCTTCTTTACTTGATTCTAAGCCTCTTTAGAATTTGGCACATTTTTGGTTTTATTGGATACATTTTTGTACATCTCTGTTTTGATCATTCCTTGTTTTTCTTGGTTTTGATTCATTAAAACTTGGTATTTCCTAAAACCAGTTGTCCCAGGCTGTAGAAAATCTTGTTCTACCCAGTTTAGACTCTTGGAAGTCCCGATTTCGACTTTTTTTAAAAAAGTTATAGCATTTTGAAGCCATGGGTTCCTTGAGCAACTCTCGGTCTGTTGGAGAAGATGAGCAGTCGCGCGCGCGCTACTTGGCACCGTGCCATCTTAGTTGCACGTGCGCTCTTTAGCGCCGTGCCTATCCGTGCGCGCCACTTGGTGTCGTGCCT
Source organism: Iris pallida (assembly GCA_029216955.1). Taxonomy (NCBI): domain Eukaryota; kingdom Viridiplantae; phylum Streptophyta; class Magnoliopsida; order Asparagales; family Iridaceae; genus Iris; species Iris pallida. Next base: position 9,150,784 of record JANAVB010026799.1, read on the forward strand.
ATCCGTGTGCGCCACTTGGTGTTGTGTTATCTCCCAGTGCATGCCACTTGGTGCCTCGCCACCCCTGGCCCAGCGCCACTTGGCCTGGTGCCACCCAGCCCTACTTAGCGTCCCACACCACCTATTACTCTCACTTGCTAGGCTCCATCTATCACCTCCCTGGCGTAACTTGACTAGGCACCACCTGTCACCTTCCTGGCGCCACCTGACCAGCGCCATTTCGTTGCCTTGATACCCCCTTACCCTTACCTCCATGCATGTCCTCCTAGTTCTTGTTGTAAATGCTTGTAATCTTGCATGGGTCTTGCATTTGGCCTAACTTACGACGACCCGACTTGATAACTTGTTGAGCATGAGTATGACTTGTTAGTATTGATCTTGACTTGAACATGATAACATGACCCCGTCTCGACATGACATGATAGTGGCCCATCGAGGCACACTCTTGACAAGTAACAAGTAAACTTGATACGACATGTATAAACTTGATAGTGGCCCGTCGAGGCGCACTCCTGACAATTACAATCGACATGATAAGTAAACCTGACAGGACATGTATAACCTTGATTGCTGTTGTGACGGTTATTCCTTTCTTGCTAGTGTAACTCTTGCCTTAATCCCATGGTTGATTGTGCCTGTACAAGCTATATGTCTCGTCTTTTATCATATCTAGGACATGGATTCCTGGTTACCACGGTCAGGGATTCATAATGAATCTGATTATGTTAATGACTAGATTGATCAAGTAGTTCATATAGAGAGATTTCCTAGTTACAGGCGATCCCGTTATCCCGTCTACACCTGTGGACTTGTAGCCTGCCAACGAGTATGACACATTTCCAGCACAATGTCATGTGTTGCACTTCTTGAATCATAAGCACTAAGGTACACTAGTAATCTTGATAACTCTTATAACCCTCGCCTGGATAACCTGGATAGTCTGCAAGGCTTGTCACTCCACATTTTAGTTTGAGGGTACTTTGGTCATTTTGATTTTTGTGAATTATTTTATTATTTATTGCATTGGTGTTGTGATTTTTTGACTTTTGCTAGTTGAGACTATAGAGACTAGCCTAGAGTTTGACCATGACCTTGGTGACTTAGTTAGCATGGTAGAATGGTAGTGGGACCCTAATCGAACTTAAGCTAACCCAAGTTGAATTGAGTGTGGCTAGGTTTCATGGAAGGATTAGGTGCTTAGAGTTATTGGTCTTTTAGCTAGGAGGTTGAGCCAACTAGCTAGTGTACAAGGCCCATGGCCCATTTCCCAAGAAACGCTAACCCTAATCCTACTATGGCCGGCCATCACAGCCCCTTGAGACACATCACACACCTATATAACATCTCTTAACACTCACTAGCTCTTTTAAAAATCCACCTTTAGAAACCCTAATAGTTCTTCCCCAAATCATTAAATCTCACCATTCCTCCACCAAATTGATCCCACTCACTTGCATTAGAGGTCATTTCTGGAGTAGAGATTGAAGGGAGCTTGCTTGCAAGGTTTGGAGCTCACTTGGCCATTGCTATTGGAGGAGGACTTCTCATTTTAGGGGTTTTTGATTGAGATCTCTCTCAATAGGTAAAATCTCTCAAATTGATTCAAATCTCCATTTTCTTTAAATAGAAGCATCCATCTAGGTGTCCCCTAGCTGTAGAGTGAGTTTGGTAGGAATTGGAATTGGTTTGGTGTCCGTATCAGACACGTATCAGTGTCTATAAATGTGTGTTTGATGAAATGCCTCAAAGGGGTTTTTGTTCGTATTTTTGAAATCTACTTGAATTAATTTATAGCCATATATGTGATCTTAGATTTCGTGTCTTACTGAGGTGATTATCGTGTCTGTGTCGTGTCCACAGAGCACAGGACACGTCGTACGAGAGTGTGCACGAGTGCCCTGCTGCTCGGGGTGCATATCTGCATGTCCGTGTCACTTGGACACGCGACACTTGGCATGGACATGGGGGCAATGTCTGTGAATATGCCCCCAAAGTCTCATGGCTTATCGTGTTGTGTCGGACATGAATTCCTTCGTGCACTGGATTTACACTGAGACTGAATCGCGAAGATTTCGCGTCTGATACGTGCTTCATGTCACGTGGACACGTGTCGTGGACATCTTGTGTTGTGTCTATTGTGTATCCCTAGTGTTGGGCTACGTGTGGACACGAGCACGAGATGTGTCGTGGCTCATGTCGTGTCCATGAGCTCGTGTCCTGCCCGTACGAGGCAGTATTCGAGACTGCTCTGTGCAGTGTGTGTCTGTGTGTGTTTAATAAAGTTTGGACACCTCGTGTCCAGTAGTTTGGACACCTCATGTCCAGTTGTTTGAACACGAGATGACCCCTGAGACACGTATGCATTTGTACGGCATGGATAACACACTAATTTGTGTTGATTTAGGTTTTCGAGCATGGATTTAGGGTTTTGTTCAAATATTCTGATACTGTGAACATTCTGAGTTCAAACTGAGTTTAATATGAGTTAAATTGTTAACTGAATGTTAAATTGATGATTTGTGTAATATTTAGCATCTGTGAATCATGTTCATATATTAGGGAATAAGTGATATTCATGTTTGGGGTTGATAATGGGGTTTCGAGCCATGTTTGATACATAAATGCAATATGAGTTTATATAAACTGGAATGAGGGAAACACATTTATACAATTAACTGCGATTTGATGGTTTTTCACATGTTTACATTTCTGAGATAAGAGGGTTATATATTGCAATACCTGAGATTGATACCCCCTCTTCCTAGTTACACTCATTGAAGACACACACACACTCACTACCCCTATATGCTAACTGAACCCATTGACACCATCACTCTTCACTTGACACACTCACACACACTTACATATATACATGTCATTTATGCATTGACACTCTATGTCACTCACCCTATATATATGTATACTTGACATATGAATGTATATAATGTGATAAATAATATGTATATGTTATATAGATAGTGAATGTATTTGTGTTAGGCAATAGCCTATGTATATATATATCGTATATGTATATATACTTGTGTGGTTTCATTTTGGCTTGTATTGTGTTTGTTTGCTAGTATAGGCTTGGCTAGGCCTAGTGAACTTGTTGGACTAGGTTTAGACCTAGTATGGCTTAGTTGACCTAGTTTGACTAATATAGTTGACTAGAGTTGACCAAGAGTTGACTTTAGTCTAGAATGACCTAGACATTATGTAGAATGCATTATAATCTTCAATATTGCCATTCTGGACATGTTGTGACCTGTGTTACTCTAATTAGGACTCATATACTATGTCTGAACATCTATACTCATGAGATACGTAGGATATCAGGCGAGTACATTCTCTGACCGTTTCATACTTGTTAGGATTTATATTCTTGCTCTATATTCCTTTACTTGATGCCGTTACGTTGTTAACATGGATTGGTACTATATGGATCTTTTCATTAGATGTTATCCCCCTCGGAAGCATCGGGATACGTCATGTCATGTGCTTTTCACGTACATCATGTATTCATATGCTTTCATCATTCATGTGCACTCTTGTGATTCATGTACTCTCATGTTCACAGAGCCCCCATGTATACTTCATGTGCACCCATTTATGGGCCCCCATGTGAAATCATGTGAAATAACATAACTTGTCTGGATCTTTGTGTATTGATTGGGGTATGGGAGAGTATAAATGGTCATGTGTACAATTCCAAAGTAGTGTAATCATGTACAAACTCTTTAATGTAATCATGTGCAAATTCAAGACATTTACATGTCTATCTTGTACTCTACATCAGTAGCTAATGATAGTTCTTTACTTATAGTAGATATTTCCTTATAGTCATCTCTTTTACTTCATGTATATTCTTCAGCGTTTCATGTATCTTACTCTATAGCATGCTTACATTTCCTATCATGATATGAACTGCATAAGATGTATTGTGCTCGTTCCTGTCCTGACTGGACCTTTTGCAAATGTTATAGATGACCCAGATGAGGAGTTTTGCTCGACCTGCTACGGTGCAGGCCTAGTAGACACCTGTGAGCTGGACTCCCAGGAGGACCCAGTTCTTGCAGAGGACACTACCCAGTAGTCTAGGCTAGTTGGCTAGACTAGTTATCTTACTCTACTATCTTGTCTTTACTTTGACTTTGAGATGTATATATATTTCTGGATGTTGTTGATGAGATTTTATGTCTTAGACACTTAAACTTCTTTACCTCTACTATTTGTATTTTATTTGGTGATATCTATCTTATCTTTACCAATCCACCTTAGCTTGTGATTAAGTTACTTTCTGCATTGTCCTCCGATTGGAGAGTATATCTATGCAGTATATCATATCATGTTAGATGTATGTGACCTAGGACAACATTCTACTGCCGACACTGCGGCGTAGGCTAGACGTATCCACTTCTCGTACCATTACACTGGGTGCGGGTCGTGACACGTTTTTAGTGGTAGCCCATGCAGGTCCAAGATTTTGTAGTGGTATTCCAACTAGAGTATCACTGCAGCCTGCAGTAGGATATAGGATAAGGTTTTGGAAGTACTCAATCACATTTAGGAAAAACTCTTATCCAATACTTGCCATCTAAATTTATGCTGATTAAATGCTTTCCTTTGAAAATAAACTGTCCTCCTTTGATTTTGTCGCTTCATTCTCAGTAATTGCTTCTTGTTTGATCTGTCTTCAGGATGGTTATGGAGGCACGATCTCATCGCTCTGGCCCGGGGGATACTATCGAGAGGTCGGCCACCTCTCGTCCTGTTCAGCAGGGCCCCGAGATCGCAGATCCTGTTATGCCAGCTCAAGTTGGCGTTTCTGCCATATTTGGAGGTGCACCTCCGCCTGTACAAAGACCTTCCCTGTTATTCCTGATTTCTTCCAGCAGTAGTCGCCTTCGGGATCGGTTGATGCAGTACAGTTGTTTGCCTTCTTTCACAGGATAATAGAGGCCCAGCAGCAGCAGTCCGCTCATTTTTAGCCGGACATAGAGAATGCCCATCAGCTTGCCCTGACAACGGTGGAGAGAGTCATTGTGCAGCCACAGGCAGGCCAGATACAGCAGTATCAACCGAGGACACCAGGGATGCAGGTGTTCCAGAAGATGCATCCACGGGACTTCCGCGGCACAGAAGGGATTCTGTATGCGGATGACTGGATAGAGCACATCGAGGAGATCTTCCAACTGGCGGAGATTCTAGCCCGACAGCAGATTGAGGCGACAGTTAGCCAAATGCTGGACCTGGCTCGTACTTGGTACCAGATGGACCCTAGGGTGGGTACCGAGGGTCAGACTTGGGCAGCTTTCAAGAAACTGTTCAAGTAGAAGTTTTTCCCTGATACAACAGTCGTCGCTCTGCAGACGCATTTCAAGAGTCTAGTCAGGGGAACCAGACCGTGGAGGTGTATGCTGGAGAGTTCTGCCGTCTTGGCAGATTCATCGAGGGACTCAGTGAGACCGTGAAGGCCCAGAGGTTCTGAAAGGGGTTAGTCTTGGAGGTCAAGTCCTTGACCAAGAGCGACAGGGATGCTACGTTTGAGGAGATCCTGTCAGGAGCCATGGCAGCAGAGGAAGATCTTGAGCTGAATCTCAAGAGAGAATGGAATGCACATGGAGCTGGAAGCAACGGAGGCCAGGCCAAGAGGCCTCACTTTCAGCAGCAGTACCAGCAGAGGCAGTTCCAACCACATCAATTCCAGGGGCAGGGCAGTTCACCTTTCCAGCAGGTGCAGTAGTAGCTGCCGAGGTTTCAGCCACATGCACTCAGGTAGCAGCCCGTTAGTTGTGGCTTCTGCAAGAAGTCAGGGCATGTATGGAATGACTGCAGGAAGAGGCTCGAGAAGTGCCTACTCTGTAGTTCGACAGAGCACCAGCTGAAGGAGTGTCCCATGTCTTCGGGACGAGCAGCTCAGGGAGCGGGAGCGAGGGCCCCAGCAGTGCAGCAGAAGGGACCCTTGCAGACTTAGCAGCAGAGGTTCGTTCAGCACCAGTAGCAGGCCACGGGAGGTCAGCAGGGGCGAGCTTTTACCATGGTAGCTGAGGACGCAGAGGCTATCGGGGAGCTGATTGCTGGTTCTGTTCTTCTCGACTCCATTCCAGCTTTTGCTTTGTTCGATTCTGGGGCTTCCCACAGCTTTGTGTATGTATCTTTTGCTATTAGACACCATCTTGTTTCTGAATTGTTGCCTAGGACTTGCAAGATTACGACCGGGGATGGAATCATCCTCGTTAGTAATATGTGCAAGGGTCGGAGAGTTGATTTGGTAGACCAAAAACTGGAGGTGAGTCTGCTCGTAATGCCACTACCAAACTATAATATCATGCTCGGTATTGATTGGTTGAGCAGGTACCACGCCAGTATCGATTGCCGTGGGGGGGTAGAGTTCTTTTCAGAGTGCCAAGAGAGCCAGAGTTCGAGTTCACCCGACGGCAGGCGGAGCAGAGAAGCGAAGTTTTCTGCGGGGTGTCAGTTAAGGAGCAGGCAGTGCCATACCCTTTGATAGCGGAGTTCATGTATGTCTTTCTGGAGGAATTGCTAGGAATACCATCGGACAGAGACGTAGTGTTCTCTATAGACTTAGTGTCCGATGCAGAGCCGATATCCCAGAACGTCTATAGGGTGAACAACAGTGAGCTGGTAGAATTGAAGAAGCAGGTGGATGAGCTACAGGACAAAGGCTTCATTCGATCGAGTTCTTCACCATGGAGTGCACCGGTACTCTTTGTACCGAAGATGATGGGTTAGTAAGGATGTGTATCGACTACAGGGCACTCAACAACCTCACAATCAAGAACAAGTACCCGTTGTCGAGGATCGACGATCTCTTCGATCAGCTGAGTGGGGCAAGGGTGTTTGCAAAAACAATTTTTGTTTTATTCCAAACTTGTAAAAGAGTACAAAGTACAATGAATTCTGGGGAAGTACAACTTTAGGAATCTGATCAGGAGACGATCACTTTATCCCTTGGACTATGTGAACTTGAAGACTGTAGCCTCTAGAGAACGCAGCAGCAATTTTGTAAGAGTTCTTGATCTCTGTCCGATGATAATTGGAAACTCTATTTATAGAGTTCAGGAAATAACTGTTTTAGCAGTTATTCTGATGTGCGCGAGGCTAGATTGCGCCATACTGGGCTGCGCCAACCTCCTGTTGCGCCAACTTTCATTCAGTTGTCAATCGTGTACTAACTGTATTTAGACGCATGGCATCATATGATTGAGATACGCGTGGTCGTGTACAGGATAGTAGACACGTCTTGAGAGATTAGTGGCATGTGTGCCACGTCATCCTGCTTTAGAATGTAAGTTGTCTCAACTTTATCTGGTTGCGCGAGCTTCAGTCAACAAGTCAAACTGCGCTTGATTTGAGCTGCGCCTACACACGTGGCAGCTTCTGAGCAAAAGTCATTTAGGTTGCGCCCAGGCGCAACTAAGGATTTTGTTTAGATTGCGCCTGGGCGCAACTCACGAGGTGTACAAGACAGCTGTCCCCCAACTTTTCCTTGAGCGGCACAATTCACGGGATTCTAAGAGATTTTCCTCGTTCAATGTTGTGTCAGTCATCAGTATGGTCAGGTAATGATGACCATTAAGTGTCAGATGCCATGTAGATTTTGGCACAAAAAGATTGGGCGCAGTCGGATATTGGGCGCAATCTGATCGGTGGCGCAGTCTGTTCTCCAGGCTTCATATCAGTGGCGCAACTTGATTTTTAGGGCACAACTTGATCACTGATCAGTATATTCAAGGCACAACTTGATTTTTAGGCTCTACAAGACCCCTTCAAAGTTTTCAAAACCTAAAAATATTGCAAAGTTTTGGAATACTTTGAATTTATAAAAGTTTTGACTAAGTCAGATTGCGCAGGTCAATGCCCGGTCATCATGATTAAATACCTTTCTCGAAAATATTCAGTCTTCCGGAGTTTTATTGATTTCTTTCAGTTTCCCATGAGGAATACGAAGAGTCAATTTGTTGATATATATGTAGTTGATCTCTGTACTTTGATCTTTACTTCTGATTTTTCAATGGCCCCCAAGAAGAAAGAGATGGAGACCAATGCTGACACCACAACCAAGTCTGCAGAAGCGAGACAGGATGTTGCGCCTACAACTTTTTTATTGGAGGCTGGCCCAGCTTTGAGGGCAGTGAACTTTCTGAACTGTTTCGATTTAACCCCGTCAGTCTTCAATCGCTCGAGTGGCGGATCATCCTCTGAGGAGCACGTCAATTCGGTGGGATTTCTCAACCTGATGTGTTGCTCGGGGATCTGCACTATGCAAGAATTGGACGCCTTCCTTCGTCAGACTGATGAAGGCAAGGACAAGAAATAATGTTCTGGGCAGAACAATTTTTTTAATTTTATGTCCTTGACTGTATGGGTCCACCCGTCTTTATGCAATGAAACCTAGATTTTCTGATTTTGTGTGGCTATGATTTCGAATGGTGCTCATGGACATATTCTTTTAACTAATTCTTCGTTTTACTGTTTCTTCTGAAGAACACGTGGCAGTCATTACACGTTTTTTTAGATGCCCATTTTTAGTTCTTTCCCAAAAATAGGATCCTAGATCGACGCACCGATCTCATCTTTAACCTCTTTAAAAAGGACATCCAGAAATGAAAGAACCATTCATACTCTCTCAAAACCAATGTCTTCCCATAGGGTTTCACTTGTGCCTCTTCATTCTGATATTATTTGCTTGCATGCTGTGTCTTCAAAAATTGGTAAGTCTTGACTAAGAATCAATAATATGAGTATTTTTCTTTCACACCACTTCTGGAGACAAGTATTAATCTGTATGTTGTAGACACTTATTGATGTGTGCTAACTATTACTGAGAATAGGTGCACACTGTGGCCCAGTGTTTAGCTCTGCTCAGAGGCGCGTATTGCTGTCATACGCTTGTTTTATCAGTGTTCAGTGCTGATGTGCGCCTGCTTGTAGGCGCAATGCTGATGTGCGCCTGTTTGTAGGCGCATTGCTGATGTGCGCCTATTTGTAGGCGCATTGCTGATGTGCGCCTGTTTGTAGGCGCATTGCTGATGTGCGCCTGTTTGTAGGCGCATTGTTGATAGATTTCTGATAACTTCTCTTGTTTCATTGATATTTGCAGGGAGTTGGTTAGCGAACTTCTTCATAACTGGTATTGGTGATTTGGATGTTGCAGGGAACATTCTTCTCACACCCACATCAGACAGCTCAGGACTCTTCATGTTAAGAAGGGTCTTCCTCAGATGGTAGGAAGAGCCTTTATACATGGGAGTTGGATGGTGAAGACGCAGAACTAGGAATTGTATCACAAGGGTGATCTCGTTCCTAGTTCCCCTGGCGGGCTGTCTTCTCTCCACCAGTTGTATTGACAGCAGCTCATCTTTGGGCTGCTGCACTCTGTGGTTCTCCTTTAGTCTTTCTCAGAGAGAAGACCAGAGTTAATTCCATTGTCGAGCTCGTTTCTTCAGGTCGAGACGACAAGGAATTGCCACCAACAAATAAGAAGATCCAAAGATGTAATAGACCTTCATTATCGATGAGAAGATCCAAAGATGTAATAGACCTTCATTTAGAATGAAAATCCGAGATGTAATAGATTTCCATTAAGATGTATCTATGTTTTTAAAGAAGGAATAAAGAATGATTTTCTCTTCTATACGATTTGATTTTGATGTGGTGATAAGAAACATAGAATCAAGGAAAAATGTGGATGACAAGTTGCTGATGTAATACAGAATTTCAAAAGTATAGAGAATGCGAACTTTCATTAGAAAAAGTGAACGGTCACTTCAATTTTCGAGATAAAGACACTGAAAATGAATGAACAGTCACATCGGATAATGAACGAACAGTTATAAATGAACGAACAGTTATAAATGAACGAACAGTTGGGCTTCTTTCAAAAAGTCGCATCAGTTCTCGAGATTGACTATCTAGTTGTTTTGTCTAAAAATAGAACAAAACTTTCGTAGATATCGTCACTTTCTTTCTTTTATGTACAAAATGTCCTCCAAAGATTTGCTCATCCCGAAGCTTGAAGGAAAGACTGAGACACCACCTGCTGAGCCCTCAGTACCTCCTCAGAAAGAAAGGGGTGGAGGCTCAACTGTTCTTGCACCAGGAGAGGACTTGATTTACAAGCTAGTAGAGCCTGGGAAGACTGCCGAAGGAGAGGCATTGAGGATGGCTGCCTGCAAGTTCCTTGTGATTTTAGACAATGATATGTTTGAACTGTTGGCGAACTATGTATTTAATCATGAAGGGTCAGGGCCTCCTCCCCGTCCTTAATATTATGTAATTTCATTCTGCTTTTGAATAAAAAATAAACTTTTATTTACATTATGTCTCTGAAAATAAAGTACATTTTGTCTTTATAAATAATATTTCTTGAGAAATTTGCCATTGATGGGCATCATAGCAACTCTGCCATCCATATCTGTTAATTGATAAGCTCCATTAGAGAAGACTTTATTTATCACATACGATCCTTCCCATGTTTCCTCGAACTTGCCTTTGCTCATATGTGTTATAGTCATAGGACGTCTGACTGTAAGAACCAACTCGCCTTCTTGAAATGTTCGCACTCTAACATTGCGATTGAAAGCTTTTGAAATCTGAGCCTGATAAAGCTCGATATGCTGTCGAGTTAATAACATTTTCTCATCAAGCACCTCCAATTCCTGAAGCCGAAGACGATCATTATTATCTGTCATAAGCTCATTAGCAATGGCGATTCTCAATGATGGAATTTGAATTTCCAAAGGTAAAACAACTTCACATCCATATACCAGAGAAAAAGGTGTGCAACATGTGGGGTTATGGATAGTAGTGCGATATGCCCATAGACATTCTCCAAGTTTATCACTCCAACTGCGTTTGTTAATTGAGACAAACTTTTTAAGGAGTTTGATAATGGTCTTGTTAAATCCTTCAGCCAACCCGTTAGCCGCAGGATTATAGGCTGTAGAGGCGACATTATTAATTCTGTTATCATCACAGAACCTATTAAACTTCTGGCGGATAAATTATGGCCCATTATCATGGATGATTCGGCAAGGGACACCAAATCTGTATATCACATGATGTTTGATAAAATTGATAACGCTACTAGTTTTTACTTCCGCCAAAGGTATAGCTTCGGCCCACTTGGAAAAATAATCGGTTATAGCTAAGATGAACCGATGTCCTTTAGATGAAGGAGGATTGATAGGGCCAATTATATCCATGCCCCAAGCTTCAAAAGGCCATGAGGCTGCAGTTGGATGAAGAAATTCCGACGGTTGGTGAATGAAATCTGCATGAATTTGACATGCACGGCATTTTCTTGCATAATCAATAGAATCTGATACCATAGAGGGCCAGTAGTAGCCCATACGTCGGATACGATCCTGTAGTTTAGGACCAGGTTGATGTGCTCCATAAACGCCATCATGTGCTTCACGTAATATCTGTTTTGCTTCATCACCAGCGAGACACCTCAAGAGTAGTCCATCAAAAGTTCTTCGACAGAGAGTTTTAGTAGTATGATTATAATAGAATCAAAGTGATCGACGACGGATACTTGTAGCTTCTTTAGGATCTTCTAGTAAAATGTCATATACTGTAAAATTAATAAAAGATACTCTCCAATCCTCGCTAAGGACATTGACTTCAGTTAGGTTGCTAAATTCAATGTTGTGATTGTTTTCAACACAGAATAGTTCTCTATTATAAATAACAACCATTTGTTGTCTTTTGATTGGCACTGCCAATACCGCAGCTAGGTTAGCTAAGGCATCAGCTTCTGTATTGCATGCTCGACGTACATGTTCGATGAAGAACACTTTGAATGAAGAAGCTATTTTGGTTGCTGCTTCATGGTATGGTACCAAATCTTGATGTCGGACTTCATATATGCCTCTAACCTGATTAACAATCAGCTTAGAGTCGCCATATACTTCGAAATATTTAATATTCAATTGTTTGGCTAATTGAAGTCCAATGAGTAAAGCATTGTATTCTGCCACATTGTTGGAGCATGATTCGTCTAAAGAATAGGCCCTTTGAATAGTTAATCCATCGGGTGAAACAAGAACAATTCCTACTCCAGCAACAAGAGTACCTCCATATCCAACTCTAGAAGCTCCATCAAAGAACAACCTCCAAGTAGGAAATTCTTCTGAGATCATATTTAATTCCAATGTTTCGTTCGGAATCTCATCATAGAGTTTAGATGTCTCAGGGACAGGATGAGCTGCTAAGAAGTCAGCAAGTGCTTGGCCTTTCACAGACTTTTGAGGAACATAAACCATATCATATTGCGCTAATAATATGGCCCATGTGGCAAGCCTAGAATTGAGTGTGCTTGGCTTCTTCATTAAGACTCGAAGAGGATTGACCCGGGATATGACATGAATAGTTTGGCCTATGATGTAATGTCTTGTCTTCTGAGCAGCAAACATTAAGGCTAAACATTCCTTCTCCACTGGACTATAACGATGTTCAGCTCCAATCATCGTTCGGCTGAGATAGTAGATGGCTTGTTCATGACCTTCCTTGTTCTTCTGAGCTAGCAAAGCTCCCAATGAATGATCCATTGCTCAAACATACATTAAAAAGGGTATTCCTGAGATCGGTGGTACAAGAACCGGTGGACTCATTAAATACTGCTTTATGTCATCAAATGCTCGTTGACATTCTTCCGTCCAAACGAAAGATACACCTTTCTTCATTAATTGAGTAAATGGTCTGCAACGTCCAGATAAATTCGAAATGAACCGCCTGATGTACGCAAGTCGACCTTGGAATCCTCGTAGCTCTTTTAGGTTGCGTGGAGGACGCATCTCTTGAATGGCTTTGATCTTCTCGGGATCAACGTGTATACCCTTAGAGGTAATGACGAAGCCGAGAAACTTACCACTAGAGACACCCAAGAAAGACTTGGTGGGGTTCATTTTGAGTTGATGCTGGCGCATTAGATTGAAGATAGTTCTTAAATCTTGAATGTGATCTTCTTTGAGACGACTTTTGACAGCAATATCGTCAACATAGCATTCGACAGTCTTTCGCAAATGATCTCGAAAGATAGTGCTCATAGCCCGCTGGTAAGTTGCACCTGCGTTCTTAACCAAACGGCATGACCGTATAACAGTACACACCCCGAGGAGTACGAAATGAAGTATGTTTTTCATCTTCAGGATCCATCCGGATTTGATTATATCCAGAAAACCCATCCATGAAAGAAATTCGTTCGAATCCACATGTATTGTCGATCATAACATCAGTAATTGGGAGAGGGAATTCGTCTTTGGGGCAAGCATCATTGAGATCCCAAAAGTTTATGCAAACTCGAACCTTTCCGGTCTTCTTCAGGACAGGGACGACATTGGCTACCCAGTCAGGATGTCGTTCTTCTCTGATAAAGCCACAAGCTATAAGTTTTGACTTCATCATCAATTGCATCCATCATTTCAGGCTTGAATCGCCGTTGTTGTTATTTGACCGGTTTGACATTCGGCAAGATGTTAAGCTTGTGAGTTGCAATTTGAGGATCTAATCCCGGCATATCTTCGTAACTCCAGGCGAAGACATCAATATATTCACGAATAAGGTGAATTAATTCTTGTTTATCATCTTCTGAGAGATTCTTGCTGATGAAGATTGGTCGTGATACACCTTTCTCTCCAATATCGATTTGGACCAGTTGATCTTCAGTAGGTGGTTCTCGTTGTTCAAAACGAAGTTCCCACTGATTGTCCATGCTTTGTACCCAAGGGTCCATTTCAATAGCTTCTTCATTGTCACTTTCATCATCTTCTGAGAATTCGGCGGACACCATGTTAGAAGATACTATCGCCTTATGAACATGACCGATGCTGGTATCAGAGTCCCATGAGATAGAATCAGAAGAGTTTGAACGTTCTTCTTCATCAGATTCAGAAGGTTTCGGAGTTGGAAGTGGTGACATATAACCTAGTCCTCGTTTCGTTTTACTATGGTATTGTTGTGATTTTCCTTTTGGAACAGCAATACGAAGAGGGGTTCGCCTTCCTTTACCATTACTGAGACCTGTTCTGAAATCATAGCCCATTTTACGAATGATGGCTTTAGATTGTGGACTATAGCGTCGTAATTGTAGCCTTCCTGTATCATCTCTATTATCATTATAGAGCATGATTTTTGGTTCTTCTCTTTTGTTGAAGAATATAGGCTTTTCATCTTTCTTTCGAGACGGTACTAAGAAGTACGACTCTTGTATTGAATCCAATGATACCATATTTCGTCGAGATGATACGACTTCTATTGTAAGTGGCTTAAAGCTATCTAGCATATCCAGATAACACTGAGTATAGTAAAAGACATCAGTATGCTGCAAAGAAGATGCTTTATTGATTTTTATACCATCATTTACAATAGGGACTTTAGCCTTAGCAGGCTTAGTCAGATTGATGACAAGAGGGGGAGAAGAAGAACGAGAAGGAAGAGGGAGCATCTTGCGACGAAGATCAATTACAAGCGGCTCAGAAGAGGTGAGCTCCCTTTGTTCTTGACTATCACCTTTAGGTCGCTTCTCATGGGAAGGTAGATAGATAGTCAGTGGTTGGGAAGACTAAGGACAGGAGGTACGTCCTTTGACTGGAATCACCAGAGTATCATTAGGTATACTCTTATGTTCTTCATCTGTGTCCATTTCTAGTACCACCTTCATGAATTTCTCTTTGTACATACGAGAATCGTTGCAATATGCTTCAATTCCTTTGAAAGGATTCAGATCTGCAACCTCTTTTTGGACTTCTCCATTACCATCCACATATTTGAAACATTGGTGAAGCGTAGAGGGTACAATATTGTGTTCATGGAGGAATGGCCTTTCCAACAAAGCATTGTATGAACCATGATTGTCAATAACATAGAAAGTTACTTTTGTACGAAGATTGCCAATTTGAAGTTTTAGGCGTATCTTCCCCAAAGGTTCACTTCTTCCTTGATTGAATCCCAGGATGGTAGTGATACTTGTAGAAAGATTATGTACTCGGATTTTCAAAGCGTCCAATAAGGACTTTGGCATAATGCAAAGTGCAGACCCGGGATCAATCAGAATACGGTTGACTTTTATGGTGTCTACATACCCCGTGAAATAGAGAGGACGATCATGACGATTGTCTTCTAACAACATGTCATCTTGTGTAAAAGTGATATTGGGCTTTAATTCAAATACACTATGACAATGTGCACAGCTGACTGGCTCCTTTTTGGGCTTCTTGAGAAGAGTTAAACAAGTGTCAGTCTGTATCAAGGCTTCACTTAACGTCTCACAAGTTTCTTTTGAGAGACGTAAAAGTTCAAAGATTGACAATCTTGCTGGAGTATCGGCCAATTGAGCCAATATGTCAAAATTGTAAGGCTTTTCAAGTCCAAGAGATGATGACTTCTTCAATGCTTTATCAAAGCGAACAGATTGCTTTCCCTTGTCTGCTGATGTTGGTTTAGGAGGAGATGGTTCGACCACTGGCACAGATGTAGACGGTATATCTTCAGCAGGAGAAGAAGATGGAGGAAGAGCATCCGGGGATGGAGCAGGGTTCTCTTGATTTTCGGAATACTCCCGAAGATAGGATTTCCCAGAACTAGTGCCCATTAGGATTTCTTCTTCTGTTAATGGTTCAAAGGATACCATATTACAATTCTTAGATTTAGACTTGGAATGCTTCTTTTGCTTAGAAGAGGAAGGCGTTTCAAATTTTGCAACCAGATCTGGATGAATCCATATAATCTCTCCTCTGTCAGTTGACATCGGAACAAGACCTTCATTTTGAGGAGGCGAGATATTCACAATTTCTAGAGTAGTCCTTGGAATGGGGACAACTCCATCTTATACGAATTGTGATGGAAAATCACCAAATTGGAGAGAAACCACATTAGCAGTCACCATTTTCTCGTCCTGCTGTAGAGTAATTGCTCCACAGTCGACCAACTCCTGGATTTTGCCCTTGAGCACATAACATGCTCTGGTTGGATGCCCTATGAATCTGTGATAAACACAGTATTTAGGGTGATCAGTTTTACCCACTTCTTCTGGTCGCTTTGCCTCTGGAAGCTGAAGCTTATTGCTTTTGATCAAGCAGTCGAAGATGTTTAAAGTATCATCTTCGTCGAAAGAATACTCTTCTTTTGAACGAGTTGACTATTTTGATTTCCTTCCCCTAGGTTCCTAAAATGCAGCTAGATTTTGGGTTCTAAAACTCGTGTCTAAATGATTATGGATAAATATTTAAGCGTATCGAAACGATTTTGTTTTGATCATCCTTAAATAATTTCGTTCACGACTAGACTACTTTTATATTTCGATCGTGCCAATTCGCCAGTTTTCCTAAATTTTGATTCTATAATCATGCCTGCATAAATTTTGCTAAACCAGTTAATCATGCCTATACTACGACACAATCATCGCTAATATCTAAATTTCCACTATGATCATGACTATCTTCAACATGTTCATACTCGTACCAAATATTTCGAATTTCGATCATGCTAGAATGACTTGCATGATTAACTGTGGTCGTGACTGTATCTTACTTGAATCTAAATGATTTAACCATGTTTTGACCTTGACAAAATTTTGATAGTGACCGCGTCTATATAATTCCAACAACAGTTAGTCGTACCTGATGACTTTCTTGTTTAGTCCTTTTGATTATACTTTAAATCCTGCCACGTAACATCTTTTCTTGGGGTACGACCTTATCCACGATCTAACTCATTTTGATCATTGATCCTATTATTACTTGATTATATTCTCACTCATGACTAATCGTGTTTTTCGAAATTCCGAGGAAGAAATTTCTAAGATGGGTAGAGTCTTCCACTAATGAATTATCCTTATGGTTATTATTATTTTTATGTAAGGACCGAAGACTATAGCCTAACGTCCCAACACAAAGCCACCTATATCTACTTATTCTATTTTTCACCCTAACTGATAAATGATATTAATAAAGACTTTTCTTTTATTTTAATTTTAATTTATCAAATTTCTTACTAACTTTTCTCACCGATCAATCTAGTTCCTCTATCCTAGTAAACCCTTAAATCGATGACGAATTTATTTCTAAGGTGGATAGATTTGTAAGCCCACTTCCCGATTTTTTATTTTTTATTATTTTTATTTTATTACGATTTACTTTTATGGTCATTTGGACCTTAGTAAGCATTATTTAGCTATTATATAGTTTATCATAAATTTTAGATATTTTAGATAATTTTTAAATATCTATTTTGTCAAGATTTATATATTTCATTGAATTTTACCATATGGTCGTTTGGGGTTATTTTTGTGACCCAGTATTTTATTTAGGTCCTAGAACCTCAAAAACTATTTTCTAAATTTTGTGAATTTTTTGTTATTTTTTGGAATTATTTTGATAATTAAATATAGGAAAAACCTATTTTTTAGGACTTCTGGAATTTATTGTGCTAGCCTAAGAGCAAATATTGACCCCAAATGTTTTTTAGGGTTCATTATACTATTTAATATTTCCTAGAAATTTTTGAGAATTTCCTAGAAATTTTCGAGAATATTGACCCGAAATGTTTTTCTGGAATTTAAGGTTTATATATTTTTAAAGGCTTCCAATATTTATTATGAGGCCACTTGGGACTAATATGAGGTAAAGTATTTTTATTTATATTCTAGAAGGTTAAAAATATTTTCTATAATTTTTAGGATTTTATTTGAGTTTATTTGGACTTAAAATGATTTTTAAATGATTTTTTGAATTAAAATAAATAATTATCCAGTCATTCACCGAGGGGCCCACTTGTCGGCGCCAACTGCTATAGTAACTGCCTCTTTCTCTCTCCTATATATATCTTAAAGTATTTCGTAAACCCTAATATTCACTTGGCCGTTTTGAAAGAGTTGCTCTTGGAGACCCCGACTTCACGGAGTGATTGCCGTCAACCCCGACGTGATTTTTTGCATGTCGTTTATTTATTGGATTCGTCTCGAGGTAAACTTTCTGAATATGTAATTTATTTTCGTATAGTTTGTTCCTAAATTTCGAAAGAATTCGTAGAGTGTCGGTTGTCCAAAACTTAACACGTTTTGCTGTTTTCGAGATTCCGGGAGGACCGGAAATCGAAATCACGAACCGTTTGAAGTTTCTGAAAGCCAACACAGAGATCTACGACATATATCTTTCCTAGAAATTAATTCGTTAATCTCATATTTTAGTTATTCTATTGAACTCAGAATTGATCGGTTAATTACCGTTTTGGTCACGATTAGCCATAACGGCGATTTCTTTTGACCAAAACGTGAATTTGCAGCACGGTTGATTCCAGCGCACTTGTGGCACTGAAATCTACAAAGGTGCATTTTCAAAATCTAGAGTTCACGATGTTTGACTAGATAGTCAACGATACGCCTCGATTTGCATGCCATGGTTTCCAAAATTGGAAACATGACTTTTTATGGCGAAACTTCCATGTATAGATTATATTCAGATTCTTATTAGCTTAAACTAGGTTTTTAAGTAATTTATTCCAGAATTAGTTATTATTAGATTAGTCAACCCATTAGCCACTTATTCCATGAATTTAGAACTAGAACCTTAGAATTGACTTGTGGTTTTCGTGCATGGTTTGTGGTACGTTGTATGTTATAGGTTGACGGCTTCTAGATTAGCAATCCCCTCATCCTCGACTTGTGACTACAGTTTGTGCAAGGATTCAGGTAAGTGCACTTTCTGATTGCTTTCGATTTATAGTAGTCTTTCCATTTCATGTTTATGCATATGCTCTCTTGCTTGTTGACTAGTGTCATGGATCTCTACATACTTTATTTCATGATTGTCGCGTTTTCGTGTTTTGTGACTTGTCGAGTCCATGAGTACTAGTCGAGAGGGAAAATATCTTAGTAGACATGTGGACTACCCAGAACTATCCCCCGTGTCTTTCGTAGAGAATAGCAACTGCAGAAGACACGTGTCGGGTGCCTGATTTACCCCATAGCCGTTCATATGTCAAAACTGGTATTTCAAAACACATAGATAGTTGTCTTTACTTGTTTTCCTCGTTTTCTTCACCACTTGCTATGTCATCCTAGTTATATGTTCCTTTTCTAGCTGATATATCATGTTGTAGAGTTATCTACTTTCTTTCGTGTTTTATCATGATATCGATCTTGTTTTCTAGATCATCTCACATATGTTATTTTCATGTCTTGTGAATTCTATTGTGTTTTCGATTTGTCGTCGATTTGTGTGCTTGTTCCATTCCTGACTGGAAACTAACATTTTTTTAGGTTTAGCTGTGGCTTCACTTAGCATGGGGAGATACGGGTGTACTTGTAGGCAGAAACCTTGAAATTAGATAGAACTGGTATCATTTTCATTAATTGTAAGAACCTTGTATTTTCTTTAAATATAAATGTTGTAAAAGTTGTAATCAATTTAGAAATATGAATGAGCAATAAATGTTATATTTTATGATTTTGAACATCTTGGCCGTGACAGCGTTCTACTGCCGACTCTGCGGTGTAGGCTGGCTTGGACACACACTCGTATTCCGAACAGCGAATGCGGGTCGTGACAGGATGGCAACTTGGAGAGCCACAGGTTGTGCTCTGCCCTGCCCATTCTGGGCTTTGTGACCTACTGCGCTGTGGCCTGAACTTTTGGCAGGCCAATAGCTATTTCCTGAAATGCCGCACTTCTAGAGGGGTGAAGCTGTGTTGGAGACTTTGATGGAGACTGTATTCACATCTTCCATCCGCATTGCCTCTCTCCATGACGACTACACTGTGAAGAGTAATCCCGGCATAGATCCGTAGGAGTTTTCAATTCGGTACATGTAATCATAAAGTCTTTTGTTACAGATCATTGTAATTATGTCTTTATGCAGTCTATTATGTAATCATGACGAATCTGTAGCAGACTCTTGTAGTTATGATTAATAAAAAAAGGACTTCTGAGATTTTCATCTGCTTGTGACTTTTGTCTTTGTTGTTAACGTGCACGACCGCCTGCGCCTCTGCGCCTTGTATTATGCTGAGATTTTTCATGCTTCTACAAGGACATGTTCTTGAGGCTCTATCGAAGAACATCCTCCAAACAGACTCTTCCGTCGGCGTATTAGACTCCAATACTTCATCAGAAATTTCATCATAAAGTTTGGAAGTTTCTGTAACGACCATGGTTCGTATTAGGTGTTTTGGTATACATGTACGTATATTGCATGTCTCATTGCATGGTTTATCTTGGCATTTCCCTTGCTTGGTTCAACTTGGTTGGCTTGGTTCGGTTTGGATTGGTTTTTTTTTATGTGGACCAACCCCACCTACCACTCCTCTCTTCCTTTAATAGCCGCCCACTCCTTCTCTCTCCTCATTACTTTTCATTAACTCTTCTTCTTCCTCACCATTACTCTCCATCTACCAGAGAGAGAGGTCTAGGCAAGTGCAACTTGCTTCATGGAGGAACTCAAGTTTTATTGTTCCATTTTCTTCTTCGCAAGATTCTAAGTCACTTTAGTACTTAGCATTTTCGAATTCCTCGACTCATTTCATGTAGATCTAAGTTTTTAGTATCTTGATCTTCTTGGTTTTGATCTTCTAAACTTGGTTGTTTCCGAATTGGAGAGTCCCATGTAGTAGGGATTTCGATTTTACGCAAGTTTGGTTTTGAGATGGCCGGACTTCACCAAGTCTTGGCCGAGATGGAGTTCCTCGAGTTCCTGAGCTTTTACGCATGCTTGTCTCGGCCATAAGGAGAAGACAAAGTTTTACACACACGTTCTAACGTGTTAGCGTAGTGTTTAACCTTTTACGCCCACACATTGCGTGCCAGCGTATTATTCAGCCTTTTTACGGTCACGTCTTAACGTGCCTGCGTAGTACCCCATTTACGCATACACAATTGTGTGCTAGCATATTCGAACTCTACGTTGGGACCCTCCCGCTCGCGTAGAGTCGTACTCGCGTAGACTTTGGCTCGAGTAGACTCTCGCGTGCGTAGAGTTTCGCTCGGGTGATTGCGCGCGTAGAATTCTACTCGCGTAAAATTCTTACGCGCAGGTAATTTCGCTTGTGTATAACCCGGCTAGCATAGAACCCCACCCACGTGCATCTTCACTCGCGTAGAGCTATCTCGCCCTTGCTCTTGCTTGCGTAGAGCCACTTTACGCTTGAGGCCCTCGGCCTAGCATAGAGGCTCACTCGCGTAGAGCCTTGAGCCCTTGTGTACGCGATTGTCTTTTATGCCTTGCACTATTCATGAATTGACAAGCATGGATTGAGTGATATGACCGGACTAATAATGGTGCATGACATGACATGTCATGACATGGCATGACATAGCATGACATAACAAGATATGACAAGTACGCACCATGGTAACTATTGAAAGCTGTTGCGACGGCTTGCATGACATGACTATAATGAATGACCTGGACACCGTGGATGATTGTGTTTGTACAAATGAACCAGTATTGTCTTGCATCATGTCTAGGACAGGGAGGCCCTGAATACCACGGTCAGGGGTACCTACTAAAATTGACTAAGGCTAAATAACTAGAAAATCCAGTAGTCATGGAAAAATTTTCCAGCTACAGGCAATCCCGTTATCTGGGCGCCCCATCATGGGATTTGTAGCCTACCATCGAGTAGGACACATTTCCAGCACACTGTCATGTGTTGCAACTACCAAACTACTTAAGGGTACATGGGTTTCTTGGACGATGTACCCACATGAATTCAATACCCTAATTGCGTCTGGATAACCTGTATGGTCTGCAGGGCTTGTGGCTATTGGAATAATCTCATTGCATCTTGCTAGTAAGTAGGCATGTGATAACCCTAGTTAGTTAAAGTATCAAGCCGTACTCATTGCGTGGCCGTGATTGATTAGATGGAGTCTAGCCCAGCTGCGTCTCATCCTGATCCTGTACAAGATTATGACATGACATGATTACTTATGCTTGCCTTAACAATAATGATCAGGGGACCAGTTCTGTTCAAGCGAAGGGTTACAACTCCGGTCCTTGTTAGGTTTTAAGGGTTGTAACCTTGCTCCCGGAGCAGTTCTGTGTCCTCTCTTCGTTTATTGTCTTATTGCACCCCATGTCATGCTCGTCAAGTTTTACCTTACTTCAATAGCATTTTATGCTTACCTTAACAATAAAGATTAGGGGCAAGGTTCTGTTCAGGTGAAGGGTTAAAACCCTGGTCCTTATTTGGTTTAAGGGTTGTAACCTGGCTCCCGGAGCAGTTTTTTATCCTCTCTTTGTTTATTGTCTTATTTCACCCTATGTCAAGCTCATCATGTTTTACCTTCACCAATAGTATTTGAGACGGGTTTCTATTCAGGTGAAGGGTTACAACCCCGATCCTTGTTTGGTTTAAGGGTTGTGACCTGGCTACTTGAATGGTTTCCTCGTACTCAATTTACTGTTGTTGTCCCTGTTATTATCAGTTTCTCTTATAATTACCTTTATTATTCATATATTATATGCTGGTTTTAGTTCCTAAGTGAAGCTTCCTTTGTGGCACTTGCTCTTTCTGGGGTCTGACCCAGCTGGTTTTGTATGGCCAGATATCGGAGCAGCTCCAGAGGATCTACCTAACTTCCAGCCAGATGGTGACCACCAGGCGTAATCCTGGCAACGAGTGGGTTCATTTTTGGCTCTCCCACTCTATTGTAAAATTATTCTTTTGAGGCGTTTAGCCGACGAGCACGTGTTAGCTCGTATTGCACCTTTATTTACTGTCTGCCTACGGGCTGTAACATGATTGACGAATCCTAGGGTTGATTATGTATGACTGAAACTCTTGCTAGTCTTGACATTTTGTACGACTAGCTTCATGATCATCCGAATATGTAATGTATGGGATGCCTTGCTATTATATATTTGGTGCTCTGACATCTTGTAACTGTTATTGCTTACTTGAGATTGAGACAATAGGCTTGTTCATGACCATAGGAGACTGATGGCTTGTAGTTAAACCCTCATGTATCTAGACAGCCGTGACCGTATAGCGAGGTGGGTTGCACTTCATTATACGTAGCTGGATATGTACGCCCCCGCTCTCCAGTATTCTGGTTCTGGGGCGTTACATGGTTTAAGTGGTGGGCCATGTAGGTCTTGTAAATCAAGATATGTGAGGGTTTTCCGAATAGATGTCTCAATCAGTACTCGCCCTTGATCTCTACTCGTATCCTCTAAATCCCTGGATTGTGGACTTGATCACATGCTTGTAATCTTTGATCTGTCCTGATCCTTCCTTATTGTTCCCTATATCATCTTCTTCAGCGGCATTGTTCCTAGTCCAACCGATCGGCAAGGCGGAGCACCTCCTGTGGGCCAGCAGCAACTCGGAGATCAAGCCCAGCATTCAGGAGTAGCCTCCAGAGTCATGCCTACTGGGGGTCAAGAGCCACCAGTTCAGCCCGTCCAGCCTGCAGAGCCTGATGATGGCACCTTGGTGGGTCTCATCAGGACATTGTTAGCTTTCCAAGACCGTCGAGGAGATGCCTTGCACCAGGCAGTGTCAGATGCTCTGACCAGAGGTGGTCATCAGGGTAACAGCACAGCCAACAGCTTCAAGCGCTTGAACCCTCCATTCTTCGATGGTAGCGAAGATGCTATTGCCGCAGATGCGTGGCTTCAGGATACAGAGGTGATTCTAGAAGCAGTCAGGACTCCAGAAGACGAGAAGGTGGTCGTGGTGCGCCTGCAGTTATTGGATCTTGCCCGCAGTTGGTGGACGGCATAGGCCGTTGGATTAGGGGCACCTATCACCTGGGCAGTATTCCGTACGAGATTCCAGACCAAGTACTTCGATGTTGTAGCTCGGTACGACCTACAGACGAGGTTCACCAATCTGAAGCAGATGGGCAGGACGGTCGACGGATATGCGGCCGAGTTTTCGAGACTTAGTCGGTTTTGCTCCCACCTGGGTAGCAACCGAGTTCGATAGAGCCCAGGTTCCAGCAGGGGCTCCACCTGGAGATTTTATTGGCAGTAGCGCAGTTTGAGCATCAGACTTTTGATGCAGTATTGAGAGCGGCCATGAGGCATGAGTATACCTCCCAGAGGATCGTGGATTACCGGGGGTCGAAAGTGATCCCATGGCCAGATAAATCAGTCTTCAGTACCAGCCCCGGCAGCTAGGGCTTTGACCATTGGAGCTTTGAGGCGGGCGGCCGCAGTGACGTCGATTCAACATTCAACCCCGACGTACCCTCAGCAGCAGAAGCAGAAGCACTCTTCTGCAGTGGGATGTTCACACTACGGGAAGCCAGGACATGTGGTATCAGAGTGTCGTAGAGCACATGGTTTGTGCTTGGTTTGTGGTGCCCCGGACCACAGGGTTGGTAACTGCCCGAACAGGGGGAGTTCATCTTCATCAACCTTCTCTAGTCCTTCAGTTAGGGGACCCGTTCCAATACCAGTCCAGCAGCAGCAGCAGTACCCGTTCCCGAGGCCATTGCCGCCGCAGACCCAGGCGTTCCAGCAGTAGAGACCGCATCAGTATGCCCAAGTGGGGACCTGCACCCAGATCCAGAGGACATGGTCAAGTGCTGATCCAGAGCAGACAGAGAAGTTTTCAGTAGAGGGGACCCGCACCCAGAGGACATGGTCAAGTGCTGGTTTTGACCATGGGAGAAGAAGGATTGGCACCAGGTGAGGTGGTGGCAGGTACTATTCTCGTCAACACCTTTCCAGCTTCAGTATTATTTGACTCTGGTGCCTCGTATTCATTTATGTCTGCACAATTCGCAACACGGATAGGACTGAGCCCGAGTCATTATCAGTAAGGTTCAATATACTTACTGGTAGCAGACTTGTGGGAGTAGATAGAGTATTTTCCTCGTGTCGGATCGTAGTTAGCGGTAGAGAATTTTCTGCTAGATTGATAGAGTTCCCAATGGCCGATTATGATGTGGTCTTAGGGATGGATTAGTTGAGAGACCAGTATGCTAGGATAGACTGCCATATTGCCAGGGTTGTTTTTAACATTCCCGGCAAGCCAGAGTTTTCTTTTTTCCGAGGCGAAGTTGAACCTTCTCCTCCATTATTGTGGATGGTAGTAGCAGCAGTATAGTTACCCCGGATAGTTGAAGAGTTTCTAGATATTTTCCCAGAAGAGCTTCTAGGAATGCCGCCAGAGCGAGAGATCGAGTTCACCATAGAATTGATTCCGGGGACAGCCCCAGTATCAGAGAGAGTCTACAGGATGGAGCCGTCAGAGTTAGAGATATTGTATAAGATTATTGAAGAACTTAGAACCAAGGGATTTATTTGAGCTAGTGGATCGCCTTGGGGAGCCCCGATGCTTCTTGTGAAAAAAAAGGATTGTACGTCCAGATTATGTGTAGATTATCTTACCTTCAACTCGGTGACAATCAAGAACAGATACCCTCTCCCGAGGATAGATGACTTGTTTGATCAACTCAAGGGGGCAGCAGTATTCTCGAAGATCGACTTGCAGTCAGGATACCATCAGATCAGAGTCAGAGAGCAGAACATTCCGAAGACAGCTTTCAGATCTAGATATGGGCATTGGGAGTTCCTTATTATGCCATTTGGAGCAACCAATGCGCCGGCTGTATTCATGGACCTCATGAATCGTGTCTTCATGCCTTATTTAGATCAGTTCGTGATTGTGTTCATAGACGACATCCTGGTCTACAGCAAGAGCGAGGTAGAGCATGAGCAGCATCTCCGTATGGTTCTTCAGATTCTCATGGAGCACCAGTTGTATGCCAAGTTCAGTAAATGCGAGTTCTGGCTCGATTGCATTTCATACTTAGGTCCTATCATCACCAGAGGAGGAGTAGAAGTGGATCCCCAGAAGATCGTGGCTATTGAGACATGGCCAGTGCCCAGCACAGTTGCAGAAGTTTGCAGTTTTCTTGGTTTGGCCGGCTACTACCGGCGATTTGTTTCAGACTTTGCTCGAATTTTAGCGCCATTGACCCAGTTGACCCGCAAGGATGTGCAGTTTGCTTGGACAGCAGAATGTCAGGATTCTTTTGAGAAGTTGAAGCGAGGCTTGATGACGGCACCCATTCTCACGCTTCCAGATGGGACCGGAAGATTTTCAGTGTATTGTGATGCTTCAGGCAGAGGCTTAGGATGTGTTCTGATGCAGCATGGAAAGGTAATAGCTTATGCGTCACGTTAACTTTATGACCATGAGAGGAATTACCCAACCCATGACTTGGAGCTGGCAGCGGTAGTGTTTAGTTGTGGAGGCACTACTTGTATGGATGGAGATATGTTGGAGATTTTCACCGACCACAAGAGCCTGAAGTATGTGTTCACTCAGAAAGATCTTAACATGCGTCAGAGGAGGTGGCTAGAGCTACTTGTGGATTATGATGTCAACTTGCAGTATCATACTGGGAAGGCTAATGTAGTAGCAGATGCGTTGAGCAGGAGAGCCAGAGTTTATTTTCTTACAGCATAGCCAGAGTTGTTAGTAGATCTTTAGAAGATGGGTATTGAAGTTGTCCTTCCAACCAGAGTGGCATTGATGGCCAGTATGCGAGTTCAGTCCACTACAGTCGAGAGGATCCGGATGGCGCAGTCAGCAGATTCCAAGCTTCAGCGACTAAGAGCAGAGTATGAGGCAGGACGACGGCCCGAGTTATGTATCCACGAGGATGGTACACTTCGACATAGGAGATCATGGCAGAGGCCCACGGTTCTCAGTATTCCATTCATTCCGGTGGCACGAAGATGTACCATGATATTCGTCAGCACTTTTGGTGGAATGGCATGAAGAGGAAGATAGCCCGGTTTGTCTCTCGGTGTTTAGTTTGCCAACAAGGCTGAACATCAGAGACCGGCTGGACATTTTCAGCCCTTGCCGATTCTAGAATGGAAATGGGAGCATATAACCATGGATTTTGTGACTGGATTACCTAGGTCCCCGGCCGGTAGAGATACTATTTGGGTTATTATAGACATGCTCACGAAGGTAGCTCACTTTCTTCCATTCAGAGTTGGTCAGTCGACGGCTCAGCTGGCAGAGATGTACCTCAGGCAGATCGTCAGATTTCACGGTGTATCAGTCAGTATCACCTCGGACAAAGATTCAAGATTTACGTCGCACTTTTGGCGTAGTCTGCAGGAGAGTTTGGGACCACCAGTTCAGCTCAGCTTATCATCCACAGACAGATGGTCAGTCAGAGCATACCATACGAACCTTGGAAGATATGTTGAGATCTTGTACGCTCGACTTCGGTGGTTCGTAGGAAGATCACCTGCACCTGGTGGAGTTCTCGTACAATAACAGTTTCCAGGCCAGTATCCAGATGGCACCGTTCGAGGCACTTTATGGTAGGAAGTGCATATCCCCGCTAGCATGGGACGATGTTCGAGAGAGGCAAATGCTCGGTCCAGAAATGATTGCTCAGACGGTTGAGGTGGTCAGGAGAGTCAGAGATCATCTTCATGTAGCGCAAGATCGCCAGCGTCATTGGGCCGATTCTCATCGGCGTCCCCTTGAGTTTTCTGTCGGCGGCCATGTATTCTTGAGGATTTTGCCTAACCATGGCATCATTCGTTTCGGCGTACGGGGAAAGCTTAGTCCTAGTTTTATAGGGTCATTCGACATTCTGGAGCGGGTAGGAGATGTGTCCTATCGTCTCGCTCTTCCGCCGTCGTTACGTGAGGTGCATGACGTTTTCCATGTATCCCAACTACGATGGTATATTCCGGACCCGAGCCACATCCTGGACCATTCGAAATTGGTTGTTGGTACCAACCTTTCGTATAAGGAGAGGAGAGGCCCGTGTCTATATTGGACCGAAGAGAGAAGATACTCAAGAACAAGACTATTAGTTTAGTCCGTGTTGCTTGGGATCATCACTCTTTAGGTGAGTCAACGTGGGAGCGTGAGGATGATACCCGATCGCGATATCCCGACCTGTTTGACTCGTAAGGTATAATGTCTTTCTTATGCCTTATGCTCTCAATTCCTTGCTTGAATGAATGATTGCTTGATTGATTACCTTGTCATAGCTTGCCTGTGATTAGTATAACATGTCCTTGCCACTCTAGCCTCTTAATTAAAATTTCGAGGACGGAATTCTTTTAAGGTGGATAGAGTTGTAATGACCATGGTTCGTATTACGTGTTTTGGTATACGTGTACGTATATTGCATGTCTCATTGCATGGTTTATCTTAGCATTTCCCTTGCTTGGTTCGGCTTGGTTGGCTTGATTCGGTTTGGATTGGTTTTTTTTATGTGGACCAACCCCACCTACCACTCCTCTCTTCCTTTAATAGCCGCCCACTCCTTCTCTCTCCTCATTGCTTTTTATTAACTCTTCTTCTTCCTCACCATTACTCTCCACCTACCAGAGAGAGAGGTCTACGCAAGTGCAACTTGCTTCATGGAAGAACTCAAGTTTTATTGTTCCATTTTCTTCTCCGCAAGATTCTAAGTCACTTTAGTACTTAGCATTTTTGAATTCTTCGGCTCATTTTATGTAGATCTAAGTTTTTATTATCTAGATCTTCTTGGTTTTGATCTTCTAAACGTGGTTGTTTCCGAATTGGAGAGTCCCATGTAGTAGGGATTTCGATTTTACGCAAGTTTAGTTTTGAGATGGCTGGACTTCACCAAGTCTTGGCCGAGATGGAGTTCGTTGAGTTCCTGAGCTTTTACGCATGCTTGTCTCGGCCATAGGGAGAAGACAGAGTTTTACGCACACGTTCTAACGTGTTTGCGTAGTGTTTAACCTTTTACGCCCACGCATTGCGTGCCAGCGTATTATTCAGCCTTTTTACGCTCACGTATTAACGGGCCTGCGTAGTGCCTCTTTTACGCACACGCAATTGCGTGCTAGCGTATTCGAACTGTACGCCGGGACCCTCCCGCTCGCGTAGAGTCGTACTCGCGTTGACTTTGGCTCGAGTAGACTCTCGCGTGCGTAGAGTTTCGCTCGGGTGATTGCGCGCGTAGAATTCTACTCGCGTAAAATTCTTACGCACGGGTAATTTTGCTTGCGTATAACCCGACTAGCGTAGAACCCCACCCACGTGCATCTTCACTCGCGTAGAGCTATCTCTCCCTTGCTCTTGCAAGCGTAGAGCCGTTTTACGCCTGAGGCCCTCGGCCTAGCGTAGAGGCTCACTCGCGTAGAGCCTTGAGCCCTTGTGTACCCGATTGTCTTTTATGCCTTGCACTATTCATGAATTGACAAGCACGGATTGAGTGATATGACCGGACTAATAATGGTGCATGACATGACATGGCATGACATAGCATGACATAACAAGATATGACAAGTACGCACCATGGTAACTATTAAAAGCTGTTGCGACGGCTTGCATGAAATGACTATAATGAATGACCTGGACACCGTGGACGATTGTGTTTGTATGAACTAGTATTGTCTTGCATCATGTCTAGGACAGGGAACCCCTGAATACCACGGTCAGGGGTACCTACTGAAATTGACTAAGGCTAAATAACTAGAAAATCCAGTAGTCATGGAGAAATTTTCCAGCTACAGGCAATCCCGTTATCTAGGTGCCCCATCATGGGATTTGTAGCCTACCGTCGAGTAGGGCACATTTCCAGCACACTGTCATGTGTTGCAACCACCAAACTACTTAAGGGTACATGCGTTTCTTGGACGATGTACCCACATGAATTCAATCCCCTAATTGCGTCTGGATAACCTGGATGGTCTCCAGGGCTTGTGGCTGTTGGAATAATCTCATTGCATCTTGATAGTAAGTAGGCCTGTGATAACCCTAGTTAGTTAAAGTATCAAGTTGTACTCATTGCATGGCAGTGATTGATTGGATGGAGTCTAGCCCAGCTTCATCTCGTCCTGATCCTGTACAAGATTATGACATGAAATGATTACTTATGCTTGCCTTAACAATAATGATCAGGGGACCAGTTCTGTTCAGGCGAAGGGTTACAACCCCAGTCCTTATTTGGTTTAAGGTTTGTAACTGGCTCCCGAAGCAGTTCTATGTCCTCTCTTCATTTATTTGCTTATTGTACCCCATGTCATGCTCGTCAAGTTTTACCTGACTTCAATAGCACGATTATTATGCTTACCTTAGCAATAAAGATCAGGGGCAAGGTTCTATTCAGGCAAAGGGTTACAACCCCTATCCTTGTTTGGTTTATGGGTTGTAACCTGGCTCCCGGAGCAGTTCTTTATCCTCTCTTCGTTTATTGTCTTATTTCACCCTATGTCAAGCTCATCATGTTCTACCTTCACCAACAGTATTTGAGACGGGTTTCTATTCAGGTGAAGGGTTACAACCCTGGTCCTTGTTTGGTTTAAGGGTTGTGACCTGGCTACTTGAATGGTTTTCTCGTACTCAATTTACTGTTGTTGTCCCTGTTATTATCAGTTTCTCTTATAATTACCTTTATTATTCATATATTATATGCTGGTTTTAGTTCCTAAGTGAAGCTTCCTTTGTGGCACTTGCTCTTTCTGGGGTCTAACCCAGCTGATTTTGTTTGGCCAGATATCGGAGCACCTCCAGAGGATCTACCTACCTTCCAGATGGTGACCACCAGGCGTAATCCTGGCAACGAGTGGGTTCATTTTTGGCTCTCCCACTCTATTGTAAAATTATTCTTTTGAGGCGTTTAGCCGGCGAGCACGTGTTAGCTCGTATTGCACCTTTATTTACTGTCTGCCTATGGGCTGTAACGTGATTGACGAATCCTAGGGCTGATCATGTATGACTGAAACTCTTGCTAGTCTTGACATTTTGTATGACTAGCTTCATGATCATCCGAATATGTAATGTATGGGACGCCTTGCTATTATATATTTGGTGCTCTGACATCTTGTAACTGTTATTGCTTTCTTGAGATTGAGACAATAGGCTTGTTCATGACCATAGGAGACTGATGGCTTGTAGTTAAACCCTCTCGAGGTGGGTTGCACTTCATTATACGTAGCTAGCTATGTACGCCCCCGCTCTCCAGTATTCTGGTTCTGGGGCATTACAGTTTCTGCTATTGGGTGTGCAACTAGGAAATCAGCCAGAGCTTGTCCTTTGACTGCCTTCTGAGGCACATAGATCATAGTCATTGGTTGCATGAGCACAATTTTCCCCAGCAGAGTCCTCATTTTTGTTTGAACACAAAAAGAGTCCGAAAAAGTCGGATCTTTTGCATTATTGTAAAGAAAAGAAAGGTACAACAAGAATCATAGACAAAATTTTGAGTACAATAATGATCTGGGATTGGGGCGATGGAGATTAAGTATACTTTGACTTCTTTACTCCATTAACGATCTGATCTAGAAATTGTTGAAGCTTGGTGGTTGATGAACTCTCGATTGCAAGGGGAACTTTATCACTGAAAGTTTCTCTGAAAGTTCTTAACGAAAAAGATGTACTCTCTCCTTATGCCTATGCTCCGTATGTTTGTGTGTGGTCCCCTTTCGTGAGAAAAAACTATCCTCTATTTATAGATTTTCTTCACTGGAATAGGCATATGTGTATATATAGAAAATACACTATCTTCTGCCTCAGAGGCACATGAATTTGAGTAGGCGGATGAGCCTTAAGGTTAGTGGGCAGTGAACGTGCTCGAGAATCACGTATAGCTCGCCAAGTGTTTTGAGACGTACTGCATGAAACACTGCCATGTCAACACACGATTATTTTATTGAAGATCAGCTATGCGTTGAATATTGTTACACGCATAGCCATTGGTTTCATATTGAAACATAACAATTTTTCCTCGAGTCACTATGAATTATTTAATACTCGAACGCATAGCTTCTCTCATTGCTTAGTGCAATGTTGATCCGGAAGTAGACGCATACAACGGCTTCCTTTACAACTGGTTAAGTATAATGATGAGGATGACATGATCACTGACATTTTTTTCGTAGTCTGAACACTGCACACTGCTCAAGCATCATCTCTTCACACAAGAGACAATAGTACATCATGCGTCTGAACGGGCCATGCGTCCATCTGGCCCACTTCTTAAATCAACTGTCTTTCTCCTCTAGCAGCTTCAACTCAAGAACATTTTATGTTTCGGACGCATGAAGCCTATGCGTCTCTTTTTGATATTTTTTATGCTTCTACAGGACCCCCTTTAAAGTTTTTAAAACTTCAACAAGTTTTGAAATACTTTGAACAAGAAACATGTAAGAAAGAAGGAATTCTATCATCTAGAACTTTAGACGCACTGGGTTACTCGCCACACTGTCATTTGCTTTGATTGAATCCTTCAAAATTTGAACTAACTTCAAAATTTGAGGCGACCGTTTCTAGCAATTGTTTGGATTGAGGCTAAGTCAACTGACCCCACGATTTCAGGAACAAAAAATCACGCGATAGTAAATGCTGATCTAACTTCTTCACTCTGAACCACATCGCATAGAACTTCGACGCATAGTGATCCTTGATATCAACAACACATCGAGCTATATCAAGCCTGTATCTCAAAAGCCTTCAACCGTTAAGTCAAAGTATGAGCATTTCAAAAAGGTGAATTGGTCCTTACTGTCAGACGTCCTATGACTATGACACACATGAGCAAGGGCAAGTTCAAACCAAAGTGGGAAGGTCCCTACGTTAGAAGCAAAGTTTTCTCTAACGGAGCTTATCAATTGTCAGGGATAGATGGCCGGATAGCTATGATGCCTATTAATGGCAAATTCTTGAAGAAATACCATGTTTGAAAATATGTACTATGTTTTCTAACAAATATTGTACATGTTTCAAATCTTTGAATCCCCAGCGGAGTCTATCCAGAACGACAACATCATCTACCACATTATTGCAAACATCATCTTTTGAAACCCAGTTGTTTTAAAGATATCCGATTCTTGAGTCCCAGTTGGCTCAAGGATAATCAATAGATACACGAATTCACGTCCATATCACCTCTGAATTCTGCTATCTACATCAATGACTTGTCATGTCCATATTACCTCTGATGATGTCATCTTCGAATGACAATATTACAAGTTATATTTTGTCATGTCTACATTACCTATGAACATATATAATAAGTATTGTTATTTTCAAGGGATATGTCATGTCCGGTACCTCTAAAAATATTTCTTACTCCTATCTAATACATGTGTCTTAAACAGATACACAATAAGCAATAAAACCATAAAAAGATCATCAATTTTTATTCCAGTGAGGTGCAAAACATCAAATTTGTACATCAAACAAAATAGAACAAAAGTTGTCACAATCTGGATAGCTTCACTTGGGAGACTGAGTGCTGAGTTCAGTAATCATCCTCTTCAGAGCATCAACCCTCTCAGTTCTGGAGGCGAGTACCCTTTGCCTAGCCATAGTTCTCCCAGATTCTGGATTAAAAGGTTGCAGGGATTTGACTCGGCATTCAATTTCTGCACTCAGAGTTTGGAGGAATTCTTCTCGTTGCCTTTTCAGATCATCCAGACGACTTTCGACAACTTGATGCATTTTCAGAACTTCTTCTTCACGTCTCTTGGCGGCTCTAAGTGTCTCGCGAAGTTGGGCCATCTCAGCTTCCAACGCCTGAAGACGAGTTTGGCATTCAACCGATTCTTCTTCTTCTCTGAGGCTTTAGTCTTATAAAGCTCAATAGAAGAAGTAGTCTCAAGAATGCTAGACTCCAACTCTGTGGACCGCATTGAGAAAACAGCCATAGAATCTTCTATGGCTGCTTGTCGTGCTGCAGATTCACGAGCCATCGCCTCATACTCGATATCTACGAGCCTCTGGATATTACCTCTGGTCAGATCATGGTAGGATTTGATTGGCTCTTCGAGCGCATCCAGAATATGTTCCAAGAAGCTAACTCTATCCAAATCACCAAGATTGTGAATAGCATTGATGATAAAGGAGACAATTGTCTTCATTGACTCGTAGGTGTGGCATTTCTCCAAGACCATCTGAACCAGAGTTCCCAGGGAGGCGAAGAAAGCAGTGGTGTAAGTCTCGACGACGGCTTTGTTCATCGCCGATACACCAGGAGTTGATACTTCAACCTGAATTCTTTCTTCTGCTGAAGATGGAGGAATCACAGTCTGTGCACTAGGAGACCTTAGTGCTGTCATCATCGAGGAGCTTCCTTCTCCAGCCTGAGTCCCCATGTCCAGAGGAGCCATGGTCGAGCTAAAGCTGAAAGCAGTAGACGGAGCTACTGGAATCATCTCCACGGGACCTTCTGCAAATCAAGAAGCACAATCTTTATACGTCATCAAAGGAGCTGGAGTAAATAATAAAAGTCAGAAATTTACCTGAGCCTGGCAGCATATATAGGGTCTCACGAGGCACGTCTAGCTCTTTACGGAGCCTTGCCATGGTGTTCTCAGTGACAGCCGCCTGGCTGCTCCCAGCCTCCGAACCACCTGACATAAAATAGCCACTTCCGACCTCTAAGTTGGCTTGGTCACCTGGGGCTACAGCCGCTTCCACCCCTTTTGCTTCAGCAACTTCAACTGGAGTCTAGAGCTCCTCAGCATCAACTTCTTTATTATTTTTAGGGCTTTGATGGCCCTCGTCTTCAACAGGGTATTCTTTACCCTCAACGACAGTTTGGCTATTCTCAGCCGCTGGATTTTCATCCTCTTCTTCTTCAAGCAGATCATCGCCGACCGAAATTGCAGTCATTTAGTGCCTCTATCATCTCCTTGCCTTCTAGAGAGAGTTCAGAAGAAACATGGACATTTGAGGGTAATACCTCCTCGAGAGTTCCCATCTCCGGAGCATCCTTGGTTGGTGACGGGAACATTACTCCTGCCGCAGCAAGTGCAACCACTGGAGTAGCGACCTTTAAGGATGCTGGTTCTTTCGCTGCAACATTTGAGTCCAGAACATACGATGCTGGAGTGTCTACGGAAAGAAAATATATCTAGCGGAACGCCGATTCAAACGGCAAGTGTAATGACTCAAACGAGCCGTCGACCCGAAGAGTTGGCATCGACCTGATGAAGAATCGATGCAAGGCTTACATTGGCCCGTCAAGATGAATCCAGACTTAGACTTTCAAAGACGCGCTCGGAGTATCGCTCGGCCGATGCGAACATCGCTAAGGTGGGTGGCTCCGATGAACTCGTCTTTGCTTAGCCTAGACACATAACAATACGGACACTATTGCTAGAATCGCTAGGCGATAATACCGCGCATGCTAATAAATGACTCAACGCACCTAGCTAAGGGAATAATCCCATCTTGTATGCTTGTTTAGAACATGGAAAATGTGAGAACTCTAGCACTGCACTCCGCGCTTGTGCTAAGGCACGGGCTTACATTTCGAGTTCCCTATGCGTTCAACAATGAAACAATGAATGGATTACAAAAATGAAACGGGAAGACTATCAACATAGTCGTTCCGAGTAGAGTATAGCAACATTGAAAGATTATGGGACCGATGGGTCACCAAGGCGACTCCCGCACGGGGAGTTGCAAAATGTATAAATGAATAAGTGAATGAATGAATCGATGAATGAATGAATATGTGAATGAAATGAATCAATGAACAAATGGACAAGTGAAAGAAAGAATGAATGAAAGATAAGAAAGGAAAGAATGGTTAGCGACAGATGTGATGGGCACGTACAACGGGGCTCTCTACCCGTGCTGCACGGACGCCAACCTGGTCGATAACGCATTATGGCTAAGGGTTAGCCTACGGCTCGGAGACAGCCGTTAAGTTAAAATGACAATAAAATACGAAATGGTCGTGGACGGACTCGTGCACGAGTGAAAAGGGATTCCAAGGGCAACGAACGACGATTTCATGACCGGCCAAGGCGGAATCATGGCCTACGGGCGGACAGGTGTGCGGGCTTGGGCACATAACCAAACGTAGGGCCGGTACTTCAATAGTCTATCAAGGTGTACCAGCCATCAAGCTTGATAGATGAGAATGCCAAAGGGGAAAATGTCCAAAATGGCTGACATGCCAGCGACCGGTGCATATAGATTTAAGTGGGCTTTGTTGGTGGCAATCCACGTGCAAGTCCTTGCATTGAAATCAAAGTAGTCTAAGGTAACTGAACTAAGCACCTTCTGAATAGGCTTGAATGTAACACATGAAATGATCGAGAATACTTCGAGCAAATGAGTTAGAAAACACGCCTACGATGCGCTAGAATCTGAGGCAAGGACACGCCCTTAACATTGAATGTTTACATGAATCACGTTAAGTTACTACATGTGAATTGTTGACTAACTTGGTTTACATTTGGACAGGGAAGGCCAGACGGTAAGTATGGGTAAGTCGTGCATGCATTTCCATGCAGACACTTGAATTCGGCAACACGAGATAGGTTACGAAATATGCCATGAAACTGATCCTAAGGCAAGATTAGAAAGACAATGAATGATAGCCGGTGCACAAAAATAAATAGAACGTGTTTGGTAATGATAGCATTGTGGGCGAGCTAGCCTCCCTCCAGTGCATAACAATGTACTGATAACCCCACAGTCTGCTTGAAGGATGCAGGAGACGTCATCGAGTGCGGAGCTTCCCTCGAACGTGCTAAGGCGCGGAGCTATCTCTGGAGCCTTGGAGCGTTGCAAGGAGCTGGAGCACCATATATATGACATAATGTATCGGAACATCGCCATGAATCATTCCATCTTGTAAGCCACTTGGCACGCCTTTTATGACTCAGAGAGAGAGAGAGAGCTTGAGCGATTTATAATATCGGCCTAGCGCCGCTTGTAAACTTCTTGAATATCAATAAAGAGTTGAATTCGCTTCAATTTGTTTTCATTTACTTTCCGCTGCAAATGGGGACACTCTGTGCGACTCTGTAGCCTAGCTCAAATCGGCCGTTTTCGGACTTAGCCTTGCACGGGTGCAACCTAGGCCTGTGCGGCATCATGCCTTAGCGAGGACGATCGCTCCTGCGGGAGCAGGGCGTGACAGCCGATACACCAGGAGTTGATACTTCAACCTAAATTCTTTCTTCTGCTGAAGATGGAGGAATCACAGTCTGTGCACTAGGAGACCTTAGTGCTGTCATCATCGAGGAGCTTCCTTCTCCAGCCTGAGTCCCCTTGTCCAGAGGAACCATGGTCGAGCTAGCTGAAAGCAGTAGACGGAGCTACTGGAATCATCTCCACGGGACCTTCTGCAAATCAAGAAGCACAATCTTTATAC
This sequence comes from Iris pallida, assembly GCA_029216955.1. NCBI lineage: Eukaryota > Viridiplantae > Streptophyta > Magnoliopsida > Asparagales > Iridaceae > Iris > Iris pallida. The sequence goes on from JANAVB010026799.1 coordinate 9,187,896, forward strand.
GTCATCAAAGGAGCTGGAGTAAATAATAAAAGTCAGAAATTTACCTGAGCCTGGCAGCATATATGGGGTCTCACGAGGCACGTCTAGCTCTTTACGGAGCCTTGCCATGGTGTTCTCAGTGACAGCCGCCTGGCTGCTCCCAGCCTCCGAACCACCTGACATAAAATGGCCACTTTCGACCTCTAAGTTGGCTTGGTCACCTGGGGCTACAGCTGCTTCCACCCCTTTTCCTTCAGCAACTTCAACTGGAGTCTGGAGCTCCTCAGCATCAACTTCTTCATTATTTTTAGGGCTTTGATGGACCTCGTCTTCAACAGGGTATTCTTTACCCTCAACGACAGTTTGGCTATTCTCAGCTGCTGGATTTTCATCCTATTCTTCTTCAAGCAGATCATCGCCGAAATTGCAGTCATTTAGTGCCTCTATTATCTCCTTGCATTCTAGAGAGAGTTCAGAAGAAACATGAACATTTGAGGGTAATACCTCCTCGAGAGTTCCCATCTCCGGAGCATCCTTGGTTGGTGACGGGAACATTACTCTTGTCGTAGCAAGTGCAACCACTGGAGTAGCGACCTTTAAGGATGCTGGTTCTTCCGCTGGAGTCTCTACGGAAAGAAAATATATCTAGCGGAACGCCGATTCAAACGGCAAGTGTAATGACTCAAACGAGCCGTCGACCCGAAGAGTTGGCATCGACCTGATGAAGAATCAATGTAAGGCTTACATTGGCCCATCAAGATGAATCCAGACTTAGACCTTCAAAGGCGCGCTCGGAGTATCGCTCGGCCGATGCGAACATCGCTAAGGTGGGTGGCTCCGATGAACTCGTCTTTGCTTAGCCTAGACACATAACAATACGGACACTATTGCTAGAATCGCTAGGCGATAATACCGCGCATGCTAATAAATGACTCAACGCACCTAGCTAAGGGAATAATCCCATCTTGTATGCTTGTTTAGAACATGGAAAAGAACATGAAAAATGTGAGAACTCTAGCACCGTACTCCATGCTCGTGCTAAGGCACGGGCTTACATTTCGAGTTCCCTATGCGTTCAACAATGAAACAATGAATAGATTACAAAAATGAAACGGGAAGACTATCAACATAGTCGTTCCGAGTAGAGTATAGCAACATTGAAAGATTATGGGACCGATGGGTTACCAAGGCGACTCTCGCACGGGGAGTTGCAAAATGTATAAATGAATAAGTGAATGAATGAATCGATGAATAAATGAATGAATGAATATGTGAATGAAATGAATCAATGAACAAACGGACAAGTGAAAGAAAGACTGAATGAAAGATAAGAAAGGAAAGAATGGTTAGCGACAGGTGTGATGGGCACGTGCAACGGGGCTCGCTACCCGCGCTGCACGGACGCCAACCTGGTCGATAACGCATTATTGCTAAGGGTTAGCCTACGGCTCGGAGACAGCCGTTAAGTTAAAATGACAATAAAATACGAAATGGTCATGGACGGACTCGTGCACGAGTGAAAAGGGATTCCAAGGGCAACGAACGACGATTTCGTGGCCGGCCTAGGCGGATTCATGGCCTACGGGCGGACAGGTGTGCGGGCTTGGGCACATAACCAAACGTAGGGCCGGTACTTCAATAGTCTATCAAGGTGTACTAGCCATCACGCTTGATAGATGAGAATACCAAAGGGGAAAATGTCCAAAATGGCTGACATGCCAGCGACCGGTGCATATAGATTTAAGTAGGCTTTGTTGGTGGCAGTCCACGTGCAAGTCCTTGCATTGAAATCAAAGTAGTCTAAGGTAACTGAACCAAGCAACTTCTGAATAGGCTTGAATATAACACATGAAATGATCGAGAATACTTCGAGCAAATGAGTTAGAAAACACGCCTACGATGCGCTAGAATCTGAGGCAAGGACACGCCCTTAACATTGAATGTTTACATGAATCACGTTAAGTTACTACATGTGAATTGTTGACTAACTTGGTTTACATTTGGACAGGGAAGGCCGGACGGTAAGTATGGGTAAGTCGTGCATGCATTTCCATGCAGACACTTGAATTCGGCAACACGAGATAGGTTACGAAATATGCCATGAAACTGATCCTAAGGCAAGATTAGAAAGACAATGAATGATAGCCGGTGCACAAAAATAAATAGTACGTATTTGGTAATGATAGCATTGTGGGCGAGCTAGCCTCCCCCCAGTGCATAACAATGTACTGATAACCCCACAGTCTGCTTGAAGGATGCAGGAGACGTCATCGAGTGCGGAGCTTCCCTCGAACGTGCTAAGGCGCGGAGCTATCTCTGGAGCCTTGGAGCGTTGCAAGGAGCTGGAGCACCAAATACATGACATAATGTATCGGAACATCGCCATGAATCATTCCATCTTGTAAGCCACTTGGCACGCCTTTTATGTCTCAGAGAGAGAGAGAGCTTGAGCGATTTATAATATCGGCCTAGCGCCGCTTGTAAACTTCTTGAATATCAATAAAGAGTTGAATTCGCTTCAATTTGTTTTCATTTACTTTCCGCTGCAAATGGGGACACTCTGTGCGACTCTGTGGCCTAGCTCAAATCGGCCGTTTTCGGACTTAGCCTTGCACGGGCGCAACCTAGGCCTGTGCGGCATCATGCCTTAGCGAGGACGATCGCTCCTGCGGGAGCGGGGCGTGACAGCCGATACACCAGGAGTTGATACTTCAACCTAAATTCTTTCTTCTGCTGAAGATGGAGGAATCACAGTCTGTGCACTAGGAGACCTTAGTGCTGTCATCATCGAGGAGCTTCCTTCTCCAGCCTGAGTCCCCTTGTCCAGAGGAGCCATGGTCGAGCTAGCTGAAAGCAGTAGACGGAGCTACTGGAATCATCTCCACGGGACCTTCTGCAAATCAAGAAGCACAATCTTTATACGTCATCAAAGGAGCTGGAGTAAATAATAAAAGTCAGAAATTTACCTGAGCCTGGCAGCATATATGGGGTCTCACGAGGCACGTCTAGCTCTTTACGGAGCCTTGCCATGGTGTTCTCAGTGACAGCCGCCAGGCTGCTCCCAGCCTCCGAACCACCTGACATAAAATGGCCACTTTCGACCTCTAAGTTGGCTTGGTCACCTGGGGCTACAGCTGCTTCCACCCCTTTTCCTTCAGCAACTTCAACTGGAGTCTGGAGCTCCTCAGCATCAACTTCTTCATTATTTTTAGGGCTTTGATGCCCTCGTCTTCAACAGGGTATTCTTTACCCTCAACGACAGTTTGGCTATTCTCAGCCGCTGGATTTTCATCCTATTCTTCTTCAAGCAGATCATCGCCAAAATTGCAGTCATTTAGTGCCTCTATTATCTCCTTGCATTCAAGAGAGAGTTCAGAAGAAACATGAACATTTGAGGGTAATACCTCCTCGAGAGTTCCCATCTCCGGAGCATCCTTGGTTGGTGACGGGAACATTACTCTTGTCGCAGCAAGTGCAACCACTGGAGTAGCGACCTTTAAGGATGCTGGTTCTTCCGTTGGAGTCTCTACGGAAAGAAAATATATCTAGCGGAACGCCGATTCAAACGGCAAGTGTAATGACTCAAACGAGCCGTCGACCCGAAGAGTTGGCATCGACCTGATGAAGAAACAATGCAAGGCTTACATTGGCCCATCAAGATGAATCCAGACTTAGACCTTCAAAGGCGCGCTCGGAGTATCGCTCGGCCGATGCGAACATCGCTAAGGTGGGTGGCTCCGATGAACTCGTCTTTGCTTAGCCTAGACACATAACAATACGGACACTATTGCTAGAATCGCTAGGCGATAATACCGCGCATGCTAATAAATGACTCAACGCACCTAGCTAAGGGAATAATCCCATCTTGTATGCTTGTTTAGAACATGGAAAAGAACATGAAAAATGTGAGAACTCTAGCACCGTACTCCACGCTCGTGCTAAGGCACGGGCTTACATTTCGAGTTCCCTATGCGTTCAACAATGAAACAATGAATAGATTACAAAAATGAAACGGGAAGACTATCAACATAGTCGTTCCGAGTAGAGTATAGCAACATTGAAAGATTATGGGACCGATGGGTCACCAAGGCGACTCTCGCACGGGGAGTTGCAAAATGTATAAATGAATAAGTGAATGAATGAATCGATGAATGAATGAATGAATGAATATGTGAATGAAATGAATCAATGAACAAACGGACAAGTGAAAGAAAGACTGAATGAAAGATAAGAAAGGAAAGAATGGTTAGCGACAGGTGTGATGGGCACGTGCAACGGGGCTCGCTACCCGCGCTGCACGGACGCCAACCTGGTCGATAACGCATTATTGCTAAGGGTTAGCCTACGGCTCGGAGACAGCCGTTAAGTTAAAATGACAATAAAATACGAAATGGTCATGGACGGACTCGTGCACGAGTGAAAAGGGATTCCAAGGGCAACGAACGACGATTTCGTGGCCGGCCTAGGCGGATTCATGGCCTACGGGCGGACAGGTGTGCGGGCTTGGGCACATAACCAAACGTAGGGCCGGTACTTCAATAGTCTATCAAGGTGTACTAGCCATCACGCTTGATAGATGAGAATACCAAAGGGGAAAATGTCCAAAATGGCTGACATGCCAGCGACCGGTGCATATAGATTTAAGTAGGCTTTGTTGGTGGCAGTCCACGTGCAAGTCCTTGCATTGAAATCAAAGTAGTCTAAGGTAACTGAACCAAGCAACTTCTGAATAGGCTTGAATATAACACATGAAATGATCGAGAATACTTCGAGCAAATGAGTTAGAAAACACGCCTACGATGCGCTAGAATCTGAGGCAAGGACACGCCCTTAACATTGAATGTTTACATGAATCACGTTAAGTTACTACATGTGAATTGTTGACTAACTTGGTTTACATTTGGACAGGGAAGGCCGGACGGTAAGTATGGGTAAGTCGTGCATGCATTTCCATGCAGACACTTGAATTCGGCAACACGAGATAGGTTACGAAATATGCCATAAAACTGATCCTAAGGCAAGATTAGAAAGACAATGAATGATAGCCGGTGCACAAAAGTAAATAGAACGTGTTTGGTAATAATAGCATTGTGGGCGAGCTAGCCTCCCCACCAGTGCATAACAATGTACTGATAACCCCACAGTCTGCTTGCAGGATGCAGGAGACGTCATCGAGTGCGGAGCTTCCCTCGAATGTGCTAAGGTGCGGAGCTATCTCTGGAGCCTTGGAGCGTTGCAAGGAGCTGGAGCACCATATACAGGACATAATGTATCGGAACATCACCATGAATCATTCCATCTTGTAAGCCACTTGGCACGCCTTTTATGTCTCAGAGAGAGAGAGAGCTTGAGCGATTTGTAATATCGGCCTAGCGGCGCTTGTAAACTTCTTGAATATCAATAAAGAGTTGAATTCACTTCAATTTGTGTTCATTTACTTTCCGCTGCAAATGGGGACACTCTGTGCGACTCTGTGGCCTAGCTCAAATCGGCCGTTTTCGGACTTAGCCTTGTACGGGCGCAACCTAGGCCCGTGCGGCATCACACCTTAGCGAGGACGATCGCTCCTGTGGGAGCGGGGCATGACAGCCGATACACCAGGAGTTGATACTTCAACCTAAATTCTTTCTTCTGCTGAAGATGGAGGAATCACAGTCTGTGCACTAGGAGACCTTAGTGCTGTCATCATCGAGGAGCTTCCTTCTCCAACCTGAGTCCCCATGTCCAGAGGAGCCATGGTCGAGCTAGCTGAAAGCAGTAGACGGAGCTACTGGAATCATCTCCACGGGACCTTCTGCAAATCAAGAAGCACAATCTTTATACGTCATCAAAGGAGCTGGAGTAAATAATAAAAGTCAGAAATTTACCTGAGCCTGGAAGCATATATGGGGTCTCACGAGGCATGTCTAGCTCTTTACGGAGCCTTGCCATGGTGTTCTCAGTGACAGCCGCCTGGCTGCTCCCAGCCTCCGAACCACCTGACATAAAATGGCCACTTTCGACCTTTAAGTTGGCTTGGTCACCTGGGGCTACAGCTGCTTCCACCGCTTTTCCTTCAGCAACTTCAACTGGAGTCTGGAGCTCCTCAGCATCAACTTCTTCATTATTTTTAGGGCTTTGATGGCCCTCGTCTTCAACAGGGTATTCTTTACCCTCAACGACAGTTTGGCTATTCTCAGCCGTTGGATTTTCATCCTATTCTTCTTCAAGCAGATCATCGCCGAAATTGCAGTCATTTAGTACCTCTATCATCTCCTTGCATTCTAGAGAGAGTTCAGAAGAAACATGAACATTTGAGGGTAATACCTCCTCGAGAGTTCCCATCTCCGGAGCATCCTTGGTTGGTGACGGGAACATTACTCCTGCCGCAGCAAGTGCAACCACTGGAGTAGCGACCTTTAAGGATGTTGGTTCTTCCGCTGCAACATTTGAGGCCAGAACATACGATGCTGGAGTCTCTATGGAAAGAAAAAATATATATAATAATACAAATTTCCAGTAAATTAATGATTGGGAAGACAAGAATATCACCTTTCAGAGACAATGGGTCTTGCAACGGCAAAGACGAGTCTGGTCGACCAGGGGACCGTCCTAGCATTGGAAGAGTAAGCGTAGTGGCAGCTTCTTGCTGCTCAACTTCGGTTATCAATAGTCTTCTCCTCGTCTTGTGCTCGAGCGGTATTAGAGGAGATCCTTCGGATTCAGAAGGCTCATTGTGTACATCTGGTCTCTTATCTTCTTTTGGGATTGGAGAAGGGGTTGTCCCTGTGCCCCCAGAGGAAATCCCTGCTTCAGCTTGTCGTGTCTGAGATCTGGTCTTCGCTGCAGGCAGCTCAGTAATAACAAGCGCTGCTTCCTTTGTCATTTTGCCTTGAGCCTTATGGGGAGGAGGTGGTTTAACTGGGATAGAAGGTGCAGGTGACCCCCTGACTTTTCGTCTTTTGCTAGTCACTTTTGCTGGAGATTTTTCTTTTCGCTTCTTGAAAGAAATATCCCGTGGATCATTCACCTCGTCAGGGAGACCGACAAGGGTAGCTACAAAAGATTCATTGGTTGGAGCATTCTCTTCAACTTCTCGAAATTCCAGGGTAGTTCTGGTCCTCAACCGTAAGCGCTTGTCACTTATAAAACCGTTTGACTGGGTGAATCCCTCAAAGAAACTATTGGCCGAGGTATTAAAGTTCGCATATGTATATAACATATGCGGGCCCATCTCAGGAGTAGCATTAGGCATCGAGAAAGTAGCTTTATTGCCCCTGGCGCTGTAATATCCCTATCCTCTAGCGCCATAAATCAAATAGCCGGAAGCATGTAAACAAGTAGTGGCGTTGCCCACATGCATTTGATCATAACCGAATTGGCGAGAAAAATGGCTAGGCAGGTACGGTTCCAGGCTATATTCACCACCAAATCGATACACCAAGTGGGAAGGCCTGATCATCTTCAACCACTTGAAGGCAACTAATGGTCGACGGACAGTCATAGGCTTTAGATCCATCTGCAAAGGAGGAAGATTCTCGGTTCCTTGAGGAGGAGGAACGCCGTAGAATCTCCATTATGAACCCATATTTAACGCCTTTCGGCAGTCGGCAAGGGAGTTCACTTTCCACCGGCCTGTGGCAAAATGGCTGATGAAGTTTCCTCCTGCAACACCTAAAGATGGATCCATCAAAATAGGGTTGTGTAGCAACAACTGTTGACCTAAACTGGATCACAGTCAACCTAATTTAGATAATTAACAGCTGATATCTGATACGATCCAATATGACACATCAAGTGCAAGACAGAACATCACCTATAATACGTCAAGTTCAAGTCAGACGTCATCTACAAGTTGTTGCACTGCAAATGTAATATGTTCTCAGTCTGCAATTTTTGATTTATTGAGTCTAGGAAAATATGTACGTTGAGTCGCATTGTATCACCTCAACCCTAGACATATTTCTCCAAGCTCCACTATACAAACAAACTAATTCCTGAATCAAACCAAACCACCCACACCCATATAAGGCTTCTTGTTTGAGGCAGACCGAACTCGGGCCGAACTCGGTCTAATATCAAACTCGGGCCGAACTCGACATCCTTAAAATCAGTAACCTGATTTTTAGGACCACCTTGCTGCGAGCTGTCCAACGTTCGAATTTTTGAATATTTGGGACAGAACTCTGGCCGAACTCTGCCTCCCCTGCTGTCACGACCCGCTCCCGAATAGTCGGGCACGCCCAGCCTTCATCGTTGGACACGATGAAGTAAGCTGTACCAATCTAGGAAAATCTAACCAGATAATCAAGACAAGTACAAATCACAACATCTATAAACGTATCCCAGAATAAAAGTAAATGTCTCAGAATTTATTACATTCCAGCAAATGAAAGTAAAGTCTACTAGTCTCAAAAATACAAGGAAATATAAACTACTAAGGTAAGCTCTAGGCTTCTGCAGCCTCTAAGTCAAGGGCAACTCCAGCTGGCTCTACAGCATCTACTGGCTCTCGGCCATAATATGTGTCGTACAGAGCCTCCAACTCACCTACAACATATCCTAGTCAGGAGCGGAGCAAAGTACAATTCTAGGTAATGAACAAGAACATGATATGAAAATGAGTACATGGGTACATGAAAATAAAATACAGGAATGAACAGAAAAGTACAGGAAAGTAGAACAGGAAATAAAGTACAGGAACTACAGTACATGAATGTAAAGTACAAGAAATGTAATGTACAGGAAAGAAACTATAAACCTGAAGTACAAGACATGATAAGTGCACCATGTTTGAAATACAACTAGTCCATGTGACCGGCTGGGGTGAGTACAAGAGCATGTACAGGAGTACATGAATATGGTACGGCTTAGGGCCCGCGTGCATGATGCGATGCGATGCCTAAGCTATCTACATGAATATAGTAACCGGGGTTTGGTCACATGGCTAGTGTATTTCCCCACCCGACACAAGTAAGTACAAGAACAAGATAGTACAGGAGTACATGGGTACAGGATATCGTGTCATGACATGTCACAAGAAAGGTACAAGATATGTAAATGTACAAAACCGTAGAAAAGTACTTGCCTTGCTCAAGAAAATCAAGGGTACTAGATGGAGTTGGATGTCCTCCTGTTTAATAATTGCAAGTTGGTTAAGTTCTATACAAATTCCACTTAATTATTTGCTTAGACATTGCCAACAAATTACCTAACTAGGTTTTGATATATAATCTAAAATGTATATAACTAGTTATCATAGACTATTTCTAGGTATTTAGAAAGAAATTCTCTATTTTAATTAATAATCAAAACTTGGCCAAACCATAATTTCCTTTAGCTAGAATTTAAAAATGGAAATCATTTACTATATATAATTTGAACACTCATAAAATCTTATTAAAAATATAGAGTCGATAGTGGAAAATATTATCTTAAGGTAGTTTATTTAATAACACCATTTCAAGTTATGACTATAATTCCCACCCAGCAACCCTGAAATTTAAACATAAAGTCCAACCTAAGTAAGGTCAAGTTAAGAGTAGCTCAGCTCACCCTTACTTCCCATATACTAAATCCCAGCTGCTGAATTCAATAAGAATTACACTCAAGATTTAGTGCACACAACTGCAAGATAAGAATTTGAATGCTCCATACACGTGCAAATCCCGATTCCACTGTCACAGTGCAACCATTCCAAACCAAGCTAATTCAACCAAGTATATGTGCTCAACTTACTGCATCAACCACCCCAACACATCTCAAAACAGAACACCATACTCACTGTTGAATCAAGAAAACATCATACACAAAATATTATCACACACAATCCCGCAGAAACTTAATAGGAACTTATACAAAAAATTTATACAAATAAACTCAAACCAAATTATAAACTCTCAAACTCAAAACAACTTCCCAAAATCCTGCTGATATATAGGTTGATCTCCGATCTACCGCGAAGACTTGACACGGCACCATCGCAACTGGACACTTGCATCTAAACATAGCTACACGCTGCTGCCCATAAGCTTGGCAGAAAGACGAACCCGGACACGAGCCCGACACCGCTTGAATTGAACACGAACGCACGCTCCCAAAACATGAAAACGTAATACTGGAATTACCAACAATGTAAAACGAATTAAATCAAAAGTGATGTAGAATTTACCTGTAGAATGCTGTTGACAACCAAGAACACAACAATCTAGACATGAATCCTTTTCCAAAAATGGCCAGTATTAAGAACAGAACGAAGAATCGCCGAAATAATTTCAGTTTATTCTGAAAGATAATGAAGGGATCACACACTCAACAAGGATCAAATAAGACCTACTTCGACTCGATCTCGATCTCGATTCTCCTCACAGAATTTCCAAATTGATATCAGATCAAAACTAGAGCTAAAGAAATAATATCAGTTGTCACGCCCCGCTCCCGTAGGAGCGATCATCCTCGCTAAGGCGTGATGCCGCACGAGCCTAGGTTGTGCTCGTGCAAGGCGGGTTCCATAATGGCCGATTTCAGCGGCTACGACGGAGTCGTCGCACAGAAGTCCCAAGCAGAGACATTGAATAATAGCAGCAGAATTTGAAGCAAAACACAAGTCATTGCAAAACACTCTTTTATTGATATTGAAACAATGGTTACAATGGGGCGTAAGGCCAAGATTACAAGTCTCTCAAGCTCACTCATCTCACATTACAAGTCACTCAGCTCTCTCTCATCTCTCAATACATGTCTTGAGCCAGCGGATGCTTTGGGAGATGACGTCCATACATTATGTCCCATATAAGTCTTGACTCCATGCGGCCACACGCTTCGAATCGCCAAGGAACTCTGTGCCTCTACGCATCCAAGCGAACTCCGCGCCACGAGCTTCCACCTGTACCTGCACATGAAACTATGCGGGTGTCAGTACTCAACTGTAATGGTGGAATGAGCTCCTCGCCCACCCATACAAAACTAACACGTTTGATTTACTTTGTACAACATAGTCCCTTCTTATCAATTGTCTTTCTAGTCTTGCCTTAGGATCAATTTTAGGACAAACACCGTGGCCTATTTTATGTCTAAAGACCATTTCGTGCTTGCAACGCAACATCAACTCAACAACGTTAACCTATCAAGTCGTGCTTGCCTTACGGCTTAAAATCAGAGACACAACTACGCGATAAGAATCCATTCCCGTGTGACCGTGCTATAAGTCCTTATTGAGGCCGTGCCTCGTAACTCAGTGGGACTCAACCATATCGTCGCCTCGCGGCCCTTTGCTACTAAATCATCAACTGACCCAATCAAGTCTTGTTGGTTAAGTGTCACTCGACCAACTTTGCCTTGCGGCATTTCCTGACTTAAACTCAAGACAACTCAAACCAACTTATGCAACTTATATGCCGACAACTCAAGACTCGATGCCACATCTCGTGCCGAAGCACGGTGTCTTCGTTAAAGCCAAATCTTAGGCCCAAACATTGTCTTCTGACCATGCCGACTCAACACTCGACTCATTGATATAGTGAACTCAATACTCGACTCAATCCAAAGGCATACACGCGGATCGCCGCCCATGCCGACTCATCTATATGAACTAGTCACTAGCGCCCAGCGCTATAATGGACTCTTTTTGTAGCTTTTGATTAGACGGACGCCCCTTGCCAGTGCAAGTAGCGAGCTCCGCTGTAAGTCCCCGCTAACCCATGCGGTCGTCCAGCACATCTACGAGTGTCTACCATCGCAACAGTTCCCATGGGCCGCCTGGGTCGTCGTTGGAGAAACAGTTTAATTTACCTTGTACAAGTTGTCCAATGACCATGCAAGACTCGACTCGAACTGACGTCTAACACAGTTAATCTACTTCTAGTGTTACCATCTCTTTCAGGGCCAAGTTCAATACTTCTCACATCTGAGACCTTGCCTCGACGACCCAGTCGCGAGCATTCTTCTCTCTTGCCTCGATGAACCAGTCGCGAGCATTCTTCTTTCTTGCCCTATCATTTCACTCAACTCAAGAATAACTATTTGAAACACTTTCCAAACTCAATGAATCAACCTTGGCCCGTGCCTTAAAACACTAAATCTGTGACGTCGTGTCTTAAACCAACTTGAAACTCTATGTGACACCACCGCCCAAGTCATACTCTATATGACGGGCCTTACAATTGTGAGACTATGTGGTTATACCCCACCCTGGAATTCATAGGATCGTGCTTGCTACTACACCTGATAGCTTAACAAAACTTGCCTAACTTACTTTGCAACAACTTGACGAACAAAGGTTGCGTCAAGTCTTGCGTCGTGGGAACGTGCCGTGCACGCTTTCGACTTTGAACAACCAAGTTATTTGGGGTGCCTAGACTTATGCCACTAGCCACCAATACAACTTAACCCGTCGGCGAGCAGAGGCTATGCCACGCCTTGGGCGAAAAGACCGTGCATGCTTTATGAAGCATTTATGCGGGCGACGCCTATGAATTTGGCTAACTCTTAGCATGTGGTGAAGACCAACTTTTCCTTCTCCCAAGCCACGGGACGAAGGACCGAGTGTCATTCTCAAAGCACGTCGTGCACCAACTCTAAGCCGACCGTTGGACCTTTCCATATTCTAACTCAATTCGACCCGTCGGGATTATTCTCTTTAGCTATGTGGATTCGTCTCTTTTATTATCAAGCCTACTTGTGCGAGTTGAAAATATGCGATTTATTATGTGAAGGCTAAGATGAGGCAAGTTTACCGAAACTACCCCACGTGAGCGAGCTGTCGTCTTGACCGAGCGATGTCTCTAAGCAGCCGTTGCAAGGCTAAGTCTGAACGCCGTTGGCATTCCGATTCCTCCGATTGACTGAGCGGGATGGGGCAATACATCAGTCAGGAAAGAAATCATTAGATCGGCTAAACAATTCAACTCAAAAATTGACCTATACTTATCGAACCTCAGAATTCAGGAGAAGAACAATTGATTGGATACCTAGATCCAAAAATCGAAGAAAACCCAATTAAATTAGAATTCCAGAGTCGATCCACATTTCTCTGGATCTAGAAGAAAATTTGAGATCAAAACTCACCAATGAACTAGATTAAGTGTTCGAACAGGTCGATGCCTATGCTTGCTCGAGAACTGGATCGATCAATTCGGATCTGATCAAGAATTTTGACAATCAAAATTTTGACGAATCAAAAGATTTCATTACGGGAAGAGGTTCGAATCACCTACGATTGATGCTGAGATGTGGACGATCAATTCATCGAGATCAACTAGTTGTCGTGAGGGGATAGCCCCGTCGTCGAGCTGGAGTGGTGAAACCGCCGAAGATCCTCGTGGTCGTCGTCGCTGCTCTGGAAACGCACGCCGCAAGCTCAGTTCTGGAGGATGATACAGTTGCTCATCCTCGCTTAAGAGAACCGCCGCCTTCTAGTTCGCTGGAGAAGAGGAACTCGCCGCCTCCGCCATCAATTCGGCTAGGGTTCTCGAATGGGAAAATTTTTGGGGAAAGAGAAAGGCTCAGAGCTCTCATGAACCCGCAGGAAGAAAGAAGAGTGCGCGAGTGAATGCTCTCTCGCTCCTCCTCAAATAATATAAGGGTTGCAACATTTGCAACCCGCCCCTTCCACTCCAGAAATAATACAGAAAGCCCCCCCCCCCCCCCCCCGCTCAAAGCATATATACAAAAAACTCCCTTTCCTTTTCATTATTTACAGAAGTTTAAAGAAAAGCAGTTTAGAACATTTTAAAATTGAGTGGGGACCACTAAGTTGGTTATAACAAACTTTCAAATTTTGAATTTCTGCTCCTAAATTGATTTCCCTCCAAAAATATAAATCATAATATTTATTATTTACAACCAAAACTTATTACTTGAAACTTTAATCATCAACTATTATTATTAGAAATGCTTTTAAAATCAAATTTATATTTCTCAAAATAGGGAGGTGGAGTTACAAATCTCCCCCCTTAAAATAATTTCGTCCTCGAAATTAGAGAGACAATCAAAACAAATCTCAAAGCAAAATCTCAAAGAAGGTTCAAACACAAATCATTTATTGTATTTAAAATTTCTCAATATCAAAATACAATCAAACAAAGAAATTGGGATAGCGCTCCCGCATCTCATCCTCGCGCTCCCATGTGGACTCTCTTGGAGAGTGATGTCTCCACATGACGCGGACAAGTGGAATAGTCTAGTTCCGCAGGCGCTTCTCCCTACGATCAAGGATCTCCACTGGCTACTCCTCGTAAGTCAAGCTCGGACCCACCTCTAGCTCTGAATAGTCCACCACATGGCTCGGATCTGGAATGTAGCGTCAAAGCTGGAACACGTGGAAAATGTCGTGCACTTCCTCCAAGCTAGCTGGAAGCGCTAGTCGATATGCCACCTCGCCAAACCGTGCAGTCACGTCGAAAGGCCCGATGTACCTCGGACTGAGCTTCCCGCCTCTGCCAAAGCGAATGACGCCTCTAGTTGGCGAGATCTTCAGGAACACTCTATCTCCAACTGCGAACTTCAGTGGCCGTCTGCTGTTGTCCGTCCAGTGCTTCTGCCGATCTTGTGCAATTCTGAGATGCTCCCTGATCAGTCTGACTTTCTCAGCTGTGTCTACCACCATCTCTGGCCCAAGCAAAGCCCTCTCGCCAATGTCGTCCCAAGATAAAGGTGTGCGACATCTCCGTCCATATAGCGCCTCGAACGGGGTCATCTCGATGCTAGCCTAATAACTATTGTTATAGGCAAACTACACCAGATGCAAATGATCCTCCCAAGAACCATCAAAATCAAGTGCGCCAACCCGCAGCATGTCCTCTAATGTCTGAATGGTCCTCTCGGACTGCCCGTCCGTCTGGGGATGATAGGCAGTGCTGAACTTCAACTGCGACCCCAAGCTCAGCTGTAGGCTCCTCCAGAAATGTGATATGAAGCGGCTGTCCCTATCTAAATGATGCTTACCGGCACCCCGTGAATCCGCACAATCTGTCGCATGTAGAGGTCTGCAAGCTTCTCGGTCGACAGCCCAACCTTGAACGGAATGAAATGAGCAGACTTCGTCAATCTGTCCACGATGACCCAAATAACATCCTTTCCACTGGGCGTACGCGGTAAACCAGAGATGAAGTCCATGGTGATGTGATTCCACTTCCATTCTGGAATAGGTAAAGGCTGGAGTAATCCTGCTGGTCTCTGGCGCTCTGCCTTGACTTGTTGGCACACAAGGCATCTGGAAACAAATCTGGCAACCTCTCTCTTTATCCTAAACCACCAAACATACTCCCGCAGATCCTTGTACATCTTGGTAGACCCAGGATGAATAGAATACTGCGACTGGTGGGCCTCCTGTATTACTTCCTCCCGCAAATCCTTGGACACACATAACTGGTTCCCGTGCCTCAAGGATCCATCCTCTGCAATAGTGAAGTCGTCGAGCAATCCTGCCTCTGCCTGGCCTCTGAGACATCGGAGTCCCTCATCAAGAAACTGGGCCTCCTTGATCTTCTCTAAAAATCCCGACTGTATCTGCATGTGCATCAGCTGCCCTCCAACTCCTGGAAGAATAATCTCGATCCCCAGACTCTCAAGATCCTCCAAAAGATGCCACTCCATAGTGAGAAACATGGCAACAGGATATCGACTAAAAGCATCTGCCACCACATTCGCCTTGCCAGGGTGGTACTGCAGATTGATGTCGAAATCCTTCATGAGTTCCAGCCATCTGCGCTGCCTCATATTCAGCTCCTTCTGAGTAAAGACATACTTCAGGTTTTGCTGTAGATCCCAGTCTGGGTGTTGTTCTTCACGAACAAAGCCACATGTGATCAGCTTTTTGACTTCTGCTTCAATTGCATCCATCATATCTGGTCGAAAACGCCGCTGTTGTTGTTTTACAGGCTTGGCATTAGGAAGAATATTGAGTTTATGAGTAGCTACTTTGGGATCTAGACCCGGCATGTCCTCATAACTCCATGCAAAGATATCAATATATTCTTTAATCAGTTGTACCAACTCTTCCTTTTCATCTTCAGAAAGGTTTTTACTTATGAATATTGGCTTAGACGTAGTTCCGTCTCCAACATCAATCTGGATGATTTTATCTTCTGTAGGTGGCTGTCGTTGTTCAAAATGAAGCTCCCATTGAGTGTCCATTTGTTGTGTCCAAGGGTCATTTTCAAATGGCTCAGATTCACCATCAGTTTGAACCATGTTGACTGAAAAGACGTACTCAGATTCATCATAATAGTCTCCTCCAGAATATGAGGATTGTAAAAAACTGGAAGAATATTCTTCTTCCAAATCTTTTTGTACATGTGGGATGTATCAGATTCGATGAATTGGATTTCTTCAGAATCTGAGGATTGTGAATAAATGAAAGAAAATTCTTCTTGTATATCTTCATTAAACATGTGGGATGGATCGTATCCCAACCCATGGCGGGTTTTCTGGTAAAATGGATCACCACATAATGGTAACCGTCTACCTTTGCCTTGATTGAGACCTTGCATAGTCTTCAAATCATATCCCATATTCTGGATAATCTTAAGCGATTGTTGACTATATTTGTCAATTCAGATTCTTCCTTTATCTTTCTCTCTGAGATCATCTGTTTGAGTAACAGGGATATTTCTAGCCAGGCCAAACACAATTTGGCGCTTATTTTTCTTATTAGACAGAATTACGAAATAAGATTCTTCGTGACGTCTATAAGTCACACAAGCTTGTGATGATGCGGCTACAGGAAGAAGATAGGGAGAAGATGTTAGGAACCTTTGAGCATAGGGTCCTACATCGACATGAGGAGGAAAAGAATTTTCCTTATGTTTAATATATAAGGTTTCCTCTGTATTTATGTCATTTTTATGTTGATGACTTTGATTATCAACAGATAAAGTCATTCTTTCAATAAATTTGACAGCCATGTACTCCAAAAGGAAATATTCATTAATATTAGAAAGTACAGAATGATCAATATTTACATCATTTACAAACTGACTGCTACGCTTCGGATTGATCATTAACGGACCGTCATCCGTCTTCTGTGTAGACTTGCCAAAGTTGATAATCAGTGGTTCTGGATCATTCGTACGAGAAGTATGTCCTTTGATTTTGATCATGAGAGGTTAAACTTGGCTCTTAGCTGGAATACTCACTGGTTCCTCAAATGAAGCTTGAGTTCTTCCTTTAACCTTGATCACCAAAGGTTGGTCATTGACAGGTTGGGGTTGGATTCGGCCTTTGACTTTATTCTTCAAAGGTTGCTCTTCCGGAGGATCTTCATTGACAGATTGATCTTCCGCAGGTGATCGATCTTCGGCTATATCCGATATCTCCTTCACATGCTCCTATTTGTAGAGTATTGAATCAAAGAAATAGGCTTCAATACCCTTAAAAGGATTGATATCTGCAAATTCAGTCTTCACAATCCCTTGAGAATCCACGTACTTAAAGCATTGGTGGAGAGTTGAAGGCACGATGTTATGCTCATGTATCCACGGTCTTCCAAGAAGGATGTTGTAAGATACATCGGAGTTGATAACATAAAAAGTCGCCATAGTTCGAAGATCACCAATTTGAATCTTCAGACGAATCTTCCCCAGTGGTTTACTCTTTCCAGAGTTGAAACCAACTATTGTTGTACTAGTGTAAGTCAAATCACTAGTAGGAATCCTTAAGGGTCGTAGCATACTCTGGAGAATAATGCTAATAGAAGACCCAGGATCAATATAAATCCTGTCAATTTCAGTAGATTCAATATACCCTGTGTAGCACAGAGGCCTGTCATGCTTATTATGTTTCAACAGCATATCTTCTTGTGTGAAGGTAATGTTGGAAATTGCTTCCATCACACTATGACATTGTGGACACGACACTGGTATATTGTCAAGACTCTTGAGTTGAGCTAAGCATGAGTCTGCTTGTAGCAAAGCCTCGCTCAAAGTTTCGCGGCTTTCTTTAGAAAGATGAAGCAGCTCAAAGATAGAAAGTCTAACCGGGGTATTAGCTAGTTGGGCAAGAATATTGAACTTGTAGGGCTTCATCACCACCCCTGAATTTGAAACAGATTTCAATGGGACGTCAAAGCATACTGCTTTCTGTTTCCCATTCTCAACTACAGAGGGTTTAGAAGACCTTGTCTCAGCAGGAACAGGAGATGGTTGAGCTGGTAATGTTTCAGCAACATCCTCCGCTTCTTTAGAAGTTCTCTCATAATCTTTGTGGTACTCTTTCCCAGATCTCGTACCAGCAAAGGTTTCTTCTTCAGACTCAGAAGAATGGATTACCATATTACAGGTTTTATTCTTCTTTCCCTTACCCTTCTTCTTGCGAGGATTTTTATGAGGAACCTCAAAACCCAATCCAACAGTGGAATTTTGACTTTAAATTTGTAAAGGAAGTCACATTCCTTTATCATAGTTCAAGCCTTCCGCCTTTTGAAAGTCATAGCCCATCTTTTTCATGAGATGGACTGATTGTTGACTGTACATGTGAATGGACAGCGGACTTTCAGAGGAAGAAGGAACAGAAATCTCTGTAGCCACAGGAGAAAGAGGAATAGAAACCTCTGTAACTACAGGAGAAGGAGTATTCGGGATAGGAGGAAAAATTCCTACAGGAGCTTTCTCATAAGCAACAAAGACATGTTGTGCCCTGTATAAGGGGACACTACTCATTGCTAACCATTGTTGATGAGTAAGTTTGAGTTTAGTAGGAGAAGCCAAACTTGGAGGGCATATATTCAAATCCCTCAATCTATCCTCCAAAGGAATGCCATCCCAAAGATGATACAAATCATCATGATCTGGAGTAACAACATGAGAAATCATATTGCAGGTTTTTACTTTTCGACCTTTCTTGGATTTTGAAGTTTTACCTTCATCTTCCATTTCAGGTACTAAGTCAGGATGTACCCACATGATTTCACCATTTTTTAATGTGAGAGGCAATAATCCTTTATTTTGCTCTCTAGCAGGCGGGAGATTCACAATTTTCATTGTCGCTTTAGGAATTGGGATAATCCCATCTGGAACTTGCTGTGGAGGAAAACCTCCAAATTGAAGAGAAATCATATTAGTTGTAACTGTATGCTCACCATTGGTTAAAGCGATGGCATTGGCATTTATCAACTCTTGGATTTTCTTCCTTAAGACATAGCAAGCCTTGGTAGGATGATTTATGTATCTATGATAGATACAATATTTGGGATTGTCAGTCAGATTTACCTCATTAGGCTTTTTTGGCTCCGAAATCTGGAGCTTGCCACACTTTACAAGACATTGAAATATTCCTGGGATATCACTGTCATTAAAAGAGTATTCTTCTTTTGGTTTGGAAAACTCCGGATTATTTGGCATCGTTTTGGGTTTTGAAAGTTTAACCACTAGGGTTTCCTTCCATTTTCC
The DNA here is from genome assembly GCA_029216955.1 of Iris pallida. Taxonomy (NCBI): domain Eukaryota; kingdom Viridiplantae; phylum Streptophyta; class Magnoliopsida; order Asparagales; family Iridaceae; genus Iris; species Iris pallida. The sequence continues at coordinate 9,207,239 of JANAVB010026799.1, forward strand.
ATTACGATTGCCGGACCAGAAGAGCCTTTCTTTTCTTTGTCTTCTGAGGCACTGATCATCCCGTGTTCACGAGCCAACCTACCATTGGTCTCGGCTGAAACTGCTGCTATAATGAACGAGGCCCAATCTGTGAATTGAGAGCCCGTAAAGACAGCAATAGTTGGTCGCAGATTCATCTAGCATGTATCAATCAATGCTGAATCTGGCATACCAGGAGGCATTTTCAAAGTTGCCTGTCGGAAACGTTCGATGAACATCCGGGTATCTTCCTTTTTCTTTTGTTTGATCTCTATTAAGGAGGACATATTCATGTCCATGGCTCCTTCATAGAAGCGGGAGAGATACATTGCTTTAAATTCATCAAAAGACGGTATACAATTATCGGGTAGACTGCGATACCAGTCATAAGCTGAACCCGTTAAACACCCGATAAAAACTCGAGTGAGAAGAGCATCATTCTTCTGTAGATGCACAGTCATAATATCAAAATAATTGATATATTGACTGGGAGAGGCCTTTCCATCAAATAACACCATCGACTGTGGCTTGAATTTTGGAGGAAAGGGTACATCATTCCAATGAGGAGGATAAGGTTGCTTAATCCGTAACTTTTGGAGCCGATCCTTGTGCTTCAGAACTTCAAACTGTGCTTTTAGCTCGCACACTTCTTGAATAGCTTCACTAGTTTGAGGAAGCACATTCGATTGAATAGTTGCTGGATGTACCGTAACCCCCACCGGAGGTGGTACATCTTCTGGAATGAGAGGATCTAGAGATGCAGAATTTTGATTGACAGTAGGCTCTTGACTAAGATTATTCAAGGGTATATCAACCCCTTGACTATCTTGAGTTTGTGCTGCTACCTGCACCGGAGTTACCACTGCCGGCTGAGCAATTTGCTGAGTCATTATTATTTGATGCATACTTTGCATCATGGAAAGCATGTCCTTCAGTGATTGCTCAACTGCAGAGAGACGTTGTTCTTTATTAGTAGTTGATGTCTCCGGTTCATCTCCGATAGCATATGATTCAACTTCCCTTGAACATACAGAGGGATTAGTATAGAGGTATGAATCAACACTATCAGTTTTTGACTCAAAAAACTGGGTACCCCCAGCTTCTGAGTCTGAAGATTGCAACTGTCTTTGACTTCTTGATCGGGTATGCTGATATACCCCTTCAAAGGTATCAAGAAGTCGATTGAACTATTATTGACCAGGAGTCTGGGACGAGTTGCGTCTTGGACGTCGTCCTCTATTGGTATGAGATGCCATATTAACCGAAGCACATGACAACTCCTGTTCTTGGTCATCACCTTGTTGCTGAGGCATATTGTAGCTTAATCGATCAAAAACTGACCGTTTAGAAGCCGAACAGCAACACTTGATTACAATCTGGTGACACTCGCAATGGTGATTTTCTTTGGGGAGTGTCACAGGAGATTTTCTGTCTACAAGCAACTCGCGTAAATTAGGAGTGGAGGGAGTAGTCTTCTTTATTATATTTGGGATAGAAAATTGTTTAGTCCCTTGTGTATAAAGAAGATTACTGGCTGCATTGGCAGAACCAAACTGTACATTTTTACGTGCTTGGAGTTGCGTACGTAAATCTTGAGATTTTTGTGCACAAAGGACTCCATTAGCATTACACGTAATTTGAAGGTTTGGTACCTTGCGTAAAGCAGTGTAAGAAGGTTGTTGGTGAGAAACTGAAGTTTTACCAACAATATTATTCTTGCTTTTACGCTGCATGCGTGTAGGCAAATTTACTTTAGATGCAGAGGCATCATTGTGAATTTTATCTACTCTGTCACCGACAGGAGATTTACCTTTACGCGTAGAGTGCAAAACATGAATATCTGCCACGTCACAGACGAGATATTTTCCTTTACGCGTAGAGCGTAAAACTTGGGTGTCTACCACATCACAGACGGGAGACTGATTTTTACGCGCAGAGCGTAAAAATTGATTTTTACGCGCAGAGCGTAAAACTTGAGAGTCTGCCACGTCACAGACGGGAGACTAATTTTTACGCCCGGGGCGTATCACCGAAGTAGAGACTGCCTCGTCACAGACGGGAGCCTCCACAACAGGAGTGGGAAGGATTCCTTTGCCTTCATAAATAGCAGGGAGATTCGAGGATGCTTTGGACTTAGGAATCCAAACTTTTCATGCCTTCCACGATTTCTGAACATTGGAGCAGCGAGTACTACCCCCTGTTCGGAGCATTTCTTCGTAAGCAGTCTGGTCGAAGAGAACAACCAGAGTGTTCTTTGTCGATCCGACCGACACATCATCATATTGAGCAATTGCCTTCTCGTCAGAGGAGAAGGTCATCCCCAGCAGAGTCGCTATTTTGTTTCACTTAACAAAATGCCTAAAATTGGCTTTTGAAAGAAAACTAGAAAAAGTACAAAAATGCAAATTGTTTCTGGAAAGTATTGCTATGGAAGTCTGATCTGAGGGCGATCACTTTGTTTCTTGGACCATTTGATGATGATGAAGAAAACTGCTTGAAGAAGACGAACAATCGGAAGAACTAAGTCACCAGAAAGGTATCGAGCAACGGCACTGATGGCACAGTCGAATGCTTTCTTGCTTTGCTTCACCCTGTTCTTGAGAAAAAGTTGAAGAAATGCTTCTGGGAATATCACTCTGAAAGTATGAGTTTTCTCAGAATCTCCTCTCCTGTATCCCTCTTGATCTCTTGATGATGTCTGTGTTAAAAATAAGTCTATTTATAGACTAGACCCTCTGTGCGTAAAAAGCAACAAAATAGGGTCTCTACGCGAGTAACTGTCACCCACGATGAAATCATCCTCTATGCATGATGACACGTGTCCCATGTAGAGTTTTGATCTCTACACATGGTGACACGTGTCCCACTACTTCAACAAAATGGGGAGAGCACGTACACACGTTCCCCGATAAGTGTGGCATGAAAGCCACGTAAGCAGACCACGTTCTCATGTAGAAAAGATCGAACGTAAAAATGACCCAAAATATACTTCCTGCGTAAAGTAGCAGACTGGGCGTAAAATAGTCCAAAATAAACTTCCTGCGTAAAGTGGCAAAAAATAGCCTTGAGCGCAAAATTAGCTCAGATAAACTTTACGCGCACAATAGCCTTGAGCGTAAAAGCTCGAATAACTTTCGTGCGTAAAAGAAGCAATCTCTTGAGCGTAAAGTAGCCTGCCTGCATACTAAACGACAAGTGTTGGGTTTCGTGTAAATCAAATCTTCTCGGCTTTTGTGCAATCCTGCTGTCAGAAAATCATTATGTCAGAACAGTATCACGTGCATTAAATACGATGATTTGACAGCTTGTCCCTTGCGTAAAAGCTTTGAGGATGGCTCTCGCGTAGAGTTTTATTCTGTTTGACTTGCGTAAAGTCTGAGTTTAACCCTGTTTGACTTGCGTAAAGCTATCAAATTCTTTTGACTTGGTCCATGAAGCACTTTTTGCGCTCTTACAATGGTCAGAAAGGTTCTGGCCAAGATCAGTCGTAACCAGCCTACGGAACGGAAGATCGCCATTCTTGAACAGGACAAGACATTCCTGAAGCAGATGATTAATGACGAGAAGCTCTTGCTCGGAGAGGCACGTCATTTCAAGAAGCCGTACTTCCTGTTCGGTGACAGTGTGGGGTTCAAAGATGGCGAGACGATACTCTTGAGAAGCCCACTGGTGGTCAGGCTGAACAATCAGAGGATATGGCTACCATTGATGGAGCGTCAGTATCCTTTGTCTGCATTCACTGTCTTAGCCGCACAATGACAGATGAAATGGGAGCTAACCCCTGAGCTCCTCGGGGTCGTCTCTGGAAGAATACAATTCGACTTGGGAGATCGGAAGAAGGACACTTTCAAGTGTGTCAGGGGCTCTACATCTTACTCCACGGGGGGGTTGCAACTTGGTGCCGTAATAAACGACATCCCGACTGACCTCCACCCTTATGCTGCCGACACGCTTTGCAATCTGATGATGTCGGGGGACGTGTCGTATCTCGTAAGAAAGATGCGAATGGAAGGCTGGAGGTATCCAGTTTTATTCTGGAGCAACCTCACTGACTGGGTGCTTTCCACGTATGAAGCCACCTTGAAGGCCGCTGGCCTTTTTTATGCTATTAGGGCCACCCAATATGGCATAAAGGTCAACTGGCCAATGTTTGTCTCCTTGGCGGAGTTATACAACCTTCACACTTGTACTTTCTTTACTCCGAGCAGGGAGATGGGATTGGCTCTCCACGAGATGCAGGAAATGTCGAAGCTTCCTTGGGGCACAGAGCCATATGAAGAGTACGTGCCTTGTGAAGAGGAGCTTCGAGACCTGGAGAATGAGAACTCCGAGATGATGGAGGTATACAAGGAGTTATTCTGCCACCTCCTCATCTGCCATAGGATCAACGAGAAATGAAGGACCGAGGGAGCCAATCCCCACACAAGAGCTTGGACGGGCTACATCTTCGTTTAAGGAGAACAAGAGGATCCGGCCTCCTTTTCGATTTTAAAACCTATGACCAAGTCCGAGATAGAAGTCCGGATGGCAGATCATGATAAAGCGGATGCTGAGGACAGTGATGATCCTGAGGGAAAGTTCCCGATCGACCACTACTTCCGTCAAGTTGAATATCCGTTGTCGGAGAAAGCCGTGCTGGTAGCTTTCTTGATGATCTAGCTTCGTGACTGTATAGTCCCTGGGGGTTCAAGGACTATTGAGAGGATGAGCCGGAGCATAATACTTCCGGCTGTGAAGCTGGTATTCGGGTACCGGCTTGCCTTGCTTCCTGCGATGGTCTATGCCACTAAATGGGGTCTACGAGATTTTGTTAGAAATGAGGTGACTCCTGACGGCAGAACCAACTTCGCCCGGACCGAACTTTCGTATCATTTCTTGCTGGGGTGGCTGCTGCTGTACTGTACTACCCTGATGAACGCTAGGCCGACGGCGGACTCTTTGGCAGGAGACGCCTTTCTTCGCAGATTCTGTGACGCAGACTGGGCCGTCACTGGTGCACCCGCTTGCAGAAGGGCTTTAAGCTTCTTGCAGAACTACGAGTTCTTCAGGGTATCCCCTCTGGCAGTACAGGAGATACCTTAGTGGATGAGGGAGTTCATACCACTAGCTTGACTGCTGGGGCATTTTACTGGCTTCAGTCTATTAGATCGTCGCATCTGGTGCTCAGAAACAGGAACCATGCCTATCTGGAGCCATACCTGCCGAGTCATTTCGCACGACAGTTTGGCTACAGCCAGCTCCTTTTAGGAAATGCTAGCCCGCATTTGGAGTCAATAGGCAGCATAATTGACGGGGCGCGTGCCTGGATATATTACAACGTCGGATGCACGGGGGCAATTTTCACTCTGCCCGCAGATAAGGCCGAGACCCACCTGTGCTATGCTGTCGCCAAGTTTTATGTTCAGATCAATACCTTTCATCCCCGGTATGATCATGAACAGAGCTTGATATTGGGGACTCGGTTTGGCCCCCCATCTGCGAAACGACCCCGAAAGGCACCAGAGGGCCGTAAGAAGGAGAGCGCTGCTCCAGCCGTAAAGCCAGCCGCTGCACCACGGCCGAAGGCTATCCTTAGGGAGCCGACAGTGCCTCCAAAGGATGATTCTGCTCTTCCCAATCCACCTCAGAAGAGAAAAGCTTCAACTGAATTGGCCCAGGAGCCAACTTTTAAGAGGAAGAAGAACACTGTTGCCCTAAGGAGAGCCAGAAAAGTGGGTGCTGGTTCACCTCCCTTGAGAAGGTCTTTCCGGCAAACTGGAAGAAGTGGAACGGCGTCGCGGGACGTTACCATTCGGAAGGTAGATCCCTTCCTAGACTCCATAACCGTTTTGGTCAAGCCATTAGAAGCTTTCTTACCCTTGCGTTTGTCCTTTGCACAGGACCCTGTAGTTGCAGCTGAGGCAGGTGCCTCCTCGTCTGAGGAAGTGGATGTGACAACAATGTCCCTTCCTTGTCCTCGACCGGCAGACGACGTTCAACCTTCCCCAGTCAAGGAGGCTGAATCAAAGGATGATCAGGGCGAATGCCCGGAATATGGTGGCGACCAGAGAGCCAGTCCTTCTTTCGATATCTCCTTGGGGGCGATGTCTGAAATCGGGGCCATAATGAAAGAGTTGGACGAGAATCAAGTCCAATCGGCTCACCCACCAGTGGGTACGTTATCTTTGCACCTCTCTTCAGATGAGATTTTTCGACTTCAATTTTGCATGCTCCTCGTGAGGCTGACCACCATTTTGTATTCCCTTGTAGACAAGGAGAAGGAACCACGCAAAGAGATAGCCCAAGATATCGTGGGAGGAAAAGAGGTTGTCCCTGGCTCCTCTGGGTTGCTGGTGTGGAGGATTCTGTCAGTGAGCTGTCATCGGATGCAGAAGGAGAGGTTGGACAGCCTTCTGAGGTGGTTGTTGTTAAATCTGCTCCCGGTCCATCTGGGGCCGTGGAAGATACCCAGCCTGATGCTGCTCGAGGCCTCGATATTGTTCTTCTTGAACAACCTGGGCCTGCTCTCGGTTTCCCTAAAGCTAAGACTGATGACTTAGCCCAAGTTGGCGTTGAGCATGCCGAAGGTACAAAATAACAACTCTTTCGCACTCCCCTTTTTTGTTACTGATGCATATATTATTTTCTTGTCAGGTTCGACTTCTTGTCAGACATCTCTTCCTGGAGCGGAAGAACCTCATCAAGCTTCCTCCCCGACGACCTCCACCGAAGACGACGAGATAGCCCATGAAGTTGTCAAAGCTTTCTATTCTATCTTGAAAGTAAGGCTTCCTGGGGTCTTGAACCGGAACGCCGCCTTTGGCCCTGTGAAGGTTGTTGTTGAATGCCAGGTGACAGCCCTTGAGAGCATCGCCGGATATGAAGAGCGGGCTAATGCTCTAAGGAGGGTTCTGAATGATCTGGAGAGTCAGGTGGCCAAACTCTGGGATGCCAAACAATGGAGCCCGACGTCGTTGTTCCGTGCAGAAGACGAGGCGAGGCCTTAATTGCGGCTCTCGCAGAAGAGGGGACTACTTTCCAAGCAAGGAAGGATGCCCTCGCTCAAGAGATCAATGAATTGGCTGATCAGTATGAGCAGTTCAACGCTGCGAGTGAGGCACGTGCTGCTTCAAAAAATAAGCTAGCTGCACAGATTACTGAGAAATATAATCACATTACGCGGCTCCAAAGTGAGATTGCTCAACTGGAGGCCAGCTTGAGGACAGCGACGTCAGAATAGGAGGACTATTTGGTTCAGGCTGCCATGACCGCCACAACTTCTGACCACTTAAAAGAACAGCTGGTGAAGTTGGATGGAGAGCACGTGAAACTGGTCCCCTTCCAGGATGAAGCTGCCCGACAGGAAGAAGCACGCCATCGTGCTACTGCCAAGTCCGAAGCCGAAATTGCGGCTCTAAGGGATAGTGTCAATCGATTGTGTATCCCTTAGATCTTCTTAATTAGCCGTCAAGACTCCTGTATCTTTTTCTTTTCTCCGTCTTTTGATAGACGTTTTTAATAAAGAACCTTTTTGGCTTTCAAAATTCATGAATGAAGTTTGTGAAATATCAGAAATAGAGGTAATGTGGACGTAGTAAGGATATTTCTGGTGGGTATTCCGCTGGTGAATTTGATGTGGACTTATTATCCGTTTTATATTCAAGGTTCTAGATTATAGAGAATAAGTTGAAAAGAAGCTGCTAATAGAGGTAATATGGACATAATAGCAGAGGATGTTCTATATCTGACCAGAGGTAATATGGACGTGGAAGGATATGTAACATTAGGTAGGAGTGGATAATTCAGAGGTAATATGGACGTGATTATCCTTGATTAATGCTTTGCTTATAGGTTATATCGACGTGGCAAAACGTTTCTTAATCATCCTACTGGGAAAATAATTATCGAAAAACAGTTCAGAGGTAATATGGACGTGACTTATTTTTGTCAGACCGAGTTTGGGCAGAGTCCAAAACGGAAATATTTCCACTGGGAAATCTTTTTAGAGGACCTATTATCCATGGCGTATTCAAGACCCTTGAAATACGGATAATAGTTAAATGATTTTTTTTGAATCACATAAACATTGCACTGTAGATTTATATGACTAAAATAGGGTATATGTGAACGCTGTTCATAAAGATTACACATAATATTTCTTCAGGAACTTGTTGTTGATCGGCATCATGAGCAAGTCACCATCTGGTTTGGTTAGTCGATACGCACCGTTAGAATACATTGCTTCTATAACGAAATGACCTCCCCATTTAGGTTGGAATTTTCTTTTTGTCTTGTGCGTCATGACCATTGGTCTTCTCACTGCTAAGACCAGATCACCAACTTGAAAGATTCTTTCCTTCACCTTTTTATTAAAGGCTCTGGAAATGTGTGCTTGGTATAACTCAATACGCTATTGAGCTAATAAGCATTTTTCGTCTAGCGCTTCGAGCTCTTGTAGTCGTAGACGATAACTTTCTTCGGCAGTCAACTCACTGGCTAAGGCTACTCGAAGAGAGGGAATCTGGATTTCTAGGGGAAGAACTGCTTCGCTCCCATAAACCAGAGAGAATGGTGTACTGCATGTTGGAGTCCGGACCGTTGTACGATAGGCCCAGAGATATTCGCCGAGCTTCTCATTCCAATCGCGCTTGTTTAAAGACACGAACTTCTTGAGAAGTTTAATGATGGTCTTATTGAAGGCTTTTGCTAACCCATTAGCCGCTGGATTCTAGGCAGTAGAGGCTACATTCTGGATTCGATTCTTATCGCAGAACCGATAAAATGCATGGCTCGTAAATTGTGGACCATTATCATGGATGATCCTACGAGGTAGGCCGAAGCGATAGATAACCTGATGTTTGATGAAACTGATCACGTTCCACGTCTTCACTTCGGTGAGCGGTATAGCTTCCGCCCATTTGGAGAAGTAATCGGTTATAGCTAGGATGAACCGATGTCCTCTGGAGGATGGCGGGCTGATTGGGCCTATGACGTCCATACCCCAGGCTTCAAAAGGCCAATATGCTGCCGTTGGGTGTAGAAACTCCAAAATTGATGAATGAAGTCGGCGTGGAACTGACAAGCCCTACACTTTTTTTCATATTCAACAGCATCTGCTATCATCGTGGGCCAATAATAACCCATTCGTCTGAGGCGATCTTATAATTTGGGGCCTGGTTGATGTGCGCCACAAACTTCGTCGTGAGCCTCACAGAGTGCATGTTTGGCTTCTGTGTCTGATAAACATCGTAACAGTAGCCCGTCGTAAGAGCGTCGGTTCAACGTTTTGGTAGTCGTATCATAATAAAATCTGAGGGATCGCCTTTGGACAGACACTGTTTCCTTTGGGTCCTCAGGGAGGACAGCGTACTCTACGAAAGAAAATCTCCAGTCTTTGATGTCGACGTTCGTCTCTGTTGCATAACTGTGATGAATATGCGAGGCATCTTTCACACAGAATAGCTCTCGACCAGATACTGTTATCGAATGCTGAGTATTGGTAGGGACGGTCAAAGAAACAGCAAGATCGGCTAAAGCATCTGCTTCTATATTCTGTAGTCGAGGCACGTGCTCGATGAAGAATCCAGTGAAAGTAGAAGCTAATTCGATTATCGCTTTGTGATATGGGATGAGGACTTCGTGACGAACTTCATAATCCCCTCGGACCTGACTAACTATTAGCTTAGAATCGCCGTAAGCTTCTAGATAGTCGACTCCCAGTTGTTTTGCCAGTTGAAGGCCGATCAGTAGGGCATTATATTCGGCCACGTTGTTAGTACAGGGTTCAATGAGAGAATATGCACGGTGTATAACCAGATGGTCGGATGACACAAGCATGATGCCTACTCCAACCATGATATTTCCTTTAGGTCATGTTCTTGATGCACCGTCAAAGAACATTCGCCAAATAGGGATTTCCTCGGTTGCAGTGTTAGACTCCATTACTTCGTCCGAGATTTCATCGTAGAGTTTGGAAGATTCTGGCACCTGATGAGCTACTAGGAAATCAACTAACACTTGGCCTTTTACTGCCTTCTGAGGGACGAACAACATATCGTATAGAGTCAACAGCATTTGTAAAGCCCCAGTCCCAAAATACGTAGGACTAGGAACGTAGACATGCCAGCTGTATACATACGAAGTATACTCCAATATATGGAAGCCTCTTACGAATACATAAGCTGTAAAATGCAGTAGAACCATAACTAATCTCATCCACACAAAAATAAATGAATAAAAATATCATATAATGATAATGAATTGTCTTGATACCATATGTTGGGCGGAGACAAATCCACTACCAACATGTAAAGGAAAATACATAAGAAAAAGAAATGATTTTGGCGAGCGAAGCGAAGACGATCCAAGTGCAATCATCCTCAAAGAAATAGCGGTGATCACGGCTAGAGCTAGAGCACCTGCGAAAGACAAAAGCACACACCTGGCGAGATAACCAGGTCCTCAGAGGGACGTAACAAGACACATAATATCATGCCATATAAACTGAATAAATATTACTCAAATAAATAAGTCAATTAAATTATAACATGGTCCAATACACACGTATTGAACTAGCTTACCATCCCCCCAACCAAACAAGGACATGAGATGGTAAACTAATTCATGGTGACGTATCTTTCTATGCTATGAATCCAATATGGTATCCGGACCCCAACAAGGTTCAATACCTTCTCATCGAAGTAGTAAGCCACACCTACAACCGAACAAGGACAAGATATGACGAACTAATCCGCGACAAGTTATTGTTCCAAGCCACGGTCAGATACAATTACCTAAACCAAAAGTACTCGTACCTAACGGATAAAGGTGCCTAACCGCTCTAAGTGAAATGTAATTAAGAACAATCCTTCCTACGCATGGGCCCTGGCTAAAATAGGATCGGCATAGTCCCCCCTTGGGGCACCAGAGGCCCAATTAGTAATACCATAACGTTCCACAGAACGTCAGTGGCCGTCAGTAATCATGGGTTATCAACCCCGTATCTCCAGTGAAGCTTCCGGGTCACAAGAGAAAGTGCATCGAAGCCCATACGCTAAGGAATTGTCCTTCCCGCCCAATGCCTACTATGTTGTATCCACAACAGTAAACCTCTGTAACCGCTAAGTCAAACTAGCATGCAATTCTATTAGCGGTTAATCCTATCGCACGGCTTGTACGTACTGGTGGCCAGCCAATCACGCACGTCCGTGTTCTACATGCGACACACAACTTTGTGGTACGATGTGTCAAGGCCAATGAATGCAACACACAAGGTGGTCCCTTAAATCTAGGTTTAGTGTGTAATAAAAATAATACATAGCAAGAAATATAAATGAACAGTAAGTTCTAACAGATTATGCCATGTATCACAGTTTATTTTGCATAAAGAAAATAATGAATAATGCATGAAATATGAGCTAAAATAAACAAACAGCAAATGGCAAGGTGTCTTGCCTGGTAGGGCATCTGGTGTGCTGCTTTGATCAATGTGGCGCGAACTGCGACTTCGGTGCAACAACTATGCAAGGTGACCTCTGACGGCGGCACAGACAGTTCCATTGGGTCCAGAAGGGTCAATTTAGTTTGGGTGGACATAAAGTAGTTTAGAATTGATGAGGGAATAAGAATGATGGGATTAGTCATGGACAAGAGGATAACCAATAAAAATTGGATAAAGAAATTTTATAATACTTGAAAATATTTCTTATTAGCTAAAAAATAGTTTTTAGATAATTGCTGAAAAATAAAATAAAAAATACAATAAAACCGTTTTTAGGCAAAACTCAAGTTTGTCAAAATAGGATTCTAGGTAAAATACTATATCTTATTAGTAAAAATAAATATTTGAAAAGACTAGTAAATTATTTCATAAATTTGGAAACTACCCTTTATGGGTCAAAAAAATATTTTTTAAGTAAATACTGAATAATCTAGAAAATTATTATATTTTACAATATAGGTGTAGGCCAAGCCTCATGATATAACCTTTTTAGAAAATATATAATTTTACTTACAAATATTTTAATAACCATTATTATAGTAGATAATAACCAATAAAAATAATAATACAACTATTTATATATACCATATATATGTATATATTGCTTTATACTGCTAGAATAATAATAGAATAGAGTAATAATAATAACAAATTTTATTAATAACAAAAATATTAATAATAGCATATATTTAGCTATACAGCACATATAAACACTTAATAATATAGTAAATAATTAAATATAATAATAATACTGATATAATAATAATAATAATAATAATAATAATAATAATAAATAATAATAATAATAATAACTACAGTAATAACTCTCTCCATTTCGAGGAAGCAACCAGCAATACAAAACAAAAACCCATGGCTACGTAACAATGGCTTCTGTGCTTCCTCGGGAAGCATGAAGCTAAACAAATGAAATAAAATAAAAATAAAAAACATAGATGAAGAAAGAGAGGGAGAGATAGGGAGGGATCCAGAGAGAGAAGCAGCGGAAGATCGAAGAGAGAGCGAGAGGGAAGACGAGGGTTCTATCGGCGGCTAGAGGCGCTGGGAGGCGGAGAACGGCTGCGGATGGGAGATGTAGGTTACCAGCGGTAGAGGGTGCACGCAAGCGGCGGAGGGTGCGCGCAAGCGGCGGAGGGCGACACCGTGCGGTGCCAGGGTGGGTTCGGCTGTGCGGCTCGGGGTGGCCTTGGTGGTGGTGTGGTCGGGCTGCACAAGGATCTGGCGGGGAGACGGCGGAGGAAAGAGGAGCGGTCGGGAGAGGGAAAAGACGAGCAGGGGGAGGGTTCGAGAGAGGGAGACGATGGAGAGGTTGCGCGTCAGAGCGGCGGAGCGAGGAAGCTCGCCGGTCGGTGGCGAGTAAAGGGAACGCGCACGCTGGGCGGAGCATTCGCGGCTGGCGGCGCTCGTCCGTTCGAGGACCGGTGGCTTCCCGACGTCGAGCTCGGAGCGGAGCGATCACGGCACCGGGGAGAGAGAGAGGTCGGAGTCCTGCAGCGACGCTGGAGCGCTCGCCGGCTCGGCCGAACCTGAAGTTGGGGCTAGCAGGTTAGGTTTCCCACTTTCCTTTTATTGTTGGGACTTTCGTCGGAGTTGATGGTGGTAAGCGGTTGCCTTAGTGGTGGTGGCGTGTGATGGCAGCGGTCGGTGGAAGTGACGCTGGTGGTGATGGGAACGACCAGGGTCGGGATGGTCGAAACGACGCTGCTTCCGGTTCTGGAGTGGTCGACAAGGGGTGGTCGGGGGGATGCTCGATTGGGGGTTCTGTGGTGAGGGCGGGGCGGTGATGGATAGTGGTTGGTCGAAGCATCTCGACAAGGAAGCGGGGTTGTGGCGGAGCGGCCTGAGGAGGCAGCAGCCCGGTGTGGCGGCCATTGGCCGTAGATGGGCTGCGACTAGGTTAGGTTAAGGTTAGGATTTGGTGTCGGTTGTCCTGCGAGACATAGCCTTCGGGTCGAGTTCGTGTCCGGTGTGTGGACACGAAGAAGATGAAATATAATGTAATACAAATAGTGGAAAGGGAAAAAATAGGGACACAGTCACGATGCACGCACGATGAGATGTTGGATGATTTGTGGAGAAATTGTGTTGGTTGTGAAGAACCAAAGGAGGACTCCCCCTTTATATAGGGGTGAGAGAATCCTAATTGGATAAGGTGTAGGAGATTTAAATCCCCTTTTAGATAAATCGCATATTAATTAAATAGATTAATTCAATCAAAATCCAATCTCAATCTAGTTTAAATCCAAATAAATCCAATAGATAAATCTTCATCCTTAAATTAACTATTTAAATCAAATCAATAAATCTAACCACAATTTAAAGTATAATAATTAAACTAAAATATTTTATAATTAATTAGAAATAATTTCGAAAATAAGAAAAAAATATTCTTTAATATCTTTTTGAATAACAAATATTAATATTAATAGATTTCGAAAATCAAATTAAATATTAATAGGATCTACTTCAAAAATACCTTTTAAATAATTTAAGATAATTAATAAATAATTTCAAAAATCAATTTATACATAAATTATATTTACGTATTTGCATGAGAAGAAGGTATTTTTATGAAACATAGTTTCCTAAATTGTCAATAAAATAAACTCACCTTTTATAACAATAAAATTAAATAATATTTTTGAAATCTCGATGCGACTTTTTTTCACAACCTTAAGTAAATAAAAGTAATTACTATATATTATTTATCCTGGTTGCTGCTTCATGGTATGGTACCAAATCTTGATGTCGAACTTCATATATGCCTCTAACCTGATTAACAATCACCTTAGAGTCACTATATACTTCGAGATATTCAATATCCAATTGTTTGGCTAATTGGAGTCCAATGAGCAAGGCATTGTATTCTGCTACATTGTTAGAGCATGATTCGTCTAAAGAATAAGCTCTTTGAATAGCTAATCCATCTGTTAAACGAGAACAATTTCCACTCCAGCAACAAGAGTACCTCCAGGTCCAATTCTAGAAGCTCCATTAAAGAACAACCGCCAAGTAGGAAATTCTTCATAGATCATATTTGATTCCAATATTTCGTCCGGAATCTCGTCGTAGAGTTTAGATGTTTCAGGGACAGGATGAGCTGCTAAGAAGTCAGCAAATGCTTGACCTTTTACAGACTTTTGAGGAACATAAACCATATCATATTGTGCTAATAATATGGCCCATGTAGCAAGCCTAGAATTGAGTGTACTTGGCTTCTTTATTAAGACTCGAAGAGGATTGACTCGGGATATGACATGAATAGTTTGGCCTATGATGTAATGTCTTGTCTTCTGAACAACAAACATTATGGCTAAACATTCCTTCTCCATCGGACTATAACGATGTTCAGCTCCAATCATCGTCCGGCTAAGGTAGTAGATGGCTTGTTCATGACCTTCCTTGTCCTTCTGAGCTAGCAAAGCTCCCAATGAATGATCCATTGTCCGGACATACGTTAAGAAAGGTATTCCTGAGATCGGTGGTACAAGAACCGGTGGACTCATTAAATACTGCTTTATGTCATCAAATGCTCGTTGACATTCTTCCGTCCAAACGAAAGATACACCTTTCTTCATTAACTGAGTAAATGGTCTGCAACGTCCAAATAAATTCGAAATGAACCGCCTGATGTATGCAAGTCGACTTTGGAATCCTCGTAGCTCTTTTAGGTTGCGTGGAGGATGCATCTCTTGAATGGCTTTGATCTTCTCAGGATCAACGTGTATACCCTTAGAGGTAATGACGAAGCCGAGAAATTTGTCACTAGAGACACCCAAGAAAGACTTGGTAGGGTTCATTTTGAGTTGATGCTGGCACATTAGATTGAAAATAGTTCTTAAATCTTGAATGTGATCTTCCTTTAGACGACTTTTGACAACAATATCATCAACATAGCATTCGACAGTCTTTCGCAAATGATCTCGAAAGATAGTACTCATAGCCCGCTGGTAAGTTGCACCTGCATTCTTAAGACCAAACGGCATGATTGTATAACAGTAGATACCACAAGGAGTATGGAATGAAGTATGTTTTTCATCTTCAGGATTCATTCGGATGAAGAAATTCAGATGGTTGGTGACCCCAAACTTCGAAGGGCCATGAGGCAGCAGTCGGATGAAGAAATTCGGACGGTTGGTGAATGAAATCTGCATGAATTTGACATGCACGGCATTTCCTTGCATAGTCAATAGCATCTGATACCATAGAGGGCCAGTAGTAGCCCATACATCGAATACGATCCTGTAGTTTAGGACCAGGCTGATGTGCTCCACAAACACCATCATGAGCTTCGTCTAATATCTGCTTTGCTTCATCACCAGCGCGACATCTCAAAAGTAACCCATCAAAAGTTCTTCGATAGAGAGTTTTAGTAGTATGATTATAATAGAATCGAAGCGATCGGCGACGAATACTTGTAGCTTCCTTAGGATCTTCTGGCAATATGTCATGTACTGCAAAATTAATGAAAGGTCCTCTTTAGTCCTCGCTGATGACATTGACTTCAGTTAGATTGCTGAATTCAATGTTGTGGTTGTTTTCAACACAAAATAGTTCTCTATTAGAGATAACAACCACTTCCACTTCAGAAGGCTCGAAGACATAAGTCATGATGCACTCACACTCTTCTGGCTCCTCAACCTGGGACTCCGATACCAGTACCGGCCAGGTCTTTAAAAGGATGCTGTCAGCTAACATGGCCTCTCAAGCCCTCTAGTCGAAGATGAAGACCAGGCGGTGGAGTACTTCGAAGATGAACCTTAGGCTCAACGCCTGGGGTCTCAATACGAATGGCATTTCGAGCAGCACGAACCTCCCACAGAAATTGAAGTCATCCAGGTTGAATTGGGAAACGAGGCCTCCTTTAAACCCATCTTCATCAGCAAGAGTCTGACAGAAGAAGACAAGCAATCTCTGATACAGCTTATCCAAGAATACATGATGTCTTTGCCTGGAGCTATGAGGATATGCCCGATCTAGACCCGCAGGTTGCCATGCATCGCCTCAACATCTTGCCCGACGTCAAGCCTATTAAGCAACAATTGCGTCAGTTTCGCCTGAACATCATGGAAGCTATCGAGGAAGAAGTCGACAAACTCATCGAGATTGGCTTCATCCGTAAAGAACAACATCCAGATTGGGTGGCAAACATCGTCCCGGTCACTAGGAACAACAGAAAGATACAAATTTGCATAGACTTCAGGGATCCCAATTCAGCTTGTTCTAAGGACGAATTTCTCCTTCCGATCACTGATGTCATGATTGACAACACTTGGGGCTTCGAGCATATGTCCTTCATGGACGGTTTCTCCGGCTATAACCAGATCAAGATGACCCCGAAGACGAGAAGCATACAGCATTCCGAACTCCAAAAGGGGTGTATAGTTACATGGTAGTGCCCTTTGGATTGAAGAATGCTGGAGCAACATACCAGAGGGCTATGAGCATGATATTCCGCAAGCATCTCCGAAAGACGGTAGAGTGTTATGTCGATGACATTGTCGTTAAGAGCAAGGACAAGTCCAACCACTTGGATGACCTACGGACGATGTTCGATCTAATGCGAACGCATCAACTGAAGATGAATCAGACCAAGTCCTTCCTAGGCGTTTTCAGCGACAAGTTCTCGGGCTTCATCATCACATCAAAGGGGATTCACATCGATCCAGAGAAGATTAAGGCAATTCTGGACATGGCTCCTCCAAGAAATCTCCGAGAGCTTCGAGGATTGCAAGGGCGTTTAGCGTATATCAGAAGATTCATATCAAATCTTTTCGGTAAATGTCAACCCTTCACCAAGTTAATGAAGAAAGGGGTCTCCTTTGTATGGACCGAAGAATGCCAACGCACGTTTAACGACATCAAAAAGTACCTCACCAGTCCTCCTGTACTAGTAGTACCAGTCGTAGGAAAGCCCTTTCTGCTATACGTCTGAGCTATGGACCATTCTCTTGGCGCCTTACTAGCCCAAAAGAATAGTAAAGGCCACGAGCAGGCGATATACTATCTCAGCTGAACCATGATTGGAGCCGAACATAGGTATAATCATATTGAGAAAGAGTGCCTCTTTCTCTTTGCCATCCAGAAGACGCGGTACTATGTGACTGGATAGACAATCCATGTCGTGACCAGGATCAATCCCCTTAGAGTCCTCATGACCAACCCAGGGGCATTAAACTCACGATTAGCCACGTGGGCAATCCTTCTGACTCCTTATGATATGGTGTTCGTCCCGCAGAAGACAGTCAAAGGCCAAACGCTAACTGATTTCCTGGTAGCACATCCTTTGCCAGAGATATCAAGACTCTACGAAGAGATCCCCGACGAAGTTCTGGAGTCCAATACAGTCTCAGACAACTCAGTTTGGCACATGTTCTTCGACGGAGCCTCGAGAACGGGACCAAAGGGTGATATCGTCGCAGGGGTCAGGATCGTTCTCATCACTCCCGACGATCTGGTTATCAATCACGCATATTCCCTCATGGAGTCGTGCACCAACAATGTTGTGGAGTATATCGCTCTCATCATTGAGGTCCAACTCGCTAAATAGATGCAGGTTGACTATATCGAGGCCTACGGAGACTCGAAGTTAATCATCAGCCAGGTTCGAGGGCAGTACGAGGTTCGACATGAAGACCTGATCCTCTACCACTAGGCGACGACTGACACCATCTCCACCTTTACAGGGTTCTTTATAGAATATGTTTCACGCTTGCAGAACTTGGAGGCTGACGCACTAGCCGGTCTCGCTACTTTGCTGGCTGCCCACATTGGGTCCCAATATACCGTTACAGTAATGGGACGGTAGCTAGTCTGTCCAAAGAATGCTGTGCATATGCCAAAGCTACTCGCTACAAGTAGATAGTGACACTCGCAATTAGCGATTCCCATTCATAGACTATGCAGTGTACGGGATCCTGCCTGAAGACCCGAAGGAAGCAGCTTCCGTCAGAAGACGCTCACTACGATTCTTTTATGACACAGCCACCAAAATGCTGTATTGTCGTTCATACGACGGACTCCACCTACGGTGTTTGTCTCAGACAGAGGCACAAGAGGCACTCCGAGAGGCACATGATAGGACCTGCAGAGCCCATCAGCCTGGACCTAAGCTAGAAGACCGACTACGCCGCATGGGCTATTATTGGCCCACCATGGCAGACACCGTAAAATATACAAAGAAGTGTCGGGCGTGTCAGTTTTATGCTGACTTCATTCACCAACCTTCGGAATACCTACACCCCACTGTGGCCTCTTGGCCATTTGAGGCATGGGGAATAACATCGTTGGGCCAATCAGCCCGCTCTCCTCCAAAGAACACTGGTTCATCCTCGCCATCACGGACTATTTCTCTAAATGGACAGAAGTAGTACCGTTGATAGAAGTAAAAACCTCCAACGTAATCATCTTTATCAAGCGCCACATCATTTACCGCTTCGGAGTTCCTAGGAGGATTGTCCACGACAATGGCCCCCATTCGTAAGCCATGCGTTCCATCGGTTTTGCGACAAGAAACAGATTCAAGATATGGCGTAAACGGCTTACAACCCTGCGACTAGGCTTAGCTTTGGACTAGATATTTAGGCAGTGCATAGCAACTTTAGGGTCCAAGCCTCGCATGTCTTCATAGCTCCATGTAAAGACGTCAATGTATTCTCTTATAATCTATATAAGAGATTGTCGTTCTTCGCCAGACAGACTTTTGCTGATGAAGATTGGTTTAAGAGATGATTCATCTCCTAAATTAACTTGGACGACTTCATCTTCAGTAGGTGGTTTACGTTGTTCGAAACGTAACTCCCACCTAGTATCCATCTTTTGAGCCCATTGTTCAAGCTCGGTCGATTGGACATCGTCTGCAATTTGGTCAACTGACACCATGTTGACGGACAAAGTTGCTTTGAACATGTCTCTAATGCTGGAGTCTGAATCCCAGAGGCAGGAATCAGAAGAATGAGAACAACGATCTGCTTCGACGTCTGATCTTTCAGGAGTTGTTGGAGGAGTAACGTAACCCAAACCAACACCGTTTTGTTGATAATAGTTCTCGGGTTTGCCGGGAGGAGCAAAAA